>OY992539.1:142085410-142490537 GCA_963921195.1 Pegoplata infirma
TCCCAGTTCTTGCTTGACCAACAACGGCAAATTGATGATTGATCGAAGTAAAAAAAATGTTCCCCCCAAACGCAAAAGCTGTACCCGCCACTGATATTATTGATCATTCCGTCTGTAGAGGACACGATACATGCCAAAATAATAGAGCTAGACTTTCGAAGTTTGGTACGAATATGTCTCATGGTCATAGGCTGGTTAAGTTCGGAAATAGGCAAAATCGGACCAAGTGAAAAAATGTCCCTCTTGGAGAACTAAACCAACCTCGGAAAAACGGCATTTTTTGAAGGGTTTTTAGTACTTTTGTTAGGCAAATCCAACATTTTTATGTCAGAAGAAGCTCAAAACCCTGCTTGTGAACCCATCGGATAAAAAATAAACTAAAAAAAAGTTTGACCCGCCCCCTTTTGTGGGCGTGGATATAAAAAATGTGTTTTAATAATGATTAATTGCCCGTGTGAAAAAATAACACTGTGCTACAGTGAAAAAATACTTCCAATGTGACATGGTATAGGTTGTTGGTTTTGTCGAGTAGATCACAAAAATGCCCATTTAACTTGCCAGACACCCTCAAATTTTAGAGTTATTGTCAAAAAACGTTTTTTTGGGGCTTTGCTCACTAAACCTTGTGTAATTCAGAAAATTTTCAACCGATTTTAAATTTTTTAACTGTTTTATATAGAAGAAGGATAGGGCTTTCCATGTGTGTGAATTGGTCTACACATATAAGAAAGATATCTATTGATTTTTTCTATAATATCCAATTTTTTTGCTATTTTTGAAAATTTTTCGAGTTTATCGATTTTTTTCTGCTATAGTTCGTTTAACAACCTTTATATTTATAAACTTATTTTTAAAGAAAATTTAGTTGTGAATTCGATGAGCTTTTTCCTGTAAAAATCAGATAAGAATTGACAGAGTTGTGATAATTTTTCTAAAAAAGAAAATTAAGATTTTTCAGGAAATCGCCGTTCATACAACCCAGGCAAAAAATATAAATTTATCATAGGAGGTCATGTACAATATTTTTAAAGGTTTTTGGCGCGCTGAATCCGAATCTGGCCTTTAAATTGCTCTATCTCAGGTTTTTGAGATATTAAACATAAATTGATATATCAAAAACTTAATAAGATAGCGCAATTTCAAGGTCAAATTTGAATTCAGGGGGTCAAAAACCTTTAAAATAATGATACGCGACCTCTCAATATGTTCGTTTATTTTTTTTTTGCCTGCGTTGTCCGAACGGCAATTTCATGCAAAATCCTAATTTTATTTTTTAGAAAAATTATCACAACTCGGTCAATTGTTATTCGATTTTTTCGGCATAAAGCTCATCGTATTCACAATTAAATTTTCTTTAAGAATATATTTATAAATATAAATATTGTTGAATGAACTATAGCAGAAAAAAATCGATCAACTCAAAATTTTTTCATGCAAAATCCTAATTTTATTTTTTAGAAAAATTATCACAACTCGGTCAATTGTTATTCGATTTTTTCGGCATAAAGCTCATCGTATTCACAATTAAATTTTCTTTAAGAATATATTTATAAATATAAATATTGTTGAATGAACTATAGCAGAAAAAAATCGATCAACTCAAAAATTTTTCAAAAAATAACAAAAAAATTAGATATTGTTGAAAAAATCAATACATGTCTTTCTTAAATGTAAAGACCAATTCACACACATAAAAAGCTCTATATTTCTTCTATCCAAAACAGTTGAAAAATTGAAAATCGGTGGAAAACTTTTTAAGTTACACGTGGTTTAGTGAGAAAAGTCCCAAAAAAACGTTTTTTGACAATAACTTTAAAATTTGAGGGTGTGTGGCAAGTTTGATGGGCATTTTTGTGATCTTTTTGACGAGACCTACAACTTTAACTACCTCATTTGAAAAGTATATTCGATTTTGTGTTTTTTGTAGCACAGTGTAATTATATCAAAACATATCTCCTTTGATAAAAACATATATGGATCATATATAAATGGATGTAATCACCCGAGTAAAAAAGTTCCTATATAGTTGTATATAATTTTATAAACATCATATATGATTAAATAGAATTATATAGAATTTGATGCGAAAAATGAGTCGATAAAACTATATAAAATTTGATCAATGTTTCATATATTTTGATAAATTTTTTATATAATTTTATGCGAAATTTGGACCCCTATTTTTATATAATAATAGCAAAATTATATAATTAGATATAATTATATAAAAATATATAAAATTGTATAAAACTGTATAAAATTATATAAAGTTACATAAAATTATATATAATTATATATAATTAAAACAAAATTTTATGATTTATATAAAACTTGATATAATTTTATGTAACTTTATATAGTTTTATACAGTTTTATACAATTTTATATATTTTTATATAATTATATCTAATTATATAATTTTGCTATTATTATATAAAAATACCCGAGTAAAAAAGATTTGATATAACCATATATGCTAATATATAATTATTTATATTTATATATGGTTATGCATGAACTTTGATATGGACATATAAGTTTATATATAGCATTGTATTTTTCCTTATTTTTTAATATGATAACATACATATTTATATCTATTTATATACCGATCTATATGAAATTAGATATGACATATGAGTTCGGAAATTTTTAGATATGACAGATAAAAAGATATATGATTTTATTTATAATTATATCCCGAAAAAAATTTTTAAAATTTTCTAAGTCCCGGAATATTAAAAAAAAAATTCAAGTCCTAAAAAATTTTATGAAAATTTTCCAAAGTCCGGACACAAAATTTTTTGGGCATTTTTTTTGGAGTAAAAAAATCATTGAAAATGTTTTTATGAGAAATTTAATTTTTTTGAAAAGTTTTTGAGTTCCGAAAAAATGTTTTCAAATTTTCTAAGACACAAACATTTTTTGGAAAATTTAAATCCCTTATAAATGATTTTAGAAAAAAATTATAAATTTTTAATAATTTGCTAAGTCCCGAAAAAATTCCGAAGAATGCAATAAAAACTCTTCTAATTGATAATGTATCCAATCTGATAAAATAGTTTCTAATTTCACGTTTAAAATTCCTAAAAATTATACCAAATTTCATCTTATTATATAAAAATTTATCTAATTTTAACAGATAAGATATGATTTAATACAATTAGATAGACCCATTTTTGGGATCAAACTTAATCAAATTTGATATTATTTTATCAAAAATATCAGAATTTGATATAATCGTATAATATTCGATCCGCCAATTTTCGGATCAAAATTAATATGGATTTACATAAAAGCATATCTGTTCATATATAATTAAATATTGCGTCATATAATTTTTTTTACTCGGGTAGGGGTCCAAATTTCGCATAAAATTATATAAAAAATTTATCAAAATATATGAAACATTGATCAAATATTATATAGTTTTATCGACTCATTTTTCGCATCAAATTCTAAATAATTCTATTTAATCATATATGATGTTTATAAAATTATATACAACTATATAGGAACTTTTTTACTCGGGCAGATCTACTCCATATATATTCATATCTGCTTCAGATATTTTTTGATCCGTAAATTGAGTCTATCTGACAATTTTACAGATATAAACATATCTGAAAATGTCTGATCATATATGCCAGATAGACTCAATTTATGGATCAAAAAATATCTGAAGCAGATATGAATATATATGGAGTAGATCTTATTACATCCATTTAGATATGATTCATATATGTTTTTATAAAAGAAGATATGTTTTGATATAATTATTATTTTACACGGGTGGATAAAATAATTGCAAGAATCATAATAAATACATTTGATAACATCTATCGCATGGGGAATGTGTCCCCCAACGTTTCCCACCAAACCCCCCTCTCCAAAAAAACGGCCCTGTTCTTTTTTTTAATTTTTTTTTTTTATTTTTTTACATGTTGGAGGGTATAAAAGATTCGGCACAGCCGAATATAACTCTCTCACTTGATTTTTTAATAACATCTTTTTTCATTTCCACTGATTCAAAAACGGACTTCACCATTGAAATCAGCATGCCTTAATTATATAGAAATGATGGTCAGATCTTGAGGCACACAAAATTTTCGTTTTTTGAAACGTACTGTTGTTAAAAACTTAAATGCATTTGGTGCGTTAACTTTTTTAACGATCGCGAAAAACTTAAAAAGCAGTTCTTAATATATATATATCTATATATATAAAAGAGTGTGGTGACTGACTGACTTACTGACTGACTGACTGACTGATTGGCAATAATCATCGCCCAGCCCAAACCACTGAAGCTAGAGACTTGAAATTTGGAATGTAGGTTCGGCTCCCGACAAAACCACCCACTAAGAAGGGATTTTTGGAAATTCGGATTATAAGGGGGGCAAAAGGGGGAAAATAGGGCCCTTTGGGGGATTTTGTATCTTTTGAACTAATAGTCCTAGAAACTTCAAATTTGAACTCTAGGATCCTCTCGCGGAAATAAAATTTCGGAAATTTTTTTTTTTGAAAATTCCGCCTCCAAGGGGGGAAAAAGGGGAAAATAGGGCAAATTGGTACATTTTTTGTATTCTAAACAAATGGTCCCAGAAACTTGAAATTTGAAGTCTAGCACCCTCTCGCGGAAATAACATTTTGGAAAAAGTAATATTTTGAAAATTCCGTTTCTAAGGTGGGGGGAGGGGGAAAATAGGGCAAGTTGGTACATTTTGTATCTTCTGAACTAATGGTCCTACAATCTTGAAATTTTGAATATAGGATACTCTCGCGGAAATAACATTTTGAAAAAAGTACTTTTTTGAAAATTCCGGTTTTAAGGGGGACAAACAGGGGGAAAATTGGGCAATTTGGTGAATTTTGAACTAATGGTCCTAGAAACTAGATATTTGAACTATAGTATCCTCTCGGGGAAATTTTACTAAAATTTTTTCACTCAAAATTTTTTTTCACTCAAATTTTTTTTTTCACTCAAAATTTTTTTTCACTCAAATTTTTTTTTTACAAATTTTTTTTTTTTACAAATTTTTTTTCACTCAAAATTTTTTTTTACTCAAAATTTTTTTTCACTCAAAATTTTTTTTCACTCAAAATTTTTTTTACTCTAAGTTTTTTTTTCACTCAAAAAAATTTTTTTGTACAAATTTTTTTTCACTCAAATTTTTTTTTCTCAAAAATTTTTTTTTACAATTTTTTCTTTACTCAAAATTTTTTTTTACTCAAAATTTTTTTTAACCATTTTTTTTAATAAAAATTTTTTTCACTCAATTGTATTTTATTCTTCAGTTTTTACTCATTTTTTTTAATTAAATTTTTTACTTAGAAGGTGTTTACACCCAAATTTTTTTTACTCAATTTTTTTTACTCAAAATATTTTTCGCTTAATTTTTTGACTCAAATTTTTTACTCAATTTTTTTTGTCTCATTTATTTTTTAATTTTTGGGAATTTATTGATTTAATCACTTAAATTTAGGGGGAAATAGGACAATTTTAAACATTTCGATCTTCTGAACTAATGGCCCCAGTAACCTAAAATTTGGACTATAGGATCCTCACGCGGAAATAATACTCTAAAGAAAGTATTTAAAAAAAATAAGAAGGGGAAATGGTGGAAAAAGGGCAATTTGGTACTTGTTCTATCTTCTGACCTAATGGTCCTAGAAACTTAAAGTTTGGACTATAAGATCCTCTAACGGAAAAAACATTCTGAAACAAAGTTTTTTTTAATTCTGATTCTAGGGGGTTGAAAGGGGGAAAGTGGGATAATTTGGTACATTTTGTATCTTCTGAACTAATGGTCCTAGAAACTTAAAAATTTGGACTATATGATCCTCTCGCGGAAATTATGTTCTGAAGAAAGTATATTTTGAAAATTTTTCATTCAAATTTGGGGGGGGGGGGGGGGAATAGGACGATTTTGAACATTTTCTATATTGTGAACTAATGGTCCCAGAAACCTGAAATTTGGACTATAGGATCCTCTCGCGGAAATAATATTCTTAAGAAAGTACTTTTTTAAAAAGGCACTTCTAAGAAGGGGAAAAGGGGAAAATTGGGCAATTTGGTACATTTTTTTTTCTCTGACCTAATGGTCCTAGAAACTTAAAGGTTGGACTATAAGACCCTCTCGCTGAAAAAACATTCCGAAACAAATTTTTTTTTCAATTCCGCTTCTAGGGTGGTAAAAAGGGGGATAATAGGACAATTTGGTACACTTTGTATGTTCTGAACTAATTTTGCCAGAAACTTAAAAATTTTGACTATGGGATCCTTCGCGGAAATAAAATTGTGAAGAAAGTTCTATTTTTAAAATTTCGCTTCTAAGGGGGAAAAAGGGGAAAGTAGGGTAATTTTGTGTCTGCTGAGCTAATGGTCGTAGATCCTTGAAATTTGGGCTGTACGATCCTCTTGCGGAAATAACTTTCTAAAAGAAGTACATTTTGAAAATTCCGGTTTGTATCTGCTAAACAAATAGGACTGCATGATCCTCTAGCGTGGACTGCACGATCCACTCGCAGAGATAACATTCTGAAAAAAGTTTTTTTTTGAAAATTCCGCTTTAAAGGGGAAAAAAGAAGGAAGGAAGGTAGGGCAATTTTGTATCTGCTGAAAATATGGTCCTATATACTTGAAATTTGGAGTGAACGAACCTCTCGCGGAAATAACATTCTAAAGGAAGTACTTTTTCAAAATTCTGGGGGGAAATCGGGAAAGTAGGGCAATTTTGAATCTGCTGAACTAATGGTCCTTAATACTTGAAATTTAAACTGTACGATCCTTTCGCGAAAATAACATTCTTAAAGAAGAACTTTTCAAAAAAACCGCTTCTACGGGGAAAAAGGGGGAAAGTAGGGCAATTTTGAATCTGCTGAACTCATGGTCCTAGATACTTGAAATTTCAACTGTACGATCCTCTCGCGGAAATAACATTGTTAAAGAAAAACTTTTTTAAAAATTATGCTTCTACGGGGAAAAAGGGGGAAAGTAGGGCAATTTTGAATCTGCTGAACTCATGGTCCTAGATACTTGAAATTTCAACTGTACGATCCTCTCGCGGAAATAACATTGTTAAAGAAAAACTTTTTTAAAAATTTTGCTTCTACGGGGAAAAAGGGGAAAGTAGGGCAATTTTGTATCTGCTGAACTAATGGTCCTAGATACTTAAAATTTGAACTGTACAATCCTATCCCGAAAATAACATTCTAAAAGAAGTACATTTTTGAAAATTCGTTTTTAAAGGGGGAAAAATGGGGAAAGAAGGGCAATTTCGTATCTGCTAAACGAATGGTCCCAAAAACTTGAAAGTTTAACTCTACTCTCGAGGAAAAAACATTTTGTAAAAAGTAATATTTTGAAAAATCCTTTTATAAGGGTAGGGTGGTGTGTAGAAGGGGCTTAATAGGGCAATTTTGTATCTTCTGAACAAACTTGAAATTTTGAATCTGGATGCTCTCGCCGAAATTATTTTTTGAAAAATATATTTTTTTGAGAATTTTGGTTTTAAGGAGGCCCAAAAGGGGGAAAATATGGCAATTTGCTAAACTTTAAATTAATGGTCTTAGAAACATGACATTTGGAATATGGGATAATTTCGCTTTTAAGGTGGAGAAAGGGGGAAAGTAGTGCAATTTTGTATATGCTGAACTAATGGTCCGAGATACTTGAAAATTGGACTGTAAGACTGTACTTTTTTGAAAACTCTAATTTTAAGGGGGGAAAAAGGGGAAGGTAGGGCAATTTTGTATCTGCTGAACTAATGGTCCTTGATACTTAAAATTTAACTGTACGATCCTCTCGCGGATATAACATTCTAAAAGAAGTACTTTTTTTTTTAATTCTGCTTCTACGGGGGGAAAAGGGAGAAAGTAGGGCAATTTTGAATCTGCTTAACTAATAGTCCTACATACTTGAAGTTTGGACTGTACGATCCTCTCGCGGAAAGAACATTCTAGAAGAAGTACTTTTTTAAAAGTTCTCCTTTTAAAGGGGGAAAAGGTGGAAAGTAGGGCAATTCTGTATCTGCTGAACTAATGATCCTAGATACTTAAAATTTGAACTGTACGATCCTCTTGCGGGAAAGTACTTATTGTGGAAAGTTCCGCTTCTAAGGGGGAAAAGGCGGAAAGTAGAGCAATTTTGTATCTGCTGAACTAATGGTCCTAGATACTTGAAATTTAGACTGCACGATCCTCTCTCTTGGAATTAACATTGTGAAAGAAGTACCTTTTTTGAAAATTCCGATTTCAAGGGGGAACACGGGGAAGGTAGGGCAATTTTGTATCTGCTGAACTAATGAACTTGAAATTTGGCTGAACGATCCTCTCGCGGAAATAACATTCTTAAGAAAGTACTTTTCAAAATTCTGGTGGAAAAAGGGGGAAAGAAGGGCAATTTTGAATCTGCTGAACTAATGGTTCTTGAACTGAACGATCCCTATGCTCCTAAATGGAACAACGGGAATATATATCCTTTCGCAAAAATTACATACTTAAAGAACTTTTTTAAAAATTCCACTTTTAAGGGGGGAAAGGGGAAAGTAGGGCCCTTTGGGGGATTTTGTATCTTTAGTTTTAGAAACTTGAAATTTGGACTCTATAATCCTCTCGCGAAAAAAAAAACTAAAAAAATATTTTTTTTGAAAATTTCGCCTCCAAGGTGGGGAAAATAGAGCAAATTGGTACATTTTTTATCTTCTGGACAAATGGTCCCAGAAACTTGAAATTTGGACTCTAGGATCCTCTCGCAGAATTAACATGCGGAAAACAAAATTTTTTGAAAGATCCGCCTCCAAGGGTGGGAAAATAGGGAAAATATGTGAATTTTTTATCTTCTGAACAACTGGTCCCAGAAACGTGAAGTTTGGTCTTTAGGATCCTCTCGCGTAAACAACATTCCGAAAAAAATATTGTTTGAAAAATTCCTCCTACACGGTGGGAAAGGGGGGAAATAGGGAAAATCGGTAACATATTGAAGGAAGTACTTTTTTAAAAATTACTTTTTAAAGGGGAGAAAAAGGGCAATTTTGTATCTGCTGAACTAATGGTCCTAGATATTGAAGTTTGGACTGTACGATCCTATCGCGGAAATAACATTCTGGAAGAAGTACTTTTTTGGAAAATCTGCTTCTATAGAGGGAAAAAGAGGGAAATTTGAAATTTGAATCCTCTTGCGGAAACAACATTCTAATGGAAGTACTTTTTTTGAAAATTTCGCTTCTACGGGGAAAAAGGAGGAAATCAGGGCAATTTTGTATCTGCTGAACTAACGGTCCTAGATACTTGAAATTTGGAGTGAACGATCCTCTCGCGGAAAAAACATTCTGAAAGAAGTACTTTTTTGAAAATTTTGTTTTATAGGTGGAAAAGGGGGAAAAGTAGGGCAATTTTGTATCTGCTGAACTAATGGTCATAGATACTTGAATTTTGAACTGTTTTGTATCTGCTGAACTAATAGTTCTAGATACTTGAAGTTTGGACTGTACGATCCTCTAGCGGAAATAAAACTCTGGAAGAAGCACTTTTTTAATAAATTCTGCTTCTAAGGGGGAAAATGGAGAAAGTAGGGCAATTTTGTATTTGCTAAATTAATGGTCCTAAATACTTGAAATTTGGACTGAACGATCCTTTCGCGGAAATAACATTCTAAAATAAGTACTTTTATGAAAATTCTGCTTCTAATGGGGAAAATGGGAGAAAGTAGAGATACTTAAAATTGGTACTTTACGATCCAATCGCGGAAATTACATTCTGGGAAAATATTTTTTTTAATTTTCGCTTTAATTTGGTACATATTGTTCCTTATGCACTAATGTTCCTTGAAACTTAAAGTTTGAACTATGGGATCGTTTCACCAAAATAAAATTTGTTGCAACTTTAAATCTACTCAAAATATAATATTTTAAAGGTCGAAACTAACAATTTTTATGTTTAATTAAAAATTAATAAGAATTTTAAGTAATAAATGGTTTTTATTTTTACAACTAACCGGTAACGAAGTACCGGGCGAGTTAGCTAGTATAATATATATATATATAATATATATATATATAATATATATATATCCATGCCCTACATTTTACATTGGGAGACTAGATATTTGCAAAAAATGCTAAAAGTTATAACCCTAATGTCTATGTGTCCGAATATGGTCATTAATCTTTTATACACCCATATACGAACATTTTTCAGCAGATTTTTTTTTTTTAATTTTCTCGATAAATATACAAATTTACAAAAAAATTCAAAAGTTTTAATATTTCCTAAAACCACAATTGCATAAAAACCAAATAGCTTATGTTTTACAAAAATTCTGTTTTAGTTTTTAAATTTATAAAAATTAGTTCTAAAAATGTTAAAGCTTAAGTAGCGATAAAGTTTTTTCGCCTTAAACGATTTAAATATTTCCAAATTTCCTGGAATTGCAGTGTATATCATTTAAATTGTTTAAATAAATATACTTCAACTTTTTAATTATTACAAATAAAATAATATGTATAAAACGTTTTTAAAAAAAAGTAGTAAAAAACTTAACAGTGATTTAAAAATGGCAACAACAACAATTTGATAATAACTGAAATGGATCCTTATGTTTAATACTTATGATTATTAATTATTTTAATTATGAACATTATACAACAAAAAAAAACAATTTAAATACGAGACAGGTGATGCCATGATTGATAACACCGCTCAACACTCATTTTCCGGTTTGATTTCTGATGATCAATTTTAGTAGTCTTTGATCTCCTGATTCCAAATCTGTTCTCCAAATTTTCCCATCACGTCCAGATTTTTAGTTATTCACGGTTGAAAATGCGAAAAATGACGATTTTTGCATTATTTGAAAGCCTGCACAGCAGCCATTCAGTGGAATACAAATCTGGTATAAAGCGCAAAATTATAATTTGTCTATGGTCTCCAACATAGAACACAATTTTTTTCAAAATATTACGTTTGGTTGGGCTTTACTTGCGTTTTAAAATGATACTGTTAAAATTACCATTTTTGTAAAAAAGGTAAGGTAGATACCTTAGGTTTTTTTGATATTTTTCAAAGAAAAACTAAAAAAAATAAATATTTTACAAATTTAAGATTTCTGTGTTATTTTTCGCATACACCGGAAGATATATTTAATGGGTTTAAAAGTCTATAAGAAAGAATGAACTTTTGCCTAAATTTTGAGCTCATCACAGTAAAGATTGATCATCTGGTTATTGTATTAGGGCCTTTTAAAAATGGTGCTTTTTCTAATTTTTTTGACAGTGTTTTTTTAAAATGCATGTTTGGCCAATAATTGTGCAACAACTTGAAATTTTTTTGATCATTTTTTTGAGATCATAGTTCAATTATACTCTCACGCTTTATACCTGATTTTTATTCCACCCAGCGGCTGCTGTGCAGGCTTTCAAAAAAGGCAAAAATCGCGTTTTTTCGCATTTTCAACCGCGAATAATTAAAATTCTAGACGTGATGGAAAAATTTGGAGCACGAATTTGGAATCAGCGAGTCAAAATCTTTAAAAATTTTATATCAAACTTCAAACCGGAGCCAAAAACCTTCGATTTGTTGAGCGGTGTAATTATAACATCGAAACAACGAAAAAATAATAATGATGATGATGTTGTAGTATAAGAAGAGAAATAGTTAATGGAAAAATAGTTTTTACTATGAATAAGAAAAAATGCATGTTTAAATGAATAGAATTAGAATTTAATTAACTTAAAAATAAAACAAACAAAAGTATGAAAGAAAGAATGAATAAAAGAAAACAAAAGTAATCTTTAGAGTTTGTATTTTAAAAATAATTAACTTACCTTAAACTTAAATCTGGCGAAGCACAACGTATCGCAACACTGGGTATTTGTGGCACTAAACGCATTGCCATAACAACTTGATTGCGCCATAAACGTAAATAGAAATCTTTTTGACTTTCTGTTGGTACTTTTTTCGTAGGAGCTGATGAACGTAACAATGAAGCTCGGTTATCACTAACAGGTCTGAAAGAAAATACACAAATAAAAGATTGAATTTTTTTTTATGAGAAAGTTCAAAGGAAATATTGTAATCGACAACATATAATGAGTTAATAGTAACACTATTTAACACGAAAATATCTTTTATGATCTTCAACATATAAAAAACAAAAAACAAATCAGAGGCTTTTTTGGGGGGGGAGGGGGGGGGTGTTCGAGATGGTCGTTTGGGGACACCTTCTCTTTTGTGAACATTTTTGAGAAATTCATTTATTATGCGTTTTGCACTAAAGTAATGTAATTTAATCATTATTTAAATTATTTTCTAATATCTAGCCCACAAAAGGGGGGGGGGGGGGGGGGGGGAATCAAAAACGATATTTCTTATTCATGGTTTTGAATTGAGAAAAGTGTGAAAGAAAAATTTTAATTTTCTAAAAATTTAGACATCCTGGTTTCCCTGGGTCCAAGTCTAAGACTTTTATCTTCATCAAACATAAACATGTTTTATCTGTTTTACTAGAATTAAACGAGATAATTCATAATCGCGATTACGATTTAAAAAATCGCCGTTAATCGCGATTATCGATTAATCGAATTTTTTAAATAATTTGTGTTGCAATAGCCTTAATAAAATATTAGCGGTATTCGCTCTTGATAGCATTTTTGCAAGAGTGGTATAAATTCTATGATTTTATGCTACAAAGCGTGAGTATTTTTTATTTTCGTTTTTGTTGTGAGTTTTCAAACAGCTGTTGTTATTATACCCTCCACTATAGTGATAGAGTGCAGGCACGTCGCAGGGGGGCCCTGGGGGCGCGCCCCCCCCCCCCCCAAAATGATTTGGCCACATAAAAATGTTAAGCTTTGCACTACAAAATATACGTTTGATAACAGCAAAAGGCTCAGTATTATTTTTTATTTTTATCTCTAGGACCATTCCAGAAAATTTAGCTCAAATTTTAGTCATTTTTGGAAATGGTGTCTCAGATTAATTTGAACTTTGACACATAGATAGCCCTCATAAATATGATATATGTACCATATATCGTTTTTTTACATTTGGTGTATTTAACGAATTATGGCGGGTCAAAGATTGACTTTTTAAGCAAAAGTAAGAAAAATACACCACGTTTAAAGAGCTGTAACTTCTTAACCAATGACCCGATTTTCACAAATTTAGGCTCATGTGAAAGCTGGGGTTCTTCTTTTAGAAAATATTTTTAAAATAACACAGTTTTTTTTTTACAGAAATGATGCAAAAATGCAAAAACATTTTTTCTTTTCGAATATTTAAAAAAACACATCTTCGATTTTTTTAAAAAAAATTCTGGTGAAAAATAACAATGTTTTGAATAACATATTCAAAATTCAGAGTGGGATCTCCATGGGATCAAAAAATATTCTGTTTTAAGTACGAGGTTCTCATATTTTTCCCTTAGAAAATGTAAATTTCTGATGTTTTGAATGTTTTTCAAAATTTTAATAGTATAATTTTCTTTGAAAATTTAAATTTTTATATTGAAGAAACATAAAATTTTAATTTTCTAAGGTAAAATTTAAGTACTTCGTACTAAAACCAGAATATTTTTTGATCCCATTGGGATCCCACTCTGAATTTTGGATATGTTGTACAAAACAGTATTGTTTATCACCAAACTTTTTTTTAAAAAAATCGAAGATGTGTTTTTTTAAATATTCTCAAAAAAAGAATGTTTTTGAATTTTTGCAGAACTTCTGAAAAAAACCGTATGCTTTTGAAAATATTTCCTAAAAGAAGAAGAATTAAGCTTTCATATGAGCCATTACTTGTGATAATCGGATTACTAGTTAAAAAGTTAGAGCACGTTAAACGTCATGTATTTTTCTGACTTTTGCTAAAAAAGTCGAACTTTGACCCGAGATAATTTGAAAACTACAGCAAATTTTGAAAATCCAAAAATGCAACATATCTCATATAAACGTGGATATCTATGAGCCAAATTCTCAGTGGCGTCCAAAGGCATGTTTCCGAACAGTGGGGCGAAAATTTTTGGAATTACCCTCTAATCTAACGAAGGTTTTTTTCTGAAAATTTAATATATTGAAAAAATACAAAAAAAATTTTTATTGAAAACAAGTAGAAAAGTTAAATTCGACTTTGCCGAATCTATGAATACCCTCCACAATGCATTTTTTTTAAAGGGTAGTACATTTTTTAACGTGAAAAAATTACCAATATTGATTAGAAATATTTTATTTTGAGTAAAAAACTCTTTTTTGTCATTTTTTTTTAAAAAAAGAAAAATTACTAATTTTTTTTTTTGAGTGTAAAATTTTTTTCGAGTGTAATGTTTTTTTACTGTAAAAATATTTCTGAGTGAATGCACGTATGTGCAATTACAAAATATTGTAATTTTTGTAAAAAAAAAACTAAATTTTTTTTTGTGTAAATTTTTTTTTGAGTGTAAATTTTTTTTTTGAGTGTAAAATTTTTTTTCAGTGTAAAATTTTTTTCGTGTTTAATTTTTAAGTTACCAATGCTTTTAAAACTAAACAAGTTTAAAAAGCATTGCTTTAAAATTAAACAAGTTTGAAAAGCAAACTTGTTAAAACACGTGGCATTTTAAATGAAACTAATCTGAAATTCAGGGTTTTGCTTATAACTTTTGAACCACTGGACCGATTGAGCTGAAATTTAATACCAAACAGACCCGGGGAACGGCAAAGACACATGCCAAGCTTCATTATTGTCTTTCGGAAGTTATCGTGTTTTTTATCTCGTAAATTCGCGAAACACCCTTGCCGAAATTTACTCTTTTGCTCATAACTTTTGAACCACTGGACCAATTTGGCTGGATTGCAATACCAACCTGACCAGGTAAATGACAAACATATATACCAAACTTCAGTAGCCTCTGTAAAGTCTTTCAAAAGTTAGCGTGTTTTCTACGGACAGACAGACAGACGGACGGACGGACGGACGGACATCGCTAGATCGACTTAAAATCGATCGAGGATCATAAATATATATACTTTATGGGGTCCTAGACCAATATTTCGAGGTGTTACAAACGGAATGACAAACTTATATATACCCTCTATCACTAGAGTGGAGGGTATAAAAATGTTGTGCGGGTTTTAATTTGTAAACTTTTACGTTAGTGAATAAGACACCTCTAAAAGGTAATTGCGACTGATCAAGTAAGTTACGTATCATGAATATTATTTCATTAGCTTTTCTCTCGACTTTTTTTAAAGCCGCTGCCACATTTGACTAGATTTGTGATCACCGGAAAAATTTTGATATATGGACTTTTGTCATTAACTTTTAACGCTTGTGATATTTTACTAATTTCGCAATAACATTTTTATTTGTAAACTGGGTGGTACCTGTGAATGTAGATATGTTAAGGGAACCATAATGAGTAATTCTGCAAAGGCACAGCGCAAATAGTCTCATTATCTCATGGTATGGAACGTGCAAAGTTGAAAAATGTAAAAAAATCGCTTGATACTCTCATGAAATTTTTCGTGATGTGCTCGCAATGGTTACGAAGCTTCAGCTCTCCAAAGATAGGAAGAAAAAACGTGAATTTTTTAAAAAGTCTGTTTTTTGCGAGGCACACTCCCAGTTTTATTCCGAATGGTTCCGAATGCTTTGTGAACTTTATAATTTACCATTTCCCACTTGATTTACAAACGCACCCAAAAAATATTCAATTGCAAAAATTTTATGAACTTTTTAAATTTTTTGCAAAATTTCGATATTTTAGTTTTGCATTATTTGACAGCCAAATGTGCATGGCTGAAAGTTGAACATGTAGAAACAATGGTATGTGCAAATACAATAAATCATGGAAAGCAACATTGATCAAAAGTTAATATTGGCGAATTCCACGGCGTTTTTCTGTTTTTCGTTTTTTGTAAGGCACATCCAGGCCGCTTATCGAAATTGGTCAGTGAAAAGCGCGTTTGATAGTAATGCTTTATCTTCAATCCATTCGCACCCAAAAACAATTGACGTTTTAGTGGTTTTTGGTGGTTTTAAATTTTTGATACTTTTAAATTTAATGGTTATATTAAATCTTACATTACTTAAAATAAAGTAGAACAGAAATGTATTTTGATAGATTTTGACATGTCTTATTCGAATAATATTTCAAAATTAGTCCATTGATTTTTGCAGTCGCGAAAATCGCGAAAAATCGCTAAAATTTTTTATAACCTTAATAAAATTAGTAATAACGTTTAAATATTTCGTAATAACCTTAATATTGTCATTATTAATCATACTTTGAATAGTTTCAATATTCAGTGAAGGACAACACTGTAAAATCAGACATTTAACATTAAAAAAAAAAAATAAATTCAAAATTATTAAATTTTTTTTTTCAAAAATGTTCCCTTTAAACCACTGCTGTTTCTTACCTATTAGAGATAGAATAATGGTGTTAACTAAGAATTTGTTGAGATTTTGTTAATGCATTTGGTAATATTTTTCTAAAAAAAAATAAAACTGCTGGAAACATTTTTATTTCCAAAATATTGGAAAATGTACCGAAAAAAAATTGGTTAAATGCAAATATCTCGATATTTAGCAAAGATTTTATGCATGTTTGAATATGTATTTTAGCTCTGGGTAAGCATAATACAAAATGGTACGTTTGGTTAACTTCGGATAAAAAATTTAATTTTGAAAATTTTTTTAAAAATGTTGTTTACAATTTTTGCTTTAAAAGAGTTATTTTTGTTGGAAAACAGATTTCGGACCTTCATAATAGTACTTCTCATATAACTTGGGAAATATATCAAATATTATGTCTGGTTTGATGTTTGATTGACCAACGATGATTCTCTAAAGTCTGCTGAAGATTCCTTTAGTGGGGATGAAACTGATCAGTACAGACATACTATGAGATAGTAACTTTTTTAAAGCAATAAATTAAAAATACTCTATTATGACAATATCATAAATAGAAATATTTTTGGGCCTCGAACTAGAATAAAACTCTAATCGAATATATATTTTTTTAAAAATTTTAACTTTAAACCGCCATAGTTTTGGGTGCGATCGCTCAAATAAATGCACGCGAACGGATTTGAATTACTTATTTATAATGTTTTTTACCTACAAAGTCTTATCAATGTGCCACGAAAAAAAAATCGCAATTTTTTTTTTCTTAAATATTAAAAGTTAATGACAATTGCTCATATGTTTTTATCAAAAGAGATGTTTTGATCCAATTATTTTTTTACACGGGTTAAGCTAAAAAAAAATACGCAAAAAAATAAAAAAAGTGAAGTATTGTTCTTTAAATTTTTTGTTTAAAGTGTTTAAGTTAAAAAGGGGATTTTGATGTTGTTGGAAGTCCAGTTACTGCAACTACAGCTGCTGAGAAGAAGGCAAAAGAAGATGCTGCCAACATCAAGCCGAAGAAACCATCCAACAACTGAAGTAATGGTTGGTGCTGCTATTACTACATTTAAAGAACGTGATGCTCAAAAACAGGCAAAAAAAATTTTAGTATATTCACCAAATTTTAAATCAACTACTAATACCCACTTTTCACTATTATACTTTTCCATTATACAAGCGTAATTTCACCATGTTACGGAAATGTTTTATAATTTTTTTTTTGCCACAAATTGTTCATTTATTATATACGACCAGGTTTCAATCAAAAATGAATACAAAAATCTTTTAGAAGTAGGTAAATTTCGATGTGTATAATGGAAAAGTGTGATAGTGTAAAATAGGTATAATCAGATATAAATACTAAATAAAACAGTTTTTTTACCAAATTACAAATTTTTTTATCTATTTCAATTTTACCATTTTTTTTTGGTAATTTTACCATATTTTTTGATAATTTTACAAGGTTGATTTTTTACAAAAATAAAATGGTATTCTTGTAATTTTACCATTTTTTTCCTAATTTTTTGATTAGCAAAATGGTTTTGCTAATATTAGTGTCCGACCGAATATTCGGCTTCGGCCAAAAAGCACTATTCGGCCACTATTCGGCTTCGGCCACAATTTTGGCCGAATAGGCCGAATACCGAATAATTGTATAATATTTGTGCTCACGTGTTGAAAAACATACTAAACTAACTTTGAATCACATTAGTAAGCCACAAAAACATTTTAATAAGTGTTTTTGCAACTAAAAACATTTTTTACATTCAAAAAAAATTTTCGATCGAAAAAAATTTACACTCTAAAATATATTTTTTTACAAAAATGTCCAAAAAATTTTTTTGCTTAAAATAAAATCATTCTAGACAGAATTCTCATGCATTTGAGTATCCCGCCGAGTCGACTTTTATTTTTTTCTTGTTTTTACTACATAAATATTTTTTTTTTTAATATTCGGCTTCGGCTTCTGTTTGGCCGAATAGTGAAAATTTGGCCGAATATTCGGCTTCGGCCAAAAAAGGTGTATTCGGTCGGACACTAGCTAATATTACCAAAATTTTTGCAACGTTCAAAACTACAGTTTTTTTGCTAGATTTAATCCTTTTTTTGCTAGTTTTACAATATTTTTTTTTTGAGTGCAGTATTTTCTTTACAAAAAATGACTCAGAATGGGATAAATCTATACGAAAAATGTATCAGAATTTGTGAATTTTTCTTTACCTATTTGAGACATTTTTCTCACAAAAAAATTATTTGTACGAAAAATGTGTTAGAATCCGCGAATTCTTCTTGCAAAAATGTCTCAGTATCTCATAACTTTTCTATACAAATCTGAGATTTTTCGTATAGAAAAATTCACTGTACGAAAAATGTCTTAGAATCTGAGAATTTTTCAATACGAAAAATGTTTCAGAATCTGGGAATTTTTCAATACGAAAAATGTCTCAGAGTCTGAATTTTTTTTTTAAACGAAAAGTGTCCCAAAAGTTAAAAACATTTTCTATACGATAAATGTGTTAGAATCTGAGAGTTTTTCTGTACGAAAAATGACTCAGAATCTAAGAATTTTTCAATAAGCAAAATGTCTCAAAATCAAACAACTTTTTTTAGAACTTATTGTGAGAGTTTTTCAATACGAAAAATGTCTCAGAATCTAAAAATTTTTCTATACGAAAAATGTCTTATAACACCGTCCGACAAAAATTTCGTTAAACATGAAATGGATATACGTTTTAGACTAGAGAATAAATGTAATAAAACTGCGTTTACAGTTTTTCATTTCGTGATCCTGTTTCCTTTTAAAAAGACTCCAAAGTTTCAGAGAAATAATTTTTGTAAAATATTTTTTAAATATTTGTACTTGTCCGAGGATGCCACTATTGATGGCAAATTAAAGAAGAGGATTTCCGCTAATTTTCCCATTTTATTTTTTTTTTGACATATCAGGAAGAAGGAGGTAAGTAATGCCCTTTCAAAACTTTGTCATTTAAAATTTTTAACAAAATATTTTTATAAATTTTGAAAGTTCATTATTTACATCGTTTTTCTTGAAATGGCAAAATAAAAAAAATGGAAAAATAAGCGAAGATTCTCCTCTTGAATTTTCAATCAAAAGTTACATTATAAGACAAGAACAAATATTTAAAAAAAATTATATTTATTTTTTTTGTCCTATCCAAAATACAAAATCGTGTTGCACACTGGAATAGATACTGAGATATTTTTGAGTACATAAGATGATCAATAGGGTGGTGCGTATTCTAACAAAATGTTCATATCGCCTATTAATAGTGCGGAAAAATTGGTTTTATATTTTCTGTTCGAGCATCGCGGGTCAAAATTGCAGTTTTTGAAAAATTGGACATAATTAAAAAAAAATTATTTAAAAAAAAAAAAAAAATCTGATATCAATAAACTTTGTCTTAAAAAAAATTTAATAAAATTAAATACAAATATTGCGCATCATTGTAAAACTATTATTGTGCCATGATTGCGCATTAAAACTTAGTGTGCAATTACAATTCTGGCGTTGGCTTTGAATTTTGCTTGTTTCAATACATTTTGTGTGTAGAGCAAAATTCAAAGCCAACGCTGGCGTTTTTTGCTCTACATACCAAACGTATGGGAAAAAGCAAAATTCAAAGCCAACGCCAGAATTGTAATTGCACACTTACGTTGGATCTATAACACTATAGAGTGTGGTAACTCTAGCATAACATATTGGCCATGCCTGCGCTACAGCCGAAGGACATTTTTGTAAAATACGATCACGTTCTAGGAAACCAAATAAACATGCAGACCATGGATCAAATTGTTGTTGTGGTGTCGTTGCACTAGTCTGTGATAAATTTAAGGTGGAGGTTGAAGATTTTGAATTGTCTGTAAAGGAAAAAAAGGTTAAGATAAATGAAACCAATTGTTAAGTGTATTTTATTAATATGTATTGTTACCATCGGTTAGACCACCCAACCAAACACCACTAGAACGTTCGGCAATCCATTGTAAATCAATTTGTGTGGCATTCAATATTGCTGTTTTTTCAGCTTGCGGCAAATGGGGTAAACATTTTTCCAAAACCTTTAAAAAAACGGGAGAGAGGAACATGTTAATGTATATTTTAAGACATTTTCCTATAGAAAAAAATCTCAGATTCTGAGACATTTTTCTTATAGAAAAATTCTCAGATTCTAAGAGATTTTTCCTATCGGAAAATTTTTTCCGTGTAGAAAAATTCTCAGATTCTGAGACATTTTTCAAAAACATTTTTCCCTATAGAAAAAGTATCAGATTTTCAGACATTTTTTCTATAGAAAAAGTCTTAAATTTGGTTTCATTTTTCCTATAGAAAAAGTCTCAGATTCCAAGACATTTTCTGATTTCTGAGATTCTGAGAGACTTTTCCAATAGAAAAAGTCTCAGATTCTGAGACATTTTTCCATATAAAAAAATTCTCAGATTCTAAGACATTTTCTGAGATTCTGAGAGATTTTTCCAATCGAAAAAGTCTCAGATTCTGAGACATTTTTCCTTATAGAAAAATTCTCAGGTTTTAAAACATTTTTCCCATATAGAAATTTTTCCTATAGAAAAAGTCTAAGATTCTGAGACATTTTTCCTACAGAAAAAGTCCCAGATTCTGAGACATTTTTCCCATAGAAAAAGTTTCAGATTCTCAAACATCTTTCCTATAGAAAAAGTCTCAGATTCTGATACATTTTTCGTATAGAAAAAGTCTCAGATTCTTATACATTTTTCCTAAAGAAAAAGTCTCAGATTCTGATACATTTTTCCTATAGAAAGTCTGAGATTCTAATACATTTTTCCTATAGAAAAAGTCGCAGACTCTGAGATAATTTTCCTATAGAAAAAGTCTCAGATTCTCAGACATTTTTCCTATAGAAAAAGTCTCAGATTCTGATACATTTTTCCTATAGAAAAAGTCTCGGATTCTGATACATTTTCCTGCAGAAAAAGTCTCAGATTCTGATACATTTTTCCTATAGAAAAAGTCTCTAATGCTGAGAAATTTTTTCGTATAAAAAAATTTTCTGAATCTCAATCTCCGTATATTCCCAAACAATTTTCCTTTAAGAAAATTTCTCAAATTCACAGATATTTTCCTTAAAAAAAATTTCCCAGATTCTAAGAATTTTTCCGTTAGAAAAATTCTCAGATTCTGAAACATTTTTCTGTAGAATAAAAAATCTAACTTTTCCGTATGGAAAAATGTTCTTCCGTAAAGAAAAATTCTTAGATTCAGAGACATTTTTCCGTATAGAAAAAATTCTCAGATTCTGAGACATTTTTTCCGTAGAGAAAAATTGTTAGATTCTGAGGCATTTTTCTGTATAGAAAAATTCTCAGATTCTGCTTATAGAAAAAGTCTTAGATTCCGAGATATTTTTCTTATAGAAAAAGAATTAGATTCTGAGACATTTTTCCGAGTAGAAAAATTCTTAGAATCTGCGACATTTTTCCTATAGAAAAAGTCTCAGATTCTCGGATATTTTTCTTACAGAAGTTTTTTAATCAGAGACATTTTTCCTATAGAAAAGTCTCAAATTTTAAGACATTTTTCCGTATAGAAAAATTCTAAGATTCTGAGACATTTATCCGAATAGAAAAATTCTCAGATTCTGAGACATTTTTTCTATAGAAAAAGTCTCTGATTCTAAGAAATTTTCTGATTTTTGAGATTCTGAGAGATGTTTCCAATAGAAAAAGTCTCAAATTCAGAGTCTGAGACCTTTTTCTTTAAGAAATAAGAAACATTTTCCTTATAGAAAAAGTCTCAGACTCTGAGACATTTTTCCCATAGAAAAAGTTTCAGATTCTCAAACATCTTTCCTATAGAAAAAGTCTCAGATTCTGATACATTTTTCGTATAGATAAAGTCTCAGATTCTGATACATTTCTCCTATAGAAAAAGTCTCTGATTCTGATACATTTTTCCTACAGAAAAATGCTCAGATTCTGATACATTTTTCCTATAGAAAAAGTCTCAGATTCTGATACATTTTTTCCATAGAAAAAGTCTCAGATTCTGACACTTTTTTCCTATAGAAAAAGTCTCAGATTCTGATACATTTTCCTATAAAAAAAGTCTCAGAATCTGATACATTTTACCTATAGCAAAAGTATCAGATTCTGATACAAAATTCTAGATTCTGAGAAATTTTTTCCGTAAAAAAAATTCTTTGATTGAGAGACATTTTTCCGTATAGAAAAAATTCTCACATTCCGAGACATTTTTTCACTAGAGAAAAATTGTTAGATTCTGAGGCATTTTTCCGTATAGAAAAATTCTCAGATTCTGAAATATTTTTCTTATAGAAAAAGTCTTAGATTCCGAGACATTTTTCTTATATAAAAAGTATCAGATTCTGAGACATTTTTCCTATAGAAAAAGTCTCTGATTCTAAGACATTTTCTGATTATTGAGATTCTGAGATGTGTTTCCAATAGAAAAAGTCTCAAATTTAGAGTCTAAGACCTTTTTCTTATAGAAAAAGTCTCAGACTCTGAGACATTTTCCTTATAGAAAAAATCTCAGACTCTGAGACATTTTTCCTATCGAAAAAGTCACAGATTCTGCTACATTTTTCCTAAAGAAAACGTCTCAGATTCCGATACATTTTTCCTACAGAAAAAGTCTCAGTTTCTGATACATTTTTCCTATAGAAAAAGTCTCAGATTCTGATACATTTTTCCTATAGAAAAAGTCTCAGATTCTGATACATTTTCCCATAGAAAGTCTCTGATTTTGATACATTTTTCCTGCAGAAAAAGTCTCAGATTCTGATACATTTTTCCTATAGAAAAAGTCTCAGATTCTGATACATTTTTCCTATAGAAATAGTCTCAGATTCTAAAACATTTTCCCATAGAAAATGTTTCAGATTCTGATACATTTTTCCAGCAGAAAAAGTCTCAGATTCTGATACATTTTTCCTATAGAAAAAGTCTCAGATTCTGATACATTTTCCTATAAAAAAAAGTCTCAGATTCTGATACATTTTTCCTATAGAAATAGTCTCAGATTCTAAAACATTTTCCCATAGAAAATGTTTCAGATTCTGATACATTTTTCCAGCAGAAAAAGTCTCAGATTCTGATACATTTTTCCTTTAGAAAAAGTCTCACATTCTGATACAAAATTCTAGATTCCGAGAAATTTCTCGGTATAGAAAATTCTGAAATTCTTAAAAATTTATTTTCTACTTTTAAATTCTCTAAATTCAACATCGAAACTTACCTGTGGACAACATTTATCAATTACATCCAACAATGGTGGTTCAGTTTCTGGTATTCCTAATGCTTTCATAAGATTCTTAACTTCTTTCAATATCATGGCTGCCAATTTACGTAAATATGGACGATAATTACACAGTAATACTAAAGCATAACCCTCCACAAAATTCAAAGTGGTGGCTAAAGGTATTTCATTTTTCTTGCCAGCATCCGACATATTAATAACAGTTGCCTGTGTTATAGTAGACATGCCACTAGAGGTAATACTGGAAGTGGCGCTTGAATTAGTGTTAATGCTCTTAACATTACTGGCACTTGAGAGTTGGCTAGTGGCGGTATCTTTGCTAACAATACCAGAAATTCCAGCAACAGCAATACCACCACCACCAACAGTTTGTAAAGTATTTGCAGCACCTGCAGGATTATTAACTGTTGTTATGCCAGCTGATGTGGGAGTTTTTAAGGTATTTGTAGCGGTGATACCATTACCACCACCATTGACATTTATAGCACATCGCCATATATTAAGGAATACGAATAACATGCGAGTACAATTTTCCAATAATTGCGGATAGGTGTCGGTGACATCGCGCACCAGAAACTGTGTGTAACCGTGCACGACATCCTGACGCCAGTCCGGAAAATCAATAACCAATGTTTGCAACGATTGATGTGTCAGCATACGTAATTCCTCATCCATATGAACTGTAAGACGTGATAGTAGATCTACCAACTCCTGTGGTGTCATCGTATCGGGTATAAGACGTGGCACTGCTGCCACACAAGTACGAAAGAGATCTATGCGTGGTTTACGTTCGCCCGATAACATTTCATCGGGTTCTTTATTTTGATTCTGGGTATTGGTCATCATTAACGGACGACCATAATGAACATCCAAAGCACGTAATATGTCAACAAATACACGACGTACATGTGGAAAATATGTAGACATACCAATACTACGTGCAGTATCATCTGTTAACATTTTATTGATGTAGGTCTTTTTGACACGTAAAGTATTGCCAGATGGTAAGACGGGTACAGTGCGAGGCATAGGTGGTTCACCATCTTTTTGTTGTAGTGAATCGGCTACTACAAGGAAGGCTCTTAAACCAATACTCATACGTTCGGGATTTAAAATTAACTGTGAAGGAAAGGGAAAATTAAAAAATATTTCTAACATTTGTTCGCAGAAGTAATTCGAAAAAGATCAATTGTAATTCAAAGAATCTACTGGAAATTCAAAGATTCTACTTGTAATTCGAAGATTCTATTTGTAATTCAAAGATTCAATTTGATATTCGATGATTCAATTTGAAATTCAAAGATTTCATTTGCAATTCGAAGATTCAATTTGTAATTCGAATACGCGATTTGTATATCGAAGATTGCAACTGTAATTCGAAAACTCCAATTGAAATTCGAAAAACATCAATTGAAATTCAGTTTTTCTATTTACCAATTCCCAAATTAATCTTCGAACTACAGGTACAATATTCGAATTACAATTGATCTTTTCAGAATTTGATCTGTAAATGGTATAGATTTCATCCGCTTAACTGTTAAAAATCACTAACCTTTATAGATCTTCCCACACACAACAGATCATAGACAATTTCTCGCATAGCAAAATCTAAACGTTCTTGTGCTATAAATTGTATAATCTTAACAAATATATTTAAAGGTGTATCACGTGGTATAACTCCCTTTGAGCCCCTAGAAAAATCAAAAAACAATTTTTTAAATATCATTAAAGTTATTATTCGACCTTTCCAAATTTTAATTGAATAAAAATTCATTGCGCTCGAGGCCAGTTTTTTCTTGTAAATAAATATTCTTTTATTTCATTCCAATATTTCGATCTTCTTTGAGAATCATCATTAGGGGATTTAGTGAATTTTATACACACAAAAACCTAAAAATGCGTTGTGAACGCATTGACATCTATAGACTGCAATTTTAGATGTCAATGCATTCACAGCATATTTTTAAGTTTTTGTGTGTAAAAAAATTCTCTAAATCCAAAGATGATGGTTCTCAAAAAGGATCGAAATATTGGAATGGAATAAAATAATATTTATTTAAAAGAAAAAACTGGCCTCGAGCTCAAAGAATTTTTATTTAAAATTTTTTAAGATCAAATTCAACAAATATTTTAAAAAAAAGTATACTCACTTGGGAAACAATGAATTTACAATACTCTGCAGGCGAGAATGTGTTGCTGAATTGGATTCACATTTTATGCGTATCATATAGACCCAGAGCAGGCGATAAAGTGATTCTAGGGCAACACGACTCATTTTAGAATCACGATTTTTTAAATTACTCAAACACATGGCCAGGAAATAATGCCAATTGGAAAGGAAAAATGTTTTTTGAGAGACACACAACAGACATGTGACCAGGGGAAACAAAGCTAAACGATGTTTCGATTTGGTGGAGGCATCCAAGGTTTGCATATAAAGTAATTCTACAAAGTTTTTAACACAAGGAACATTTACTTCATTTTTAACAGCCTGAAATGGATGAAAAAATACAATTTGTTTTTTTTTTTTTAATAAAATAATAAGAATGTCTCATATCTGAGACTTTTTGGGAAAATGTCTCAGAATCTTAGACTTTTTCTATAGGAAGAATGTCTTAGAATCTGAGACTTTTTCAATTAGAAAATGTCTCAGAATCTGAGACTTTTTCTATAAATAAAATGCCTCAGAATCTCTGAGACTTTTACTGTAAGAAAAATGTCTCAGAATCAGAGACCTTTCTATAAGAAAAATGTCTCAGAATCTGAGACCTTTTCCTATAAGAAAAAGATCTCAGAATCTAAGACATTTTCTATAAGAAAAATATATCTCAGAATCTGAGACTTTTTCTATAAGAAAAATGTCTCAGAATCTTGAACTTTTTCTATAACAAAAATGTCTCAGATAACAAAAATGTCTCAGAATCTAACAATAAGACCTTTTCTATAAGGAAACTTTTTCTATATGAAAAATGTATTATTGTTAGAATCTTTTTCTGTAAGAAACATGTCTTAGAATTTGAGACTTTTTCTATAAGAAAAATGTCACAGAATATAAGACTTTTGCTAAAAGAAAAATGTTACAGAATCTGAGACTTTTTCTATAAGAAAAATGTCACAGAATCTGAGACTTTTTCTAAAGAAAAATGTCACAGAATCTGAGACTTTTTCTATAAGAAAAATGTCACAGAATCTAAGACTTTTTCTATAAGAAAAATGTCACAGAATCTAAGACTTTTTCTATAAGAAAAATGTCACACAATCTGACACTTTTTCTATAAGAAAAATGTCTCAGAATCTGAGACTTTTCTATAAGAAAAATGCCTCAGAATCTCAAACTTTTTCTATAAGAAAAATATCTCAGAATTTGAGACTTTCCCATAAGAAAAATGTCTCAGAATCTGAGTCTTTTTCTATAAGAAAAATGTCTCAGAATCTGAGTCTTTTTCTATAAGAAAAATGTCTCAGAATCTGAAAGTTTTTCTCCAAGAAAAATGTCGCAGAATCTGAGACTTTTTCTATAAGAAAAATGTCACAGAATCGGAGACTTTTTCTACAAGAAAAATGCCCCAGAATCTGAGACTGTTTCTATAAGAAAAATGTCTCTGAATTTGAGACTTTTCCTATAAGAAAAATGTCTCAGAATCTGAGACTTTTTCTATAAGAAAAATGTCTCAGAATCTGAGTGTTTTTCTATACGAAAAATGTCTGAGAATTTTAAATTTTTCCTATAGAAAAAATGTCTCTGAATCTGAAACTTTTTCTGTAGGAAAAATGTCTCAAAATCTGAAACTGTCTAAAGGAAAACTGTCTTAGAATCTGACTTTTTCTACAGAAAAAATGTCTCAGAATCTGAGATTTTTCTACAAGAAAAATGTCTCAGAATGTGAGAGTTTTTCTACAGGAAATTGATTTGAATTGAATTTTTTTAAACGAAAAATGTTTTAGAATATCAGACTTTTTCTATATGAAAAATGTCTCAGAATTTGAGAGTTTTCCTATAAGAAAAATGTCTCAGAATCTGAGACTTTTTCTATAAGAAAAATGTCTCAGAATCTGAGACTTTTCTATAAGAAAAATGTCTCAGAATCTGAGACTTTTCTATAAGAAAAATGTCTCAGAATCTCAAACTTTTTCTATAAGAAAAATGTCTCAGAATTTGAGACTGTCTCAGAATCTGAGACTTTTTCTATAAGAAAAATGTCTCAGAATCTGAGTGTTTTTCTATACGAAAAATGTCTGAGAATTTTAAATTTTTCCTATAGAAAAAATGTCTCTGAATCTGAAACTTTTTCTGTAGGAAAAATGTCTCAAAATCTGAAACTGTCTAAAGGAAAACTGTCTTAGAATCTGACTTTTTCTACAGAAAAAATGTCTCAGAATCTGAGATTTTTCTACAAGAAAAATGTCTCAGAATGTGAGAGTTTTTCTACAGGAAATTGATTTGAATTGAATTTTTTTAAACGAAAAATGTTTTAGAATATCAGACTTTTTCTATATGAAAAATGTCTCAGAATTTGAGAGTTTTCCTATAAGAAAAATGTCTCAGAATCTGAGACTTTTTCTATAAGAAAAATGTCTCAGAATCTGAGACTTTTCTATAAGAAAAATGTCTCAGAATCTGAGACTTTTCTATAAGAAAAATGTCTCAGAATCTCAAACTTTTTCTATAAGAAAAATGTCTCAGAATTTGAGACTTTTCCTATAAGAAAAATGTCTCAGAATCTGAGTCTTTTTCTATAAGAAAAATGTCTCAGAATCTGAAAGTTTTTCTCCAAGACAAATGTCTCAGAATCTGAGACTTTTTCTATAGAAAGCATTTATCGGAATCTTAAACTTTTTCTATAGGAAAAATGTCTCAGAATCTATAGGAAAAATGTCTCAGAATCTGACCTTTTTCTATAAAAAAAATGTCTCAGAATCTGAAACTTTTTCTATAGGAAAAATGTCTCAGAATCTGAGACTTTTACTATAAGAAAAATGTCTCAGAATCTGAGACTTTTTTTATAAGAAAAATGTCTCAGAACCTTAGACTTTCTATAGGAAAAATGTCTTAGAATCTGAGACTTCTTCTATAGGAAAAATGTTTTAGATTCTGAGACATTTTCTATAGGGATCACAATCTGAGACTTTTTCGATAGGAGAAATGTTTCAGAATCTGAGACTTTTCTATGGGAACATTTGTCGGAATCTTAAACTTTTTCTATAGGAAAACTGTCTCAGAATCTATATGAAAAATGTCTCAGAATCTGAGACTTTTTCTAGAGGAAAAATGTCTCAGAATCTGAAACTTCTTCGATAAGAAAAATGTCTCAGAATCTGAGACTTTTTCTATAAAAAAATGTCTCTGAATCTGAGACTTTTTCTATAAGAAAAATGTCTCAGAATCTGAGACTTTTTTTATAAGAAAAATGTCTCAGAATCTGAGACTTTCTATTGGAAAAATGTCTTAGAATCTGAGACTTCTTCTATAGGAAAAATGTATTAGAATCTGAGACATTTTCTTTAGGGATCACAATCTGAGACTTTTTCGATAGGAGAAATGTTTCAGAATCTGAGACTTTTTCTATAAGAAAAATGTCTCGGAATCTGAGACTTTTTCTCTAAGAAAAATGTTTTAGAGTCTGAGACTTTCTATATAAGAAGTGTCTCAGAATCTGAGACTTTTTCTATAAGAAAAATGCCTTAGAATCTGAGACTTTTTCTATAAGAAAAATGTCTCAGAATCTGAGACTTTTTCTATAAGAAAAATGTTTCAGAATCTAGACTTATTCTATAAGAAAAATAAGACTTTCTATAAGAAAAATTAGACTTTTTCTATATGAAAAAAGTCGCAAATTCTAAAACATTTTTCCCGAAGAAAAATTCTCAGTTTCTGAGACAGTTTTTATATAGAAAAAATCTCAAATTCTGAGACATTTTTCTTATAGAAAAGGTCCCAGATTTTTTCTATAGAAAGAGTCTCAGATTCTGAGACATTTTTTCCTTAGAAAAAGCCTAAGATTCTGAGACATTTTTCCTGTAGAAAAAGTGTCAGAATCCGAGACTTTTTCTATAGGAAAATTATCTCAGAATCTGATACTTTTTTTATAGAAAACATGTCTCTAAGATTTCTTCTATAGGAAAAATGTTGCAGAATCTGACATTTTTTTACAGAAAAAATATCGTAGAATATGAGACTTTTTCTATAGTAAAAATGCTCAGAATTAGAGACTTTTGCTATAGGAAAAATGTTTCAGAGTTTGATACATTTTTTTGGGAAAAATTTATCAGAATCTAAGGAAAAATGTCTTAGAATCTGAGTTTAGTTTTTTTAAGTATTTTTTTGTTAAATAAAATAAAACTTACCGCTGCAACGGGTACTAAAATTTCTACAAATAACCCCGCCAAAGCATGTTTTATATCTTTGTCTTTTAATTCTAAAAAATACTGGCCACACTCATGCATAAATTGAAATGATGCTTCAAATTCTTCTATGGGCACCATCTGGAATGAAAAACAAAAAAATAAGAAAGTTTAAACTTTACTTCACTTGACTTAACCTTAAAAAAAAAATTGTCAACTCACCTTAACTCTAAAGAATTTCATGCCCATAAGCAAACTAATAACACTCTGGGTGGTGTGCGGTGATGGTTCTTTAGTCCTCAACTCTTTCAGTTCACTCATAAAACGTTTACGCACTGAACTAAAACGTGACTGGGCTAAAACACCAATAACTTCAGCATATAAATCAGCAATCATATGAATGTTATGAGCATTTGGATTATTTTGTAAACCCTCTTTGTATTTGAAATGTTTAAAAGCTAAATTTTCAATATTACGCACTAAATCCTCATGACCCGGATGGAATGGCAATTGTTTAAGGATTTCAATGAGTGCCAAACAAAAGATAAATTCCACAGCCGCTTCACGACGTTGCAATTGAAATTCTATATCTTGTGAATTTAATGGCTTTGTGAGATTTACAGACTTTTCCATACGTTTGAGATCATTTTTTATTTCAGCATCGGATAGTTGACGTTTATGCCAAGCCAGAAGAGTATGCAACAGAGAGGGCAAACAATGTTCCGCTACACTACCCAATGCCGAAAGTAGCTGATCAAATTGTTGATCTTCACCACGTTGCAGTAACTTCGATAATGGTTTATCTACACTTTCCATCATAACCAATTCAATTTTTTTCTCAGCTTGTAAAGTAAAATCGGTAAAAAGATTACGCATAACAATTTCTCCGGGTCTTAAAGAATTCACCTCATTAAGATCCAATTGATTTGAGGTGGAACCAGTTGAGGTAGTATTCGGGGGATTATTATAAGGTATAACATTTATTATAGATGAGCGAGAATTAGTACCCCAGGGTAATAGGGATTGTCTTTGTGGTATCATTATGGGATTATAATTACGATTAGCACCATTTTGTGTAGATGACACAGACGATGATGCCGCTGCTATACCCGGATAATTATTAACAATTTGTTGATTTTGTTGTAGAGTCATATTACCAATGCTACCGAATCCTCCTCCTCCACCGCCAGTATCAATGGTATTTGCTCCCGTAGCCATTATTTGGGATTCATTTAATGTACTACTTTCTATATTATCAACAAAATTTTGTGGTATTGGACTTTCTTCATTTGTTAAGATATTTTGATTTAAATTATTTATAGAATCGCCGGAACTTATAATGGGTGATGTTGAACCGCCTATACTGCCGCCACCAGTTCCATGTACTATAACGTGTGTAGTACTTCGTGTGGATTTCGGTGTAGACTGTTGCTGATAATCATTGGAATTTGTGGAATGACGTTGTGGTGGTGTTATACAAATTTCATTATTGTCGGGGGATGGAGGAGTAGGAGGTATTGTGGTGGTAGTTGTTGAATTTGTTCTTACTGATTCCGTATCATCTTCATATCCTACAATTGGACTTGTATTTGTCGTTGGTGATATTGAAGCATTTTTTGGTGTTGCGGTTGGACTACCCAAATTGCTGGTAGTTAAATTTTCATTTTGGTTTGGATTTGTACCTACAAAAAAATGTTAAAGAAAAAAAAAATATTTGAGGTTATGACTATAAAACAAGCAATAAAATGTTGATTTTTATGATTTAAAAGCTAAAATGTCAACTTGTTTACTAAATAGTTCAATATGGTGAAATTTAGTGATATTAAACGAGTAATAATGACATTAATGATGGTATAAAATAGATAAAATTGATATTTTAAGGTTAGTTTACCAAAGTGTCTACTTTAAGCGATTTAAACACAACCTCAACATCAGTCTTAAAATTTAAGATACAATTTTTTCCATAGAAGACATTTATTCTATAGAAAAAAACACAGACGATCAGACATTTTTCTTAAAGAAAAAGTTTCAGATTCTGAGACATTTTTCCCATAGAAAAATTGTAAGACATTCTTAACATAAAAATATTCCCAGATTCTATGACTCTGAGACATTTTTGCTACACATATTAAGAAATTTTTCCTTCACAAAAATTCTCAGATTCTGAGACATTTTTCTATAGGAAAAAGTCTCAGATTCTGATAAATTTTTCCTATAGAAAAAGTCTGATTCTGAGGCATATTCCTAGAAAAAGTCACAGATTCAGCGACATTTTTTCTTTTATATATATTTTAAGTTTCAGGTAAATCGGTTCATAACGGTTGGAATACTTCCCTTGTCAGTTTTAGAGACATTTTTCCTATTAAAAAGTCTTAGATTCTGAGACACTTTTCCAATAGAAAAAGTCTCAGATTAAGAGACATTTTTCCTATAGAAAAAGGCTCAGATTAATAGAAATTTTTCCTATAGAAAAAGTCTCAGATTCTGAAACATTTTTCGTATAGAATCTAAGACTTTTTCTAAAAGAAAAATGTTTCAGATTCTGAGACATTTTTCCCATAGAAAAAGTCTCAGATTCTGATACATTTTTCCTATAGAAAAAGTCTCAGATTCTGAGACATTTTTCCTATAGAAAAAGACTCAGATTCTGAGACATTTTTCCTATAGAAAAAGACTCAGATTCTGAGACATTTTTCCTAGAGAAAAAATCCCAGATTCTGAGAAATTTTTCCTATAGAAAAAGTCTCAGATTCTGAGACATTTTTCCTATAGAAAAAGTCTCAGATTCTGAGACATTTTTCCTATAGAAAAAGTCTCAGATTCTGAGACATTTTTCCTATAGAAAAAGTCTCAGATTCTGAGACATTTTTCCTATAGAAAAAGTCTCAGATTCTGAGACATTTTTCCTATAGAAAAAGTCTCAGATTCTGAGACATTTTTCCTATAGAAAAAGTCTCAGATTCTGAGACATTTTTCCTATAGAAAAAGTCTCAGATTCTGAGACATTTTTCCTATAGAAAAAGTCTCAGATTCTGAGACATTTTTCCTATAGAAAAAGTCTCAGATTCTGAGACATTTTTCCTATAGAAAAAGTCTCAGATTCTGAGACATTTTTCCTATAGAAAAAGTCTCAGATTCTGAGACATTTTTCCTATAGAAAAAGTCTCAGATTCTGAGACATTTTTCCTATAGAAAAAGTCTCAGATTCTGAGACATTTTTCCTATAGAAAAAGTCTCAGATTCTGAGACATTTTTCCTATAGAAAAAGTCTCAGATTTCAAAACATATTTCCTATAGAGTCTCAAATTTCAAAACATATTTCCTATAGAAAAAGTCTCAGATTCCAAAACATATTTCCTATAGAAAAATTCTCAAATTCTAACAAATTTTTCCTGTAGAAAAAGTCTCAAATTCTGAGACATTTTTCCTTTAGAAAAAGTCTCAGATTCTGAGAAATTTTTGCTTTAGAAAAAGTCTCTGATTCTGAGACATTTTTTGTATAGAAAGTCTCAGATTCTGAGACATTTTTCCTATAGAAAAAGTCTCAGATTCTGAGACATTTTGCCTATAGAAAAATTCTCAGATTCTGAGACATTTTTCCAATAGAAAAAGTCTCACATTCTGAAACATTTTTCCTACAGCAAAAGTCTCACATTCTACGACATTTTGTCTTACGAAAAACTCTCAGATTTTTAGACATTTTTCTTATAGGAAAGGTCTCAGATTCTGAGACATTTTGCTTAAAAAAAATAGAATAAGTCTCATATTCTGAGGCAGGTTTCTTATAGAAAAAACCTTCCTATATTCTGAGACATTTTTCTTATAGAAAAACATTTTTTCTATAGAAAAAGTCTCAGATTCTGAGAGTTTTTTTCCTATAGAAAAGTCTCAGACTCTGAGACATTTTCCCTACAGAAAAAGTCAGCTTCTAAGACATTTTCCCTTTAGAAAAAGTCTCAGAATTCTTTGTAAAGAAGAATTCTCAGATTGTGGGATATTTTTGTTTTTTGGATTTTTGAGATTTTATATGAGAAGAACGGTTTTTTGAATAACTATCCAACAGTATCATAACCTCATAAAAATTCAGCTTCGTTTTTTTATGAAAAATGCAATACGGATTCCGAATCAGGTCTTGATTATGATGAAGAATGTTTTTCAAATGATGTCTTAAAAATGAAAATTTGATTAAATATTTTGTAAATAATAGCAAAATACAATTATATATTAATTAAAAACTACATAAATTTTTAATTATTATTTTTTTTGAATACCTCCATTGGAAAATAGTTTTAATAAATCGTAAAAAGAATTACTACGCTGTTCCGTATTAGACATATTAAGATCTTACGTTAAATTTAATCCCAATTCAATTGCAGGCTTTTTTTAAAATATTAAAACAAAGATTAAAAAACAGTTAAACAAAATTCAAAAAAAAATTAAAATAAACAAGTAAAAAAGTTAAATTCGGCCTTGCCGAATGTAGTGATACCCTCCACAATTTCAAAAAGATTATTGCAAAAAACTTTATTTAAAAGAAAATTAATTTGGAAAAAAAAAAAAAATTTTAAAAAAAAATTTCCGCCAAAAAAAATTTTTGGTAAAAAAAAATCCAAGATTTTTTTCTTTTTTTGTCAAAAAATATATTCGTACTTGTTTAAATACCATTTGGTGTTTAATTATGTTCACATATGTCAACCAGAAGCCGAATTAAAGCATTTTGTATTTTTAGGTTATGTTGAATGTACTGAAATTTTTGAGGTGTGCTTACATTTTCGTTCATAACTTTTGCACCGCTGAACCGATATCGCTCAAATGCAATACCAAACTTCTCGGGAGAACTTCCAATAAATATGATAAGTTTCAGTCATCTCTGTGCAATATTTTGTCCGTGACAGCATTTTCCACAGACAGACAGACAGACGGACATCGCTAGAATGTCTTAAAATCGATCGGGCATCATGAATATATATATTTTACGGGGTCCCAGATCGATATTTCGATGAGTTACAAACGGAATGACAAACTTATATATACCCTCTATCACTAAGTGGAGGGTATAAAAATAATACCTAATGATTTAATTAAGATAATAAAATTAAACAAACACAAATATGTACTAAGTTAATATTATTTTTAAAAATTTCATATGCATTTTATTTGTTGCCGATCAATATTTATCAATTAAATTTGATAATTTTTTATTATTGAGTTAAAAACCCAAAGTCTCCAAAGTAAAGGTTACTAAACACATGATAAACAACTAACAAGGAAAGTCTCCTTAGTGTCACCCGCGGATCTTTATGGAATTGGTTTTTATTTTGAAGAGCAGAAAAAAATAAAGTGAGACACGTATTTTTTTTTAGCGGACCAAATTCATATTTAGGAGGTAAAAAGGAGGGGGAAGACAATGCCATTTTTCAGTTTTTTTCGTTTATCTCCTATATTATGCAAAGAAACCTAGTCATGTTACATACCAAATGAAAGGTATTTGGAAAACCTATCTACGTGTGCTAAGAACGTGTCCAAACATGTATAATTTTTCGTCACATTGAGTAAAATACCAAAAAATTAGGACATTTTTGTTAATAAGTCGAAAAATATTAACTTCTTTGGCCCGTTGTTAGCACCACGAGATAGGTATTTTTAATACCTTTAATCTGATACCACACATGCCTATATTAATTTTGTTTGAATAGGCGTAAATCGTAAAAAACTGAAAAAGGTCAATTTCCCCCCATACAAATCGACCCCCAGGACTTTGAACTTTTTGTAGCATAAAAATGTTGCATTTGTGATTGTGAGGTTGGGTTAGTTCTTAAAGGGGGAACTTTTTTTAACCTGCCTAGGAACATAAGATATATTCGTGCCAAATTTCGGGAGTTTATTTTTTTTTTTATTTTGGACTGCATCATGTTAACTACCGATGGACGAACATAGCCAGAATGTCTTATAATCGATTAGCGGTCCTAGACCGATATTTAGATGTGTTACACACTGAATGACAAAGTGAGTATACCTGCATTCTGTGGTTGGAGGGTATTATTTGAAAACTAATAATGATAAATCAAATTTTTTTATCGAAATTTGTATCTTTATTAACAGATTAGAACGATTAGAAAATTAGTAATTTTAAAAAAACCAAACTTATTACCAGGCATTTGATTTGTTAAGCAAATTATCTAAATCAAAAACATACACAGAAAAAAAAAATGTATTGTAGGCTCATTTTAAATTAAATCGTTGTTATATTAACAAACAATTAAATTGTATAGACTATCAATTGTTGAATAAACTATCAATTATTTTCTTTGTCAATACAATTAAATTGTTTGTTTATACAACAACGAAGTAATTGAAAATAAGCCTACAATAAATTTTTTTCTGTTTACAAAGGTCTTCATTAAAAAAAACAACTAAAACTAAAATAACTAAAAAATTTCCCTAAAAGAAGTCCAAGAATTTTCTTAAAATTTATATTTTGACAGAAAACTTTGTCAAATATCTGTTGAATTGAGATTACAGTCATTTTACAGAGTATTTTATAGATTTATTATTTTGAGTGTAGCTCGAGGTCATTATTTCCTTTACTAAGTCGTCACCTGTTTCGGAATTTGTCAGATTCCATTGTTAAGACTACTTAGCAAATATAAAAACCATATACTACAAGTAGCAAAGGAAATTTAAATGACAAATCGCTAATGTTCAAGAAAAAATATTAATGCATATTGAACTCTACTCTACCTTCATTGAGAATTAGAAAAAGAAAATTATACAATTTCTTAGTAAGACTTCGATCGTCAAACAACCAACAAAAATCATGGTCATATTAAGAGATTGTACAACTTTATTCTTTTAATTCTCAATGCATGTAGAGTTGAATGCAATTTTTTTTTTACTCACTTAACAATACTTTGGCCAAAAATAAAGAAAAAATATTGCGTTACTTTATATCCCAAGAAAATTTTCTATTCCAAATTATAGGTTGCAGATAGGGTTGCCAGACGGCCGGAATGACCTGGATTTTCCAGTTATTTTGGGTCTGGTCCAGTTTCTAGTTAAATATAATTTATCCAGTTAAAAAAGAATTTCGTTGAAAAAGAATTTTGTTTTGATTACCGTAGAATATATTCAAGAATCTATTGTAATAGGAATCTGTTACAAAAAATTGTCCTGGGTTGAAAATTTTTTTGTGATTACCTTCCCAGGAAAATTTTTTGGAACAGATTCCTATTACAATAGATTCTTGAATATATTCTACGATAATCACAACAAAATTTTCTATGTAAAATTATTTTTCAAAAAAACTACTTGTTCTAAAAAACGATTGCTTTTGGGACAATTTTAAACAAATATCATTGATTCTGGAATGTTAAGTAGAACCGGTTGCAGGGTAATATGATGCGTTCTGGAACCGATTATTTGGAACGGAAAATTTTGCTGGGTTAGAATATATTCAAGAACCTATTGTAACAGTAATCTGATTAAAAAAAAATTCCTGGGTATTAAAACAATGGATACCAGAATATGTGTCATCAAAAAATTTCTACGTCACATAATTACTTGTGATATGTAATATAAATTACAAGTCTGACAAAAAGTTAATAATTATGGGGTTTTAATAATAAACTTACTATTAAATAAACAATAGTAACAACTGACCATTATTAATTGTTTAATGATTTCATCAATAGGGAAATTGTTTTTGTTATAATTGATTTTTTTTGTTTGTTTCTTTTTATAAACAATGTATTTTTATCGAAACTTCAGGGCCATTTTCAATTTTTATTACAATAAAAAATGTGAAGGAAAAGAAAACACTAGACTCAGAAAATTATGTAAGTTACTACATGTTAGTTGTTTGTATATTTTACAGTAGTTAGTTATTTTCAACTACAAAGTCAGTTGTTTTTGTATGAAAAATATCAAACAACTATTTCTGTAAGTTATTTTAAGCACTTTTTTGAATAACTAACTAACTGATGTAGTAACAGTTATTTAAAGTAGTTAATTTTATTTTTTTTATCTTTGAAAAATTTTCCAAAAAATAAAAATAAATTTTCGTTTTTTTTATTTTTCACAACTTTTTTTTTTAAAAAAAAAACTTTAAAAAATTTGGTCTACAATTTTTTTTCTGAAAAATTTTTTGAAGAAAAAAAATTATTTATAGTTTTTTTTATTTTTACTACATTTTAGTTGTTTTGACTACAAATGTAAGTTGTTTTTACTACATAAGTCAGTTGTTTTTTGTCAGTTAAAATAACTAACAAACATTGTTAGTTGATTTAACTGAAAAAGTAGTTAACCCCAAAACAACTTACAAAGTAGTTATTTTAACTGACATTTTCAGTTGATTTTACTAACATAATTTTTTGAGTGTAGTGGTTTTCACCCTTGATAGAAAACTTTTAAGAAAATTTCCTACAAGAAAACTTTCTACCGATTTTTTCCACTAAAGAGTGAACAACTATTTAAAAAAGTTTTCTCACCCTAACATTTTCTATAACCTCAAAATATTTTACATAATTAAAACCACGAAATAATATTAAACAACGCAATTTTTAGTAAAAATATAATTAATCATTTAAGTTTCATTTCAAATTTCGTATAAAAAGTCTGAAAATATCTCAAAAAAAAAAAAATTCCTCTCTAATCAGCTGTTTTGTTGGTCTAGGAACATTTATTTTTTTCTTTACTTACTCAAGCATCAAGTCGAAGAAATTTTCTATGTAGAAAAGAAGAAACCCAGAAAATGAGAAAAACAAGTCACCATGTATTTTGTTGTTGTATCTGTCAAACATTTTCTTGTTTTCTTCAATTCTCCAATTCTTTTCTTGTTTTCTATTATCTAAAATAAAATTACTCAAAATCACTTTCAAAGTCTGCCTAGCCCAGCAAAATTTTCCGTTGCAAACAATCGGTTTCAGAGCCCATTATATTATCTTGCAATTGATTCTACTTATTATTTTATTGTTTAAAATTGTCCCAAAAAGCAATCGTTTTTAGAGCAAGTAGTTTGTTTTGAAAAGTTACTGTGGGAAAATTTATGAAAATTTATATGTGGGAAAAAAATGAAAAAAGGGCATTTTCAGTCGGCAACCAGCGGTCAAAATTTGAAAAAAAAATCGTTTTTGGAAAAAAAATTATTTCCGAATTTTTATACCCTCCAACCACAGTATGGGGGTATACTCACTTTGTCATTCCGTGTGTAACGCATCGAAATATTGGTCTAGGACCCCATAAAGTATATATTTTATTGATCAGTGATCGATTCTAAGACATTCTATCGATGTCCGTCCGTCCGTCTGTCCGTCTGTAGAGGACACGATACAGTCCAAAATAAAAGAGCTAGACTTCCGAAGTTTGGCACGAATATGTCTTATATTCCTAGGCAGGTTAAGTTCGGAAATGGGCAAAATCGGACCAAGGGGGAAAAAGTTCCCCCTTGGAGAACTAAACCAACCCAAGAAAAACCGCATTTTTTGCAGGGTTTTTTGTACTTTTGCTAAGCAAATGCAACATTTTTATCTCAGAAGAAGTTCAAAATCGCAAGGGGAAGGTGCCCCTAACGTCACCCACCAACCCCCTCCCCCCACAAAAAAAATACGCCCCTGGATTTTTTTTTATATTGTTTTTTACATTTTGGAGGGTATAAAAGATTCGGCACAGCCGAATGTAACACTCTCACTTGTTTTAACTAGATCCGGCTCAAAAATAGGAAATTTTTGCGTACTTTATGAGAAAAATATTTAAAAAATTCCAAAATAGCGATTTTAGTCCACAGATGCTGATTTATAAACATAAAAATGTCATCAGAAAAGTTTTATCAAATCACCTTCTCGAGACATAAAAAATTAAATTTTTTTGTGAACCAAGCCCTCAAAACCGACAAATTTTTTAATAATGAAAAAGTGTAAGTTAAATTTTTTCATAATTGTTTTATTCGAATTCCCAAATAAAACAAGTAAGAAAATTATAGTCGGTCAAGACCGACCATAAAATACCCCACACCAGAGTTTCCCGGAAAATGGGTCCCAAGTTCAAACATGGACTGATTAGATCTATATTTTGTCAAATCTTTAATAAGTGTAAAAAGCACTCACTAATCAAATTTGAGTGGAATAGGCTTCTTTTTGTTGACAATAAATCACTTCAACTGAATATCGGGCGAAATTTCCACATGGGACCTAAGTCCAAAAATGGTCCGATGATAATCAGATTTGATAAGGTTATTAAAGTACGCGTTTAACATACACAAACAGAATTTTAATTAAATATTTTCTATTTTCATGAAATTTTAGAGATTTATGTGAAAATCGGGAAGGTGGTTTGTATGGGGGCCAGTGACGGTCCGTGAAGTTGTCACTGGGTGTTCTCTAATTTATAAAAACAGAAAATTTAAGTATAAAATTCATGTTTTCATGGACCTAACGCATTCCCGAGATAGATAAAGATGGGATGTTACTAGTTTTGTACATTTTTTAATGAGATGCAGCCTAAATTCTATTTTATTGTCATTTTGTTGCCTCACCACATCGACAATTAACAAAAAGCATTATTTCGCAAATAAATGGAGTACAAAAATTAATTTTGGATGCATGTCAATAAAAAAAATTAAAACTGAGGCTTTGTCTATCACGGAAACGTGTTACGTCCAGAAAAACATATTTTATATACATAAATTTTATATTTTAAATAAGTAGAGAACACCCAGTGACAACTTCACGGACCGTCACTGATGGGGGCTACAATAAGAACTGGTTCGATTTCTTTAAAATTTGGAATGGTGATTTGTGTTGATAAAACATGATTACCTGCCAAATTTCGAATAGATACCTGTTAAAATGCGTCTATTAGAGTCATTTGAGCCAAAACTAAAGAGGACCTTTGTATGGGGGCTAGGTCTAAATATGGACCGATTTTTTCCAATTTCAATAGGCTTCGTCCTTGGGCCAAAAGAGGCTTAAGTTTCAAATTTCAAGTCAATTGATTAAGAAATTGCTGTATCGTGTTTACACCGTTTACATGGACAGACGGACGGACGGACGGACAGACGGACGGACGGACGGACAGACGGACGGACGGACGGACATCGCTAAATCGACTTAAAAAGTGATTCTAAGCCGATCGGTATACTTAAAAGTGGGTCTAGGACCAATATTTCGGGTAGTTACAAACATCAGCACAAACTCATTATACCCTGTACCACAGTGTGGTGTAGGGTATAATTAGCTAACTTTTGTAAGAAATCCGGACACGATACGATCAGTAAAACCATCAGGACATTAAAAGGAATCTCAAAATGTCCTTTTTTCGGTTTTATACTTAAGTGTCCGAATTTTGAAAGAAATTTCCTGTTCAAAGCAGAGATGTAAAGAAGACACTCCAATAAAGACTATATCACAGACTAATACCCTGTTCTCACGAGCATCTAAAAACGGTTTTAAACGACAGTTGTTTTAATTAAAAAAAAGTGTTCACACGTAATTTCACTCGTTTTATTTTGGTTTTTATGTTTTTATTTTGACATTTGCATTATCAGCTGATAAACATGTACACATTTCAACAACAAACGAAATTAAAATATTAAAATTATATTCATAAATTATACATATAACTGTTAATAATGTTCAAGAATTGTTTAAAGATAAAAATAGCACGATTTTTTTTGTATTATTTACATTTTAGTAATAATCAATGTTGCCAATATTAATAAAATGCTTTAAAAACGCTGAACATTCAAAAATACTCAATTCAACCCCTGGAATTCCGCTCGTTTTAAATCGTTTTATATTTAAAACGAGCTAAAAACATTTTTATTTTGACATATCGTCAGCTTATTATTGTTTTGCTCCATACGCCAACAACTCGGTTTCGAGAAAAACGATAAAATAGGTTTACCACAAATTTTCTCGAAAAGTAATCGATGGATTTTGTTTTAATGTTAACCATTTATTGCTACATATATTGTAAACAAAGCTTATAGTTTTCAGACTTCTACATAAAATAGATCAAAAGATTTTAAGCTTTTAAGTAAATAAGATTTTATGGTATTATGCTCCATATCCAATTTTGCTTACGCATTTGGGACTTTTGTGTGATATGGAGCAAATGAGTTCTCAATGCCAAACAAAATAACAATGAAACAAAAAGAGCTAGATCGATGAAACTGGGTATTTAGAACACTTATATAGTCAGGTTGCATGGTATTAAAAATGGGGATGATCGGTCAATGGCCACGCCTACCTCCCACACAACCTAAATGGCAAATATGACATTACTTGAAATGTTTAGAAGTTACGTCATTAAAATTTGGTACGTAGAATAGTACCAACATAATTAACCTTCATTCCAAAAATATGCAAGATCCGTTAATTTTTAAATAATCTAGAGCCTTTTCTATAACGCAAATTTTCAAAAAACGTTAAAATGGTGTGTTTTTTCTTAGAAAATGCTGGATATCTCAAATTTGAAAAGAGGTTTTAAAAAACGGACTTCGGAATAAGAAAGAGGATATTTATATTATATATATTCAATTCCTAACTAATTTTTTTCAAAAATGGCGTATGGAGCAAAACAGTAATAAGGTGACGATATTACAACAAAAAAATGTATGGTAAAACGAGTCATAAAAATGGTTTTTAAGCATAAAACGAAAAATGTTGCTAAAAATAGTTTTTAGCTGTAAGTGAGAACAGGGTATAATACAGACTCGTCATATATGACAGATCAAAAAAGTATTTTTTAATCGTATGGTTAATATTTTCAAATTATTCTACGAATTATGTTATAAAGAGAAAACTGATATAACGCGCCATAAGAAAAATGGATGCCAGATCGGTTTTTGTTGTTTCACTCACTCCTAAGTCGTAGAAAGTGTTGCCATGGTATCGTAAAACAGACTAAAAACCGATGTGTTTTCTCCTAAAATCGCTTAGTTTTCCCCCATTTTTCTTATAAAACTCTAATGTCGAGTCTGTATGTAGTCTGTGACTATATCCAGAAATATTTGCAAAAGAAAGCACGTAGAAAAGTTAAATTTGACTTGGACGAATCTATGAATACCCTCAACAATGCCCTTTTTAAGGATAGAAAATTTTCTAACGTGAACAAATATGATTAACTAGCTAACTCGCCCGGTACTTCGTTACCGGTTAGCTGTAAAAAAAAAAACTATTACTTCAAATTCTTACTATTTTTTAATTAAACATAAAAATTGTTAGTTTCGACCTTTAAAATATTATATTTTGAGTAGATTTAAAGTTGCAAAAAATTTTATTTTGGCGAAACGATCCCATAGTTCAAACTTTAAGTTTAAAGGAACATTAGTGCATAAGGAACAATATGTACCAAATTGAAGCGAAAATTAAAAAAATTATTTTCCCAGAATGTAATTTCCGCAAGTGGATCGTAAAGTACCAATTTTAAGTATTTCTACTTTCTCCCTTTTTCCCCATTAGAAGCAGAATTTTCATAAAAGTACTTATTTTAGAATGTTATTTCCGCGAAAGGATCGTACAGTCCAAATTTCAAGTATCTTGGACCATTAATTCAGTAGATACAAAATTGCCCTACTTTCCCCAATTTCCCCCTTAGAAGCAGAATTTTCTAAAAAAGTGCTTCTTCCAGAATGTTATTTCCGCGATAGGATAGTACACTCCAAACTTTAAGTATCTACGACCATTATTTCAGCAGATACAAAACAGTTCAAAATTCAAGTATCTAGGACCATTAGTTCAGCAGATACAAAATTGCCCTACTTTCCCCCTTTTCCACCTATAAAACAAAATTTTCAAAAAAGTACTTCTTTCAGAATGTTTTTCCGCGAGAGGATTGTACACTCCAAATTTCAAGTATCTATTACCGTTAGTTCAGCAGATACAAAATTGCCCTAATTTCCCCCTTTTTTCCCGTAGAAGAGAAATTTCAAAAAAGTACCTCCATTAGAATGTTGTTTCCGCAAGAAGATTCAAATTTCAAATTTGCCCTACTTTCCCTCTTTTTCCCCCATAGAAGTAGATTTTTCCAAAAAAGTACTTCTTCCATAATGTTATTTCCGCGAGAGGATCGTACAGTCCAAACTTCAATATCTAGGACCATTAGTTCAGCAGATAAAAAATTGCCCTTCTTTCCCCCTTTAAAAAGTAATTTTCAAAAAAGTACTTCTTTCAATATGTTATTTCCGCGAGATGATCCTATATTGCAAATGTCATGTTTTTAAGACCATTAGTTTAAAATTTACCAAATTGCCCTATTTTCCCCCTCTTGGCCCTCCTTAAAACCAAAATTTTCAAAAAGTGTATTTTTCAAAAAATTATTTCCGCGAGAGGATCAAAACTTAAAGTTTTAGTTCAGAAGATACAAAATTGCCCTAGTTTCCCCCTTCTACTTTTTTCAAGATGTTTTTTTTGCGAGATGATCCTAGAGTTCAAATTTCAAGTTTCTGGAGCCATTTGTTTAAAAGATAAATAATGTACCGATTTTCCTTATTTCCCCCCCCCCCCCTTTTCCACCGTGGAGGAGGAATTTTTCAAACAATATTTTTTCTGAATGCTGTTTCCGCGAGAGGATCCTAAAGACCAAACTTCACGTTTCTGGGACCATTTGTTCAGAAGATAAAAAATTTACCGATTTTCCCTATTTTCCCCTTTTCCCACCCTTGGAGGCGGAATTTTCAAAAAATTTTGTTTTCCGCATGTTAATTCCGCGAGAGGATCCTAGAGTTCAAATTTTAAGTTTCTGGGACCATTTGTCCAGAAGATAAAAATGTACCAATTTGCTCTATTTTCCCGACCTTGGAGGCGGAATTTTCAAAAAAATATTTTTTTAGTTTTTTTTTTCGCGAGAGGATCATAGAGTCCAAATTTCAAGTTTCTAAAACTATTAGTTCAAAAGATACAAAATCCCCCAAAGTGCCCAACTTTCCCCTTTTTTCCCATAGAAGTGGAAGTTCTTTAAGTATGTTATTTTCGCGAAAGGATCGTTCAGTTCAAATTTCAAGAATCTAGGACCATTAGTTCAGCAGATTCAAAATTGCCCTTCTTTCCCCCTTTTTCCCACAGAATTTTGAAAAGTACTTTCTTAAGAATGTTATTTCCGCGAGAGGATCGTTCAGCCAAATTTCAAGTATCTAGAACCATTAGTTCAGCAATTTTAAAAAGGTACTTCTTTCAGAATGTTAATTCCAAGAGAGAGGATCGTGCAGTCTAAGTTTCAAGTATCTAGGACCATAAGTTGAGCAGATACAAAATTGCCCTACTTTCCGCCTTTTCCCCCTTAGAAGCGGAACTTTCTACAAAAAGGACTTATTTTAAAATGTTATTTCCGCAAGAGGATCATACAGTTAAAATTTCAAGTATCTAGGATCATTAGTTCAGCAGATACAGAATTGCCCTACTTTTCACCTTTTCCCCCTTTAGAAGGAGAACTTTCAAAAAAGTACTTCTTCTAGAATGTTCTTTCCGCGAGAGGATCGTAAAGTCCAAACTTCAAGTATGTAGGACTATTAGTTCAGCAGATTCAAAATTGCCCTACTTTCTCCCTTTTCCCCCCGTAGAATCAGAATTTAAAAAAAAGTACTTCTTTTAGAATGTTATATAACCCCCCCCCCCCCTTAAAAGTAGAGTTTTCAAAAAAGTACTTCCTTGAGAATGTTATTTCCGCGAGAGGATCGTACAGTCCAAATTTCAAGTATATAGGACCATTATTTCAGCAGATACAAAATTGCCCTACTTTCCCCCTTTTCCCACTCAAAATCGGAATATTTAAAAAAGTACTTCTTTCAGAATGTTATTCTCGGGAAAAGATCGTTCAGTCCAAATTTCAAGTCTCCCGGACCATTAGTTCTACTTTCCCCCTTTTCCCTCTTAGAGGCGGAATTTTCCAAAAAGTCCCCCATTCGAATTTTATTTCCGCGAGAGGATCGTGCAGTCCAATTTTCAAGTATCTAGGACTATTTGTTCAGCAGATACAAAATTGGCCTACTTTCCCCTTTTTCCCCCTTAAAAGAAGAATTTTTAAAAAAGTATTTCTTTCCGAATGTTATTTCCGCGGGAGGATCGTACAGTCCAATTTTCAAGTATCTAGGACCATTAGTTCAGCAGATTCAAAATTGCTCTATTTTCCCCTCTTTTTCCCCTTAAAGCTTAGTACTCTGTTTTTTACGGTGAAAATTTCACTTAAACTTTCAACGCCTTAAATCGTAATAAGACATTTAAAAATCAAAAAATTTTTACAATTATAAGAAAGAAACGATCATAACAAAACTGAAATGTCACTTTTTCACGGCAATTTAAATTGTCTTGTATAATAAAAATGGGTGAAAACTTTTATTAACAATTTCCCTATAATTCCTCGCGCTGCCAAAATTTATTTTTTTTATATGGAGTTTGACAGATTTTTTCCTGTGAACTCGAACAGAGTACTTTGCTTAAAAGAGAAATTTTCAAAAAAGTATTCCTTTCCGAATGTTATTTCCGCGGAAGGATCGTAGAATCCAATTTTCAAGTATCTAGGACCATTACTTTAGCATATACAAAATTGCACTACTTTCCCCCTTTCTACCCCTTAAAAGCGAAATTTTCAAAAAAGTACTTCTTTTAGAATGTTATTGCCGCGATATGATCCCATATTCCAAATGTCATGTTTCTAAGACCATTAGTTTAAAGTTTAGCAAATTGCCCTATTTTCCCCCTTTTGGGCTTCCTTAAAACCAAAATTCTCAAAAAAGTATATTTTTCAAAAAATAATTTCCGCAAGAGCATCCAGATTCAAAATTTCAAGTTTGTTCAGAAGATACAAAATTGCCCTATTAAACCCCTTCTACTCCCACCCCCACCCTTATAAAAGGATTTTTCAAAATATTACTTTTTACAAATTGTTTTTCCGCGAGAGAATCATAGAGTTAAAATTTCAAGTTTCTGGGACCATTCGTTTAGCAGATACGAAACTGCCCTTCTTTCCCCATTTTCCCCCTTTAAAAACGAATTTTTCAAAAAAGTACTTCTTTGAGAGTGTTATTTTCGGGATAGGATTGTACAGTTCAACCATTAGTTCAGCAGATACAAAATTGCCCTGCTTCCCCCTTTTTTGCCGTAGAAGCGGAATTTTTAAAAAAGTTTTTCTTTAACAATGTTATTTCTGCGAGAGGATCGTTCAGTTGAAATTTCAAGTATCTACACCCAAAAAAAAACGTGGGTATTTAATACTAAAAATTTAACTAATTTTAGTCCAAAAGGACCTAGTGCAGAAATTGGTAACCAATACTAAAATTTTTAACTAAAATTAGTAAAAACCAGTCGAAATTATTAATGTTAGTACTTTGAAGATACTAAAATTATTAACCAATTAGTAGATTTTGGTACAATATCACTTACTAAACCTTTTACTGTAGAATTATTTTGAGTGTAGGACCATGAGTTCAGCAGATTCAAAATTACCCCACTCACCCCCTTTTTCCACGGAATTTTCAAAAAGTACTTTCTTAAGAATATTATTTCCGCGAGAGGATTGTACTGTTCAAATTTCAAGTATCTAGGACCATTAGTTCAGCAGATACAAAATTGCCCTACTTCCCCCTTTATCCTTGTTGGAGCGGAATTTTTGAAAAAGGTCTTCTTTAAGACTGTTATTTTCGCGAAAGGATCGTACAGTTAAAATTTCAAGTATTAAGGACCATTAGTTCAGCAGATTCAAAATTGTCCTACTTTACCCCATTTTCCCCCAGAATTTTGAAAAAGTACTTCCTTTAGAATGTTATTTCCGCGAGAGGATCGTTCACTCCAAATTTCAAGTATCTAGGACCATATTTTCAGCAGATACAAAATTGCCCTACCTTCCCCTTTTTCACCCTTTAAAGCGGAATTTTCAAAAAATTACTTTTTTCAGAATGTCATTTCCGCGAGAGGATTGTGCAGTCCACGCGAGAGGATCGAGCAGTCCTATTTGTTCAGCAGATACAAACCGGAATTTTCAAAAAAGTACTTCTTTCAGAAAGTTATTTCCGCGAGAGGATCGTACAGTCCAAATTTCAAGGATCTACGACCAAAATTACTACGAACAAAATTACCCTACTTTCCACCTTTTTCGCCCTTAGAAGCCAAATTTTCAAAATAGAATTTTCTTTACAATGTTATTTCTGCGAAGGATCCCATAGTCAAAATTTTTAAGTTTTTGTGAAAATTAGTTCAGAACATACAAAGTGTACCAAATTGTCCTATTATCCCCCTTTTCCACCCTAGAAGCGGAATTGAAAAAAAAAACTTTGTTTCGGAATGTTTTTTCCGCGAGATGATCTTATAGTCCAAACTTTAAGTATCTAGTACCATTAGGTCAGAAAAAAGAATATGTACCAAAGAAGTTCCTTTTTAAAAAAGTACTTTCTTCAGAATATTATTTCCGCGAGAGGTTTCTATAGTCCAAATTTCAGGTTTCTGTGACCATTAGTTCACAATATAGAAAATGTTCAAAATCGTCCTATTTCCCCACCCCCCAAATTTGAATGAAAAATTTTCAAAAAATACTTTCTTCAGAACATAAATTCCGTGAGAGGATCATATAGTCCAAATTTTTAAGTTTCTAGGACCATTAGTTCAGAAGATACAAAATGTACCTATCCTACTTTCCCCCTTTCAACCCCCTAGAATCAGAATTAAAAAAAAAACTTTGTTTCAGAATGTTTTTTCCGTTAGAGGATCTTATAGTCCAAACTTTAAGTTTCTAGGACCATTAGGTCAAAAGATAGAACATATACCAAATTGCCCTTTTTCCCCCATTTCCCCCCATTTCCCCTTCTTATTGAAAAAAAAAATACTTTCTTTAGAGTATTATTTCCGCGAGAGGATCCTATAGTCTAAATGTTAGGTTACTGGGGCCATTAGTTCAGAAGATGTTCAAAATAGTCCTATTTCCCCCTAAATTTATGTGATTAAATCAATAAATTCCCAAAAATAAAAAAATTAATGAGAAAAAAAATTGAGTAAAAAAATTAAGCGGAAAAAATTTTGAGTAAAAAAAAATTGAGTAAAAAAAATTTGGGTGAAAACACCTTCTAAGTACAAAATTTAAGTAAAAAAATTGAGTAAAAAAACTGAAGAATAAAATACAATTGAGTGAAAAAAATTTTTAGTAAAAAAATTGAGTGAAAAAAAATTTTGAGTAAAAAAAAAATTTGAGTAAAAAAAATTTTTGAGTGAAAAAAAATTTTGAGTGAAAAAAAATTTTGAGTGAAAAAAAATTTTGAGTGAAAAAAAATTTTGAGTGAAAAAAAATTGAGTGAAAAAAAATTTTTGAGTGAAAAAAAATTTTGAGTGAAAAAAAATTATGAGTGAAAAAAAATTTGAGTGAAAAAAAATTTTGAGTAAAAAAAAATTTTGAGTGAAAAAAAAATTGTAAAAAAAAAAAAAAAATTGTAAAAAAAAATTTTGAGTGAAAAAAAATTTTGAGCAAAAAAGTTTTGAGTGAAAAAAAAATTTTGAGTGAAAAAAAATTTTGAGTGAAAAAAAAATTTTGAGTGAAAAAAAATTTTGAGTGAAAAAATTTTAGTAAAAAAAGTTTTTTTCCCCGAGAGGATACTATAGTTCAAATATCTAGTTTCTAGGACCATTAGTTCAAAATTCACCAAATTGCCCTATTTTCCCCCTTTTTGTCCCCCTTAAAACCGGAATTTTCAAAAAAGTACTTTTTTCAAAATGTTATTTCCGCGAGAGTATCCTATATTTAAAATTTCAAGATTGTAGGACCATTAGTTCAGAAGATACAAAATGTACCAACTTGCCCTATTTTCCCCCTCCCCCCCCCCCCACCTTAGAAACGGAATTTTCAAAATATTACTTTTTCCAAAATGTTATTTCCGCGAGAGGGTCCTAGACTTCAAATTTCAAGTTTCTGGGAGCATTTGTTTAGAATATAAAAAATGTAACAATTTGCCCTATTTCCCCCTTTTTCCCCCCTTGGAGGCGGAATTTTCCAAAAAAAATTTTTCCGAAATTTTATTTCCGCGAGAGGATCCTAGAGTTCAAATTTGAAGTTTCTAGGACTATTAGTTCAAAAGATACAAAATCCCCCAAAGGGCCCTATTTTCCCCCTTTTGCCCCCCTTAGAATCGGAATTTCCAAAAATCCCTTCTTAGTGGGTGGTTTTGTCGGGAGCCGAACCTACATTCCAAATTTCAAGTCTCTAGCTTCAGCGGTTTGGGCTGGGCGATGATTATTGCCAATCAGTCAGTCAGTCAGTCAGTCAGTCAGTCAGTCACCACACTCTTTTATATATATAGATTTTGATTCCAAATATTTTATTTTGAGTGAAAAACTTTTTTTTTAAATACTGCCGTCATGATAAAAATTTCAACAGCATTTTTTTAGCTCATAGAACAAGTCCGCCAAGCCCTACGAGTAATAGGATTTGAGTTATTAAGTTTTTAAGGTTCTCAAGACCCTATTGGGTAGAGCAACAAGGAAAAAATGTTGGATCAAGACCCAATAGTCTGAAGACAACAAGGCATAGACGAAAATGTTCTCTGAATCTAATGGGGTCTAGTCCTCAAATGTGTCTGAACAAAATTGAAATAATTTTTTTTAGAATTGGCCAAATATTAAATAATTTTTGATTTCTTGGTTTTTAGGAAAAATGTGAACTAAAACTACAATCCATTAATTTTTTAAATTTAAATTTAGTTCATTTTCCCATTTTTTAGTTCATTTTTTTTGTAACTATGCAAGTTTTAAGTCTGTCCTACATTTTATTCATATGTAGACATACAGCTGCGGTCAAAAAAATAGCACCAGTATAAAACAAAATTTTCTTCGTTGGTTTTTTTTTAACGATTTCAACTTATGCCACTGAAAACGTGTCATAAGATACTTACAAGAGTGTGAAACAATATTACATAAGAAAAGCCTAATTTGGTTTTTTATTTTATTAAAAATTTTCAGAGTTTTTAAAAAAACTTCAAAAAGACTCAGTCAAAAAAATAGCACCACAGTACTTTTTGTATTAAAATTAAATTCTTAAATTTGAAAAACGAATGGATTATGAATTCAGTATTGTTTTGATATCTTTAAATATTAAAAAAAAAATTTTGTCGAGTGCTCATTATTGACAATTACCTCTGTAGAACGTTTTTGTACCGAATTCGCAAGACTTTGGAATCTTTAATAAGAAATTAAGTTCCAGATTTGCTGAACATCCACCCAAAGAGCTTCATTACAAGTTGGTTGTATTCGAGACACTCCCTTCTCTATATCTGTCCATTAACTATCGATTTGGTCTGGATCTGGGGACTTACCAGGCCATTCCATCACGTTTACTTTATTGTCCAGACCCAATTTTTCGCCAATTTCCCGTCATGCTTTGGGTAATTGACGTGCTAAAAGACCTTAATTTGTGGAATTTGCTCACAAACTTATAGTTACATTACTTTCTGGAAGATATAAACGTTAAGTGTATATCCACGGTTGATCTAGTCCAATATGAGAGCCATGGTCCAATATATGAACCCCACTCCGCAGTAGGAAAATATCCCCCACTCCATAAGCACCATTTAAAGTTATTTTTATTTCGAATTTTGGATTGAATTCCGCGGTATAGGGTCTCCTGACATAGGTATGTGATCCTATGTCTCCAAATAAAACAACAATGTATTCATTTGTCCATAGAACATTGATCCACTTTTAAGCTGGTCATTCTAAGTTACTGTTAGCAAACTTCAAACGACTTGCGGCATGTTTAAGTGAGAGTAGGCCCACTTTTCCGTATCTACAAGCGTCAATGTTGTTGTTTTGTAATCTTTGACGAACATTTTTCGCCATTTGCTGTCCTTTTTTAGCTCTGGAGCTGCCGTAAATGAGGCTTTCTTCCATTGTCTTTACAAACACCTAACCACTAATGGTGACAAACATCGCTAGTGACTAGGTTTTTCAAGCTCTAAAGTTAATTTTGTTGAATTTCCGATCATTTTATAATCGCATCCAATCAATTTTCCTATTTCAGAGTATGGTTTATGTTCAGAAATCAATTTTTTTTACAAAAGCACGTTTTTGAGGAGTGTAATTCCTTCCACGTCATATTTTTATGAAAATAAATGTCAAATTTTGTAATGAATTAAATTTTTTATAAATAAAAACTATCTTTCTTTAATATTTAACACTTTTATTTTAATAATTAAAACAATATTATTTTTTTTAAAGAAATTTTGTCATTCGGTGCTATTTTATTGACTGCACTGATTTAGAGTTTTTTTAAAGTATCGATCATTAAAAGAGAACCGTTCACAATTTTTGGAAAAAGTAAAAACATTTAAGGGGTATATACTTAGTATAAGAGTATTGCATATTTACTTTAAACGAATACGCACATAATATTTTGTTTTAATTGAATGAATAGAGATTTTGTCATTGGTGCTATTTTTTTGACCGGCACTGTACATAAATATTAATTATATTGATTGTTTCTTTATATAGAAATGTTTAACCGTTAAATTAAAAAATAAAACAATGAAGACAATGAACTTGAAAAACAAACAAAAACTCATTACTCCTCCGTCTAATAAACAGATGTATTTAGAGTAGACCGAAAACAAAGCAAACAAATATATATCAAATGCAATTTGTGGAAAAATCTAGACCTAACGGTAACTCTAGTCGCAGGTGGGGGATCAAAAAATGTAATTTCCTTTTTCCCTTGGTCCAAGTGTAGGACTTTGAACTTGTTCTGGAATAAAAATGTTTTATTTGTTTCACAAAAGTGCAAAAAAACTTAAAAAATTACCAGATTCAGAGATTGTGTTAGTTCTTCAAGGGCGAACCTTCCCTCCCCCTGCACTGTGGGCCAGCGGCCCTGAATGTTGGCCATAAATAGATCGCTGAACCTATATGCCAAAAAAGTACTACATAAGGGTGTTAAAGGATCGATGATCCCGATTCTAGAAAAACCAAGTGAGAGTGTTAAATTCGGCTGTGCCGAATCTTTTATACCCTCCAAAATGTAAAAAAAATAAACAAGTGAGGGGGTGGGTTTTGGCGATGGGAAACAACCTTTCTGGATCCAACTGCAGGACTTTGAACTTTTTTTGACATAAAAATGTTTCGTTTGCTTAGCATTAGCACAAAAAACCTATAAAAAATTCCGTTTCTCAGGGGTTGCTTTAGTTCTTCAAGGGGGAACTTTTTTCCCCCTGATCAGATTTTGCCCGTGTTCGAACTTAACCAGCCCAATACCATAAGACATATTAGTACCAAACTTCAGGAGTCTAGCTCTTTTAGTTTGGACTGTATCGTGTCTTCCACAGACGGACAGACGGACGGACGGACAGACGGACATCGCTAGAATGTCTTAGAATCGATCACTGATCAATAATACGTATACTTTATGGGGTCCTCGACCGATATTTCGATGCGTTACACACGGAATGACAAAGTGAGTATACCCCCATACTGTGGTTGGAGGGTATAAAAAAAATTGTCAGGGGCGTTTGTTTTTTGGGGGGGGGGGGGGGTGATGGGGGTCAGTGGGGGACGTTGATAGCACCTTCCCATCCCGATAAATGTAACAAATGTTTCATTTATTTAACAAAAATACAAAAAAACATGTAAAAAAAGTGTATTTTTTCAGAGGTTGGTTCAGTTCTTCAAGGGGGAACTTTTTTCCCCCTGAGCCGATTTTGCCCGTTTACGAACTTAACCTGCCTAGAACCATAAGACATATTCATGCCAAATTGCAGGAGGCTAGCTCTTTTATTTTGGACTGTATCGTGCCATCTACAGACAGACGGACGGACGGACAGGCGGACGGACATTCACAGAATGTCTTAGAATCGATCATGGATCAATAATATATAGCGATAATATATACCGATATTTCGATGCGTTACAAACGGAATGACAAAGTGAGTATACCCCCATACTGTGGTTGGAGGGTATAAAAATCAAAGTTCAAAATGGCGGACATGATTTTTATACCCTCCACTCTGGTGATAGAGGGTATATATAAGTTTGTCATTCCGTATGTAACACATTGTAATATTGGTTTAGGACCCCATAAAGTATATATATTCATGATCCTTGATCGATTTTAAGTCGATCTAGCGATGTCCGTCTGTCTGTCTGCCCGTCCGTCTGTCTGTCTGTTGAAATCGTGTTTTTTGCAATACTCCGAAACCGATTTAAACGCTTGGGGTACCAAAAGTTGCGTAATTTTCCCAGGCAAAAACTGATGTATTTTTTTTTTTAATCGGTTAAGTATTTTAAAAGTTATGAGCGAATTACTGAAAAACTCATAGTTTTTTCCAACATAACCTTAAATTAACTCATATTTTGTGTGATACATAAGAAAGAAAACGGAAATGAAAAAAAACTGAGAAAAAGGAAAAAAATCTTTACAAAAAAGCTTTAAAATATGTAAAACAAAATCTAAATTTAATTAAAAAAAAGTTCGTTAAGTAATAATAAAAAAATTAATTGTTATTTTTATATAGCATGTGTGTGTGTGTCCATTTTTTGTTTCGTCATATTAACGGGGTTGCCAGACTTTTTTTTGGCTATGTCGCCAAATCGGATGTAAAATATCGCCAAAATTCAATTTTGTTCAGATTTCTTAAAAAAAAAAAATATTTTCATTTAAAAAAATAAATTTTGTTAAATAATAAAAGACAGAAATAAACTTTATGGCAAAAATGGCCCAAATCCGGAAAATTTATATATATAAAAGAGTAATATGACTGACTGACATACTCATTCATCATCGCCCAGCCCAAACCGCTGAAGTTAGAGACTTGAAATTTGGACTGTAGTTTGACCTTCCGGAATAAAGATCCACTAAGGCTGGATTTTTGCCAATGTTGATTCTAAGGGGGTAAAAAGGGTAAAAAACTGTACTTTTGCTATTTTTTATATCTCCCGATATAATGGTCATAGAGACTTGAAATTTGGACTGTATGTTACCCTCCCGCAATATAGATCCACTATGGCTGGAGTTTAGCCAATGGTAAGGGGGTAAAAATGGTAAAAAACTGTACTTTTGGCACTTTTTAAATCTTCTGATATAATGATCATAGAGACTTGAAATTTGGACTGTATGTTCACCTCCCGGAATATAGATCCATCAAGGCTGGATTTTTGCCAGTGTTAATTCTAAGGGGGTCAAAAGGGTAAAAAAATTTACTTTTGGTGCTTTTTATATCTCCTGAAATAATGGTCTTAGAAACTTGAAATTTGGACAGTATGTTCACATCCTAGAATACTAGAGTACGGCTGGATTATTGCCAATGTTGATTCTAAGAGGGTAAAAAGGGAAAAAAAATCTGTACTTTTGGCACCTTTTATATTTCCTTAAAAAATTGTCACATAGACTTGAAATTTGGACTGTATGTTCACCTCCCGGAATATAGATCCCCTAAGGCTGGGTTTTTGCCAATGATTTTTCTAATAGGGTAAAAAGGGTAAAAATATGTACTTTTGTTACATTTTATATTTTTTTATAAAAAGTACCTTTTATAAAAAGTACCTTTTATTCAAAGTACCTTTTATAAAAAGTACCTTTTATAAAAAGTATCTTTTATAAAAAGTACCTTTTATAAAAAGTACCTTTTATAAAAAAAACTTTTATAAAAAGTACCTTTTATAAAAAGTGCCTTTTATAAAAAGTACCTTTTATAAAAAGTACCTTTTATAAAAAGTACCTTTTATAAAAAGTAACTTTTATAAAAAGTACCTTTTATAAAAAGTACCTTTTATAAAAAGTACCTTTGTTTATAAAATTATAAAAAGTATCTTTTATTAAAAGTATTTATTTATTAAATTATAAAAAGTATCTTTTATTAAAAGTACCTTTTTTAAAAAGTACCTTTTATAAAAAATACCTTTTATAAAAGGTACTTTTTATAAACAAAGTACCTTTTATAAAATTACTTTTTATAAAAAGTTCCATTTATAAAAGTACCTTTTATAATAAGTACCTTTTATGAAAAAACCCTTTATAAAAAGTACCTTTTATAAAAAGTACCTTTTGTAAAAAGTACCTTTTATAAAAAGTACCTCTAGTAAAAAGTACTTTTTATAAAAAGTACCTTTTATAAAAAGTACCTTTCATTAAAAGTACCTTTTATTAAAAGTACCGAAAGTACACTTTTTGGTACTTTTTTATTTCCTGAGGTATGTGATGATTTTTTACATCATCACATTGGTGGAGGGTATTTAAAGATTCGGCACAGCCGAATATAGCTTTCTTACTTGTTTTAATATTTGCTTATTTAAGATTGCAATTGTCGATGTATTTGGGATCGTTAATAGCGAATATGAGCTCAGACTTTAAAAATTCAAAATGGCGAAAAATTCAATATGGCGACGAATTAAAATTTAAGTTTTAAAATTTAAGTTTTAAAATTTAAGTTTTTTTGTTGTCGGTTTTGGCCAAAAACTTTGATTTTGATAGTTTTTCGGATTTAAATCTGATTTTGAAATTAAAGATTTGAAATTCAAAATGGCGGGTTAATTCTTACTTGTACCTAAATTAATAATGTTTGATGTATTTGGGGTTGGTATTTACGAATATGAGCTCAGTTTTTTTGTTTTTTTTTTAATTCAAAACGACGGATCCAATATGACGACAATTTTGATATTAAGTTTTTTCCTATGTTGCCTTTTTTGGGTAAAAACTTTGATTTTATTGATTTTTCGGATACCAAATTCGATTTTAAAATCAAATATTCAATAGGGGTTTAAACGTATTGGAGATGACGCACGATTAGAGCAATGGATCTGATATACAAATTAGAAAACTGAAATACATTTTTTAAATAAAATCTAAATAAATAGTAATAATCATAATCCTACGATCCTACTGGGCAAACAATTTGTAGAATCGATACCTAGCAAAAATAAATCGAGATTTTGGCGACACAGCATCTTTTTATAACATACCAAAGCGCATCCAAAAAGCGCTCTTGAGGATGCAGTAAAAGTAAGGGGAAAACATTTTAATTTTTTGTAAAGATTTTTATATAAAACTTAAAATATAAAATTATATTTTGATAAAATTTCACACATGCTTTCTTTTTAAATATATTTAACACTTTTTGAATGAAAAACCATGAGTTTTGGACAAAGACACATGATTTGACTGCATCACTATTGCGCATTAATCAGCGCTGCAAAGGGCGCTTCAATCATAACACCTTTAACACATTTAGAATAAAAAAAAAAATAAATACACCATTTCCACTTTTACATTGGACATTTTCGAAATATAATTGGAAATTTTTTAAATATGATTGGAAATTTTTGTAATTTAATTAATATAGTTTGTATTTTTTGAAATATAATTTGTATTTTTTGAAATAAAATCGGAAATGGTGCAATCAGGACTTTGAACTTTTTTGACATAAAAATGTTTAATTTTTTAACAATACTACAAAATAAACTAAAAAAGTACGTTTTCAGTGGTTGGTTTACATCATTTTTAATTATATTTTGGAAATAGTCAACTGATTTTCAAAATAAGTCAGTTTTATTTAAGATTTTGCAATTGTATTCAGAAATAGTCAATTGTATTTGAGATTTTGTAATTTGTATTTCAGAAATAGTCAAATGTTCTTCATCTTTATTCTGCGCTTTTTCGGTGTATCCAACTAGCGCTCTAAAGTGTGACATCGCCTTAGAGAATCATGCATGAATTCAGCAGGTTTGGATGCGCTCCTTGACTCGAGTTTCCTTTCCAAAAGCTGCTGCCAGTTTAGCAAAATTTCTGCTGGGTAGAAAAAAAGTTGAAAAAAAACGAAAAATTAAAAAAAAAAAAAATGGGAATATCTAAGAAGAAAAATTTCAAAGAGTCCGATTTGGCATGGAATGCCCCATATATTACTGACCAGTGATCGATACTCAGGCATTCTAGCGAAATATTTCCCCTTAAAAACCCAAACTCAGAAGTGCGATTTCTTTCAGGTTTTTTTGTACGTTTGCTAAAAAAAAAACATTTTTATGTCAGAAGAAGTTTAAAGACTAGCAGGAGAAAATATCATTAGAATTGTTCGCCCCTTTTTGTGGGTACGGATAAAAAAAAATAATTAAAATAATGACAAAATTGTATATCTATAGTACAAAAACCATAATAAATGAGTTAGTAAATATTTATCGAGAGAGGAAAGGTTCCCCATTGCACATGCCGAATCCCACCTCCTCTCCCAAAAAAGATCAGTTGATTTTTCTGCTGAAATCTAAAGATTTACTAGTAAAACTAACTGATTTTTCTGCTAAAATTAGCAGATTTTTCCGATAAAATTAGCAGATTTTTCTGCTGGCTTCAAAGATTTTTCTGCTGATTCACCTGGGTTATCCATGCTGATTGAACAGAGGTTTTATTTTGAGTATGCTAGTACATACACTCAAAAAATGATGACAGTAGATTCCACTATAAAAGACAGTTAAAACCAGTGTTGAAAATACTGCCTAGATTTTCAGCAAAAACACATAATTTGAACTGTTTTGTCAGCATAAACATTATCAAAACAAAACAGCAGTCAAGAACTGAGCTGTTAAAAATTGTCAATTTTCTTCAGCAGCAGTACAGTAAAAGTTTTTTTTTTGAAATTGACAAACTTGCCAGCACACAGTTCAGCTTCAGTTTAAAAAACAAAAAACAGCACACACGACTGAATTGTCTGGTTACTGCGCTGCACAAGTTATGTTTGTTGTACGGGACTTGCAGCATGGAAAATAAAAATTGAACTCGACTCGTCAGCATGAAATTTTTTTTATTTGGCTGCTGAAAATTAAATGAACGCACTTATAAGTAGATATTTCTTTGTACAAGTAATGGCATGTTGTATTATATAATTAAGAATAATGTTTCAAACGTAAAGATAATGCTTTAACAAAAATGTTAAGAAATTTTTCTAATGTTTTGAAAATTTTTTAAATTTAACTAAAAATTATTTAAAAAAAAAGTTTTAAAATTTTCTAAGTTCTAAGTAAGTTTTAACGGTTTAAAGTTTCATTAAAAATGCTTAAAAAAAATTTTAGGTTCCAAAATTTTTTGGAAAATATTTGAAGTAAACAAATAAAAAAAAAATTAAGTGCCAAAATTTTTATTTGAAAATTTTTTTAAAACACAAATTTTTTTTTTACTTTATTAAGAAATTTTTTTGAAAATTTGGTTTGAAGTTAAGTGTTTTATTAACAGATCCAAAATTCCAAGTTTCATAAAATTTTTTAAAATAAGTGTCAGACACAATTGTTTTTTACTAACTAACGAAAACTAATATGATGAAAACAAAAAGTTAAATATGGGCTGAAACGCGTTAACGGTCACACCAAAAAACCGATTTAGATATAATTATGCCAAAATTTTAGAATAAATAAGTGCAAATAAAAATTTTTTTCTTGAAATATTTTTAGAGTTATAGAGATGGGAAGTTTTCATTTTTTTGCAAAGATCATATTTGGTTGAATTTTTATTGACACTTTGATGCGATCAAAATTTATTTTTAAAAAACGAATTTTAAAGTATTTTTGACGACCTTTTCACTGGCATTGGTGTTTTTTTTTTTTAAAAATAAACATTTTAACTTAAATTTCAAGGTCAAATTATTAAAAAAAATTTTATCTTATAAGCGTCTATTTTGAGATTTTTTTTAAAAAGCCTGACGTTTTTTTCATTTAAAAACATTTTTAAAAAATGGATCGAGTGTTCCTTATTGCGAAAATATTTTTTTATTTGTTTTTATACACGCGGTATTCGTACTTTTTAAGTGTTATTTTATACAAAACAATTATTTTTAAATGTAAAATCTCAGTTAAAATAATATCAAAATAGGCGCTTTATAAGATACATTTTTTTAATAATTTGACCTTGAATTTTAAGGTCAAATTTATATTTTTTTAAAAAACCAACAATGCCATTGAAAAGGTCGACAAAAATCCTTTAAAATTCGTGTTTTAAAATAAATTTTTATTGCATCAAAGTGTCAATAAAAATTCAACCAAATGATCTGTGCATAAAAATGAAATGATCGGTGCATAAAAATTAAAACTTTCCATCTCTGTAACTCTAAAAATATTTCAAATTTTTTTTTTTATTTGAACTTTAGAATACCTACTGTACTATTATTTTAGACTTGAAGTTTATTTTTTATAATTTTTTCAACTACGGTTTAATTTATTTATTTAATATAAAAAATATTGATTTTTTACTGATATAAATTAATTGAATTAAAAAGATTTTTTCTTTTTAAATGAACCTTGCATTTTTTTTATTTATTGAACCTTTTTTCTTCTTATGCATACAAGAAGTTCTCTCGTTACAATGTACGAGTTTATTTTCGTTTATATTTATTTGCTTGTCAGCAGCTCACCACTTTTTGAATTGTAACTTGCAGTGGATTTCTCAAAACAACGTTTGTGCTGTTTGTGTGCTGCCTAATTTTTGTACTGTTGCTGGTTTGTCAGTATTTGTTTTTTTTTAAATCAACCACCATCAGCACAACACAAAAAAGTTCAGCAGCAAAAAAGTGACTGGACTGTTTTGTTAGAAATGTAAACTGGACTGGTGGGTTGCAGTATTTTTTTTAAATTATTGACAACTTGACTGGAAGTGAAAATTAAAAATGTGTAATGAATTTCAGTTTTTTAATCACTGGTTAAAACAATTACATTTGTTGTCAACCAAAAAATGTTGTTGTTTTTAACTATTGATTAACAACTACAGAAAGCGGTAAAAACAACTTTAAATTACAGCTGTTTTTACTGTAACTCAAATTGTCTGAATTTTTTTATTAACAAAAAAAATGTTCTAAAACGTTAAAAACTGTAAAATTGTTTAAAAAACAAAAAAAAATTTAATTACATTTTATAAATTGTAACTAAATTAATTTAGGTAATATTTATTTGGTAATATTTCCTGCTCAACTCCACACTTCCAACTCGTTCCACAAATCCGTTTTTCTAAAATTTTGTATAGACTAAAAACAACTACATAAAACAACTGTTACTACAATGTAGTATTTTTTTTTATTTTTAAAACTATAAAAAAAAATTGTTTGAGATTTTTCATACAAAAACAACTGACATTTTAGTTGAAAAAAACAACTACTACTTACTACACAAACCACCGTCAAGTAGTAACTGCAATAATTTTCTCTAAGTGTATAAACTTTCTATCTTTAGTGATTTCAGTCCACTCCAATGTACATTTATTGATAAATATTTCGAATATTTTTTTTTATTTTATTGCAAAAATAAAAGCAAAAGTATCAAAAGATAATGAATGAAAGATGATGACATATTGTTAATGATTAAAGTCCAGAGAGTAATTACACATGACAAAAAATGACATTAGATAATTTTGAACATATTTCGAAATTTCGAAAACAAAACCAAAATAAAAACGCACCTTTTATTTTCTTTTGTGTCCATTGAAAATTCCATAACATTAAAGAATTGCATAAATTTTTCAAGTGTTCACACGTTTGACAATTAATTTTAGTTGATTTTCAAAAGTATTTGTTGGTTTTTTTGTTTATTTGTTTTAAATTATTTGTATTATTAATTACAGTAGCTTTTGTTTTTTTGCACAATTTAAGCAAATACACTTATTAAAACAATTTAATTTGAAAATATTTTGATATCACAATTATTTTTTTTATGGCGGTTTTTTTTATTATTTGTATATTTTTTTAAATCTATAGAAATCTACTACTTTTTTATGTATAAACAAATTATTAAATTATTCTTTTTTAATTAGGTATTTATGTGTGTGTGTCTGTATATTTATCAGCTAGGCACACACACTTACGTGAAATATTATAGTAAATAAAATCACGTGCTATCGTTTAAATTAACCCGTTAACTGTTCACTTAATTTTGAAAGCAGTGTTATTTTTTTAATTAAACATCAAAATCATACTTAAATACTCTTCACAACATTTTGTTCACACTAAATTTGATGGAACGCTTTGTCATTTTGTGTGGAGCGTGTCTTAAGGATGAGGAAACGTCTGGGGCTAATCCTCGGAGCCGATAGCCATTGAAATTCTACTCGAACGTGCGATTTTTCATTTTTTCTGCGCCTAAAATTATGCATTGAAGCTTTTCAATTATGCAAGTGGCGTTTCAGAAACATACGTTTAATTGAACACACAACAAAATATATGTATAAAAAAAATTGTGTACGTTTTAGGGATAATACAACCTACAAAGTGATTTTGGATAATTTACCTAAGTTTTTCAAAGCAAAAACTTTGGTAAGTTATCGAAAAACACTTTATAGGTTGTAATTAAACCAAAAACTGGCACAATTTTTTTAATTTTTTTTTTGTGTGAATGTTTTTTAAGAAACAGTCATTTGGTAAAAGTGGCACAGCCACAATTTATCGCACAACTTCAATGATATAGGAAAAATCAAGTCCATTAATTTCTCTTCTCACATTATTATTTTTGAAATAAAACTGACATTCTAACAACTAGTGGTAAAAGAATTTTTGAAATTAATATTTGATTTTCAATAATTTACATTTAAATATTATTAAAATAAGTCTTTTTTGTTTTTTTCTTGACAATTTAGTTGGAAATTGTGTAAAATTTGATTTTAGCTTGACAAATGTCATTTTGGCTTGATTCTTGACACGTACAAAAAAAGCTTGACAATCAAGCCAAATCAAGCCCCTCTGGCAACCCTTTTCTATAGGGTAAATTTATACACAATATGAAAAAAAAAAATCTGAAGACCCCAGGTCAAAAAATACCCTATTTTTCGTGCTGTTTGATGGAAAAGACGTATTTTTTCAAATTTTAAATGATCTTTCTGAATTTTAAACTGCAAATAGCATGTTCGAATTAAAATTGCTATTTTCGAATTTTAATTGAACTTTTAAAGATTTAATTGGAATTTTTGAATAGATTTTTTTTAATTTTAAACGGAGTTTTTAAATCTCAAATGGAATCCACAATTTTTAATTTAAGTTTTTAAAATCCAATTACTCTTTTTCGTATTATATCGAAAAATGGTGTAGAGATTAGATCGCTGGGTATTGATTACAACAAAATCACTACTAAAACTTTATTATGATTATTCATAATTTATGACTTTTGTGTTGTTGTCGTTTGCAAATAAAAGTTATTATTGTTTTATGACATTTAGAAATTATTTCACAATGACTTTTTAGTCTTTGTTAGGTTTTTGTTTGTTTTTTGGAAAATATGTACAACTACAAACTGCCACCATTCTTTCTTTCCAATATGCTGATAATGATTTTGACGTATTTGAAATAAAAAGTAAAATAAAAATAAAAAAAATTTTATTAAAAAAACGTGACCTAGTAATTACGATTGGCTTTTTTTAACTTTAACCCATGAATGTGCGAAGGTGCCAATTATAACTGTCTTCGTTAAGTAACTAACCCCAGTTTCTGTAACACGAACGTCAATCGTCTGCGACGAGTAATAATATGGTTATTTATATATAATGGGGCATGTCACAGACTCAATTCCGCTCGAAAGTAGAATAAGTGGTTTACTCGTAAAACGCAAGGCGAATTTTTAATTCGGAATGAAACCGATTCTGTGCAATCCGATTCCACTTTGATTTAAAAAGTGATTTCGTTCCAAAAAAAAAAAATATTCGTTTGGGGTTTTAATAGTAAACCACTTATATCAAATCCGAACAAAATTGAGATTGTGACATGTCCCTATATAACGTAATTTTTTATATCCACGCCCACAAAAGAGGGTGGACCAAAAAAAAAATACATAATTAAGCTAATCCCTGGGTCCAAGCGAAGTACCTTGCACTTCTTCTGATAAAAAATGTTTCATTTGTTTAACAAATGAGAGGTTGCTTTAGTTCTTCAAGGAAAACATTTTTCCCCAGGTTTGATTTTGTCCATTTGCGATCTAAGCCTGCTAACTATTATAATTTTAGAGTTATTGTCAAAAAACGTTTTTTTTTACTTTTCTCACTAAACCTTATGTAATTCAGAAAATTTTCAACCGATTTTAAATTTTTTAACTGTTTTGGATAGGAGAAGGATAGGGCTTTCCATGTGTGTGAATTGGTCTACACATATAAGAAAGATCTATTAATTTTTTCTATAATATCTAATTTTTTTGTCATTTTTTGAAAATTTTTCGAGTTTATCGATTTTTTACTGCTATAGTTCGTTAAACAACCTTTATTTTTATAAACATAATTTTAAAGAAAATTTAGTTCTGAATTCGATGAGCTTAATCCTGTAAAAATCAGATAAGAATTGACAGAGTTGTGAGGGCATGTATAATATTTTTAAAGGTTTTTGGCGCGCTGAATCCGAATCTGGCCTTTAAATTGCTCTATCGCGTCAGGTTTTTGAGATATTAAACATAAATTGATATATCAAAAACTTAATAAGATAACGCAAATTCAAGGTCAAATTCAAATTCAGGGGGCCAAAAACCTTTAAAATCATGATACGCGACCTCTCAGTATGTTCGTTATTTTTTTATTTTTTTTTTTTTTGCCTGGGTTGTCCGAACGGCAATTTCATGCAAAATCTTAATTTTATCTTTTAGAAAAATTATCACAACTCTGTCAATTGTTATTCGATTTTTTCTGCATAAAGCTCATCGTATTCACAATTAAATTTTCTTTAAGAATACGTTTATAAATATAAATATTGTTGAACAAACTATAGCAGAAAAAAATCGATAAACTCAAAAATTTTTCAAAAAATAACAAAAAAATTAGATATTGTTGAAAAAATCAATACATATCTTTCTAAAATGTGTAGACCAATTCACATACATTAAAAGCCCTATATTTCTTCTATCCAAAACAGTTAAAAAATTGAAAATCGGTGGAAAACTTTTTAAGTTACACGTGGTTTAGTGAGAAAAGTTCCAAAAAACGTTTTTTGGACAATAACTTTAAAATTTGAGGGTGTCTGGCAAGTTTGATGGGCATTTTTGTGATCTTATCGACGAGACCTACAACCTTAACTACCTCATTTCAAAAGTATATTCGATTTTGTGTTTTTTGTAGGACAGTGTTATTTATATTCACGCCCCCAAAATGGCATTTTCCGATCCCCTGGGCCTAAGCGCAGTACTTTGAACTTCTTCTGACATAAAAATATTTTATTTGTTTAACAAATAAGAGGTTGCTTTAGTTTTTTAAGGGAAAACTTTTACCCTAGGTTTGATTTCTACAAAATTTTAAGCAAAATTTAAAGTTTGCCGAAATTTAAAATTTTTTTTTTTACTTTTTTCGGACGAAATCTTAAGTTTAGTCATATTTTTAAGTTTTTTTCTGGTACGAAAGGAAATATGAAGAGAAAATAAATCAGACAAACTTACACAAAAAATCGACTCACGCACACTCACGCAATTTGTTTCACCACTAACATTCACTTACAATCATGTGAGTAAAATTGAATTCAGTCACACTTACGAGTGATTTACGTGAATCACGCTCTAATCATCTCTACCCTGTACCACAGAGTGGTGTAGGTGTAGTGGTGTATAAAGCGAAAAAAATAACATTTTTGATTAGAAATATTTTACTTTGTGTAAAAAAACTTTTTTTTAAGTAATTTTTGAAAAAAAAAAATATTTTTTTTTGAGAGTAAAATTTTTTTGAGTGTAAATTTTTTTTCGAGTGTATTTTTTTTTATTCTAAATATATTTTTGAGTGAGAAAAATAAATTGCAAAATATTTTTGTGACTTACTAATGTTTTTAAAACATGTTAAACGGGTTTTCAACACTTGAATTTAAGGTGACACTAATCAGAAATTCACGGTTTTGCTAATAACTTTTTAACCACTTGACCGATTGTTCTTCAATATTCAATACGAACTAGGCCTGAGGAACGATAAATATATATGCCAAGCTTCAGCATCCTCAGAATTACCTTTCAAAAGTTAGCGTGTTTTTTATCTCGTAAATTCACGAAAACACCTTGCCGAAATTCAGTCTTTTGATCATAAATGTTGAACCACTGAACCGATTTCGCTGGATTGCAATACCAACCTGAACAGGTAAATGACCAACATATATGCCAAACTTCAGGAGCCTCTGTATAGTCTTTCAAAAATTCAAAATTCAACAGACAGACGGACGGACTGACATCGCTAAATCTTCTTAACATCGATAGGATCATGAATATATATACTTTATGGGGTCCAACACCAATATTTCGAGGTGTTACAAACGGAATGACAAACTTATATTTACCCTCTATCACTAGAGTGGAGGGTATAAAAAAAACTTAGAAAATTTTCTTGAAAAAATTATGACAGCAAACTATTTCTGTAAAATTTCAAAATAATCTTCTAAAAATATGTTCAAAAATATCTTTTTAATTGTATAACAAGTAGAAAAGTTAAATTCGACTTTGCCGAATCTACACTGAAAGAATTATTGTTCATTATATCTATGAACAAATTTCATAAAACCAAATTCATAGAATCTATGAAACAATTCATTTGCCGAATGAATATTCATTAGTATTCTGAAATATTTCATAGAATTTTATTCATAGATTTTATTAAATTCATAGAAAAAATTCATAGAATTAATGAATGTCATTCATAGAAGAAAATGCCATCAATATGCCATTTAATTTTTTAAATAATTAAAATAATGTTACAATAATTAAAACAGTTGAATAAATTTATTAAAAAAATAAAAAAAATAAAAAAACCATTAAAAAAAAATTTTCATTGCTGCCCTGACCGGGGCTCGAACCCAAGACCTACCGGCTAATGTGGTAATTGTCGACGCCTTAGCTATCAGCGCCACCAAAGAAGAAAAATCTCGCCAACTAACGCTTGGTTTTATAACGCTTAATTTTTGTAAATACCAAGGTTGGCAATCGAAACGAATAACGGTATCGATATCGGTATTGGTATCGTTTTTTATTTATTTCGGTATCGGTATCGGTTACGGTATTTGAGTTGAATCGGTTACGGTATTACCGATACCGAAACGTCGATACCGGTACGTACCGGTATTATCGAAAAAAATGTTAAAAATATAAAAAACGCATAAAAACTTAAATTCTTTTTTTTTTAATTTTAATACTAAAACACGTATTTATTTTTAGCATTTTTGCTAAAATGCGCTTTAAAATGTGAAAAAAAATTAAAATTGCGTTTTCTTAGGGGGTCGGCGGGGACGTTGCCGGACCACACCTACAAAAGGGGGCGGACCGAGAAAACTGTAATTTTCTTAACCCCTTGATCAAAGTGCAGGACTTTGAAGTTATTCTGACATAAAAAGGTTTCATTTGTTGCAGAAAGTAAAAAAACATGTAAAAAAAATATGTTGCAGAAAGTAAAAAAAATATGTAAAAAAGTACACTGATAGAAATTTGTACATGACAATAATGAAAATCTACATTAATGTTATGAAAAATGACGTTAAAAAGGAACCTATGAAGGGTTTCATTGAATTAATGAAATGGGTATCATAAAATGTAATTGCAGGAACCAGTTTCATTAAATTAATGAAAATTGTTCATACAAAATATAAATTGTATTTTATGAAAATGTTTCATTACCCGAGTAAAAATAAACATATATAACAATATATAACTTGATACAAACATAATAAATCATATATGATTATGCATCGCGTGAGATATTTTCAAAATTTTTTAAATGCAGTCATATGTAGTTATAAATAATTGAATCATGATTCGGATTAAAAGGTGTACGGTTGATATAATTACATAAAATTATATGAGGGTCAATACAAAATTTGTTTTTCTGTATAATTTAATATAAAATTATATATATCCTATTCTGTTCCATATAAAACTATATATGTTTCTAATTAACCAAACATTTTCTAAGTTTTTTAGGCAAAGTATACGAAACTTTTTAAAATGTTCCTAAACATTTCCTTGTTAGGGTTATGTATATCACCTATCTGGTTCGAAGCGTACCCAAACATTTTTTTTGTTTTTGAAAATTATATGTTTGGTGAATGTATCGTTGACCTGTGGTGTATCTCAACCCAAACAAAAAAACACCAGGATTTTTTATGTTTTTATGCAATTAGATCTAATTTGATCCACCAATATATAGCAATGTCTGGTCAAAACTCGGATGAAATCAAATCATATTTTATACAAGTTGATATTTTTTAATGCAAAAACATCCACCATTATTCGGATCAAATTGTGTATAAATATATATTGTGTTACATATCATTATATATTGCATCATATAAAAATTTTTACTCGGGTACTTTAATGAAAAAAGTATTTAATTCTTATGAAATACTTTCATTGAATAAATCCTACTTTTTATTTTTGAAATGAAATACTTTTATTGAATAAATGTTACTTTTATTTTTAAAATGAAATATATGTATGAAATTGTAAAGATCTTTTTATAAAATTAAAAATAATAAAACGTTGTTTTCACTTAGTTTTCTCGCACAAAATTTTACTCCAACCTTAAATTGTAATACATAATTAAAACTACGAACTGATATAAAACATCACAAAAATTAGTTAATAATTTAGTTCTTATTTAAAATTTCGTAAAAAAATCTAAAAAATTCACAAAATAACCAAGTTAAAAAACACTTTCACATATTTTTTATTTTATCTATAGATTTCACTCATTTTACTCACACAAAATTTTACTATAATGTTTACTTTTAATACATAAGTAAAACCCCGAAATAATTTAAAACAACGTGAGTTTAATAAATACTTATAATTAATCAACAACATTTCATTTTAAATTTCGTAAAAAAAAATCACGCTCTGATCAGCTGTTTTTTGCGCGCGTAAACTAACAGACGCGACACGACAAGTGTCAAAAAATAGAAAATTTTGTAAACAAAACTCAATGAAATTTTTTAATGAAACTACGAAATCTAGTGAATCAAAATTAATGAATATCTTGCACAATATGTATGAAATTTCATTTAGCATATGAAAAATTTCATTGTTGCAATGAAACAACGTTAATGAATTCCATTCATTAGTGATATGAAGCGTTTTTCTATCAGTGTAGAAGAGTTAAATTCGACTTACAAGGAAGGTCTCCCTGGTGTCACCTGCCGATCTTTATGGAATTGGTTTTATTTTGTAGAGTATAAAAAATAAAGTGATACGTATTTTTTTTTAGTGGCCCAAATTCATATTTAGGGGGTGAAAATGAGGGGGAAGAAACGGTAATTTTGCAGTTTTTTTGCGTTTATCTCATATATTATACAAATAAACCTAGTCATGTCGAATAAGTCGAAAAATATTTACTTTTTGCACAAGATAGGTATTTTAATTACCTTTAATCTAATACCAAATACGCCTATATTAATTTTGAGCAAATAGAAGTAAATCGTAAAAAACTGAAAAAGGTCAATTTCCCTCCATGCAAATCGAACATCCTAAAAATGAGTTTGGGCCGCTAAAAAAAATAAGTGTCGAATTAATTTTCGTTCTGAACAACATATCCAAATGTCATGAAGATCGGAGGGTGACACCAGGGAGACTCTCCTTGTTAGCCGAATCCATGAGTATCCACGGTGCCCTTTTAAAGTGATAGTTAGTTTTCTAATTTAAAAAAAAAAAATTAACAATTTTGATTAGAAATATTTTATTTTGAGTAAAAAACTTTTTTTAGTCATTTTTGAAAAAAAAAATTACAAAAAAAATTTTTTTGAGTGAAAAATTTTTTTCGAGTGTAAGTTTTTTTTTGCTTAATTGTAAAAATATTTTTGAGTGACAAAAATATTTTGGGAAATATTTTTCTATGACTCTTCCATGTTTTTAAAGCTGGTTTAACGGGTTTTTCAACATGTGGACTTAAGGTGAAACCAATTTGAAATTCACGGGTTTGTAATAATTTTTGAACCACGAAGTCCTATAAATATCAAAAAAATCCTTGGGCACCCACATCGCGGATTAAATAAAAATCCCCAAAAAACTTAACTATACTTAGGGTTGCGAAAAATTTCTATTGAGAGTCTAAATGATTTCAAAAAAATTTCGTGAAAATCAATATTTTCTTCTGCTCCCGCATAGCGGTTGAAGTATGATTTTTTTTTTTTTTAATTTTTACTTAATCCACGATGTGGGTGCCCAAAGATTTTTTTGATTTTTATGAGACTTCGGGGAGGCATTTGGAGTACGATTTTTCATTTACAAAAACCAAAAAAATTACAAATTTTCTACTATTTTTTTTTGTAAAAAAACATGTTTTTTAGGAAAAAACCATTTTAATACCGTTTCAATACTGGTACGAACCGGTATCGAAGGAAAAGGTTTTTGGATACCGGTATCCGATACCAAAACTAAGTTTCGGTATTGGTATTGGTACCGGTATTCAGTTTAAAGGGTTTTGAAACGGATAACGGTATTGAAAAGGTATCGATTGCCAACATTGGTACACTGATAGAAAAACGCTTCATATCACTAATGAATGGAATTCATTAACGTTGTTTCATTGCAACAATGAAATTTTTCATATGCTGAATGAAATTTCATACATATTGTGCAAGATATTCATTAATTTTGATTCATTAGATTTCGTAGTTTCATTAAAAAATTTCATTGAGTTTTGTTTACAAAATTTTCTGTTTTTTGACACTTGTCGTGTAGCGTCTATTTAGTCTGTTAGTTTACGCGCGCAAAAAACAGCTGATCAGAGCGTGATTTTTTCTAAGAATTTTTTTACGAAGTTTGAAATGAAATGTTGATTAATTATGAGTATTTATTAAACTCAAGTTGTTTTAAATTATTTCGGGGTTTTACTTATGTATTAAAAGTAAACGTTATAGTAAAATTTTGTGTGAGATAACTGAGTGAAATCTATAGATAAAATAAAAAATATGTGAAAGTATTTTTTTAACTTGGTTATTTTGTGATTTTTTTAGATTTTTTTACGAAATTTTAAATAAGAACTAAATTATTAACTAATTTTTGTGATGTTTTATATCAGTTCGTGGTTTTAATTATGTATTACAATTTAAGGTTGGAGTTAAATTTTGTGCGAGAAAACTAAGTGAAAACAACTTTTTATTATTTTTAATTCTATAAAAAGATCTTTACAATTTCATACATATATTTCATTTTAAAAATAAAAGTAACATTTATTCAATAAAAGTATTTCATTTCAAAAATAAAAAGTAGGATTTATTCAATGAAAGTATTTCATAAGAATTAAATACTTTTTTCATTAAAGTAATGAAACATTTTCATAAAATACAATTTATATTTTGTATGAACAATTTTCATTAATTTAATGAAACTTGTTTTGCAATTACATTTTATGATACCCATTTCATTAATTCAATGAAACCCTTCATAGGTTCCTTTTTAACGTCATTTTTCATAACATTAATGTAGATTTTCATTATTGTCATGTACAAATTTCTATCAGTGTAAATACACAAAATATTTGTTTTCTACAAACACACACACAACTTTTGGCAGTGCATTGTGACAGAGAATAGACACAAACCACAGACCATATAGACATGCAACACGAGTGCTTATTTTGGTACTTTCAATATGGACGCATACAAAATACTACTAAATTTACTTCTCTGCCTAAAATACGTGTGCCTGTACGTGTGAGTTTTTGCATCTGTATTTTCGTTGTTTGTTTACGTTTTGTATGAAACGTCAAAAGTTACACGCGCGTGCCGTCACAAATACATAAACATGTGCGAAACTTATTCGTTTCACCCCTATGACACAAACTCAATATGTTAGCAGAGTATTATTCAAATTTGATTTTAAGTGTTGTTACTTGTTTATGTAATTTAGCTAAGTGGCTAGAGACTAAGCTTCACGAACAAGAGGTTCTATGTTCAAATCTCGGTGGGGATAAGTTAAAAAAAATATAAATTTTTAAAAATAAAAAATTGTAAATAAATAAAATAATAAAAATAAATAAAAATAAAATAAAAAAAATAAAATTGAAATAATAAAATAAATAAAAATAGAATTGAATAATAATTTTTTTTCCATAGCCTATGAACTTTTTCATAGGCTTCTGGTTTCTATGAATTTGTTTCATAGATTCTATGAAGGGCATCATTGACTCACTTCTAATGATTTTTTTCATAGAATCAATGTACGTTTTCATAGCCGTAATGAACAAAATTCTTTCAGTGTATGAATACCCTCCACAATGCATTTTATTAAAGGGTAGTACATTTTTTAACGTAAAAAAATAAACAATTTTGATTAGAAATATTTTATTTTGAGTAAAAAACTCTTTTTTGTATTTTTTTTTTTTAAAGAAAAATTACTAATTTTTTTTTTGAGTGTAAAATTTTTTTCGAGTGTAATGTTTTTTTTACTGTAAAAATATTTCTGGGTGAATGCACGTACGTATGTACACAAAATATTGTCATTTTTGTAAAAAAAAAAAAAAAAAATTTTTTGAGTGTAAATTTTTTTTTGAGTGTACAATTTTTTTTGAGTGTAAAATTTTTTTCGAGTGTAATTTTTATGTTACCAATGCTTTTAAAACTAAACAAGTTTAAAAAGCATTGCTTTAGAATTAAACAAGTTTGAAAAGCATTCTTTAGTTACCACCAATGCTTTTAAAACTTGTTATAACACGTGGCATTTTAGATGAAACTAATCTGAAATTCAGGGTTTTGCTTATAACTTTTGAACCACTGGACCGATTGAGCTGAAATTTAACACCAAATAGACCCGGGGAACGGCAAAGATACATGCCAAGCCTTAGTAGTCTCATTATTGTCTTACGAAAGTTATCGTGTTTTTTATCTCGTAAATTCGCGAAATACCCTTGCCGAAATTTACTCTTTTGCTCATAACTTTTGAACCACTGGACCGATTTGGCTGGATTGCAATACCAACCTGACCAGGTAAATGACAAACATATATGCCAAACTTCAGTAGCCTCTGTAAAGTCTTTCAAAAGTTAGCGTGTTTTCTACGGACAGACAGACAGACAGACGGACGGACGGACGGACATCGCTAGATCGACTTAAAATCGATCGAGGATCATAAATATATATACTTTATGGGGTCCTAGACCAATATTTCGATGTGTTACAAACGGAATAACAAACTTATATATACCCTCTATCACTAGAGTGGAGGGTATAAAAACGAAAAAAAAAACAAGTAAAAAGATAAATTCGGCCTTACCGAATGTAGTGATACCCTCCACAATTTCTTAAAGATTATTGAAAAAACTTAACTTAAAAGGAAATTACTTTTGAAATTTTTTTTTTCTTTTTTTAAAAACAAATTTCCGCAAAAAAAAAAATTGTTAAAAAAAATCCGCGATTTTTTTCTTTTTTTGTCAAAAAATATGTTTGTACTTGTTTAAATACCATTTGGTGTTCAATTATGTTCACATAAGTCAACCAGCAGCCGAATAAAAGCATTTTGTATTTCTAGGTTATGTTGAATGTACTAAAATTTTTGAGGTGTCCTTACATTTTCGTTCATAACTTTTGAATCGCTAAACCGATATCGCTCAAATGCAATACCAAACTTCTCGGGAGAACTTCCAATAAATATGTTAAGTTTCAGTCATCTCCGTGTAATATTTTGGCCTTGATCACCATTTCCAAAGACAGATAGACGGATAGACGGACAGACGGACATCGCTAGAATGTCTTAAAATCGATCGGGGATCATGAATATATGTACTTTATGGGGTCCCAGACCGATATTTTGATGAGTTACAAACGGAATGACAAACTTGTATATACCCTCTATCACTACAGTGGAGGGTATAACAAGTAGAAAAGTTAAATTCGACTTGGCCGAATCTTTTATACCCTCCAACATGCAAAAAAAATGCAGGGGGGTTTTCTTTTTTTTTTTGGGGGGGGGTCGGTAGGGGTAATTAGGGGGGCGGGTTATTTCCACTCGAATCTGTGTTTAAAAATGCATTTTTATGCTTTTTGCACTAAAGAAATACAAGTTTATCATTATTTAAAAAAAAAAATATTCCACGCCCATAAAAGTGGGCGGACCGAAAAAAATACATTTTCTAATTCTCTGGGTCCAAATGCAGTCCTTTGAACGTCTTGTAGCACAAAAATGTTCTATTTGTTAAACAAAAACACAAAAAATCATGTAAAAAAATGGTATTTTTCAGAGGTTGGTTTAGTTCTTCAAGGGGGAACTTTTTCCCCCCTGGTCCGATTTTGCTCATTTACAAACTTAACCTGCCTAGGAACATAAGACATATTGTCGGGAGTCTAGCTCTTTCATTTTGGACTGCATCGTGTTAACTACAGATGGACAGACGGACGGGCAGACGGACGGACATCGCTAGAATGTCTTAGAACCGATCACTAATCATAAATTTATACACTTTATGGGGTCCTAGACCGATATTTTGATGCGTTACACACGGAATGACAAAGTGAGTATACCCCCATACTGTAGTTGGAGGATATAACTAGGAAATTTTCTTGAAAAAAGAATGCTAGCAAATTATTTCTGTAAAATTACAAAATAATCTGCTAAAAATATGTTCAAAAATATTTTGAAATTCAGCAAACAGAATCAGTAAAAAACGAAGTAAAATCTCAGTTATTTTCGAAAAATGAATGACAGAGATTTTCGTAAAAATGTCCTTTCCAGCAGAACAATCTGCTGAAAGTTTGCTAATTCAAATTGAAAGTTATTTTAGAGATTTTTTTCTTTTGAAAGTAGTTTTTTGGTGATTTAACAAAGTTCTTATTTTGAGTGTAGTTGTTTATACAAAAATTTAAAAAAAAATAATAAGTGAAATTCTAAATAATTAAATATTTTGATTCTCAAAAACTATAAATTTTACTTGTAACATTTTAAATGGGGTTAAATAAATACAATTATTATAAAAAAAATACCAAATGTAGTATTATTTATGTTAATTAGAAATTCACACACAATAATGAAAAATTTTTAAATAAAAACAAAAAATAATAATAAAAAAAAAATAACACAAAAGTCACACATTATACAAAATGTTGTTTTGTATTTAAGATGATTTGTATGTTTTTTTTTTTTTTGTTTTTTGCACTTTTATAATAAATTCAAAATTATTTTTAAACAGGGGCATAAAACTCAAAAAGAAGAAGAAGAGAAGAAAAAATGACAACATCAAATACAAAAAAAAAATTAAATATTACGAATGAACAAAAAAAACAACATAAATTATTTGTATATTATTATTATTTTATATTATATTATTTAGATACATTCTTAAGATTTTGATTTTTTTTTTTATTAATCACCGATATTTGGTATATATTTTGTTTCACTTTCACGTTTTTTTTTTATTTTAGTTGATTTTCAAAATCAATATTTTATTTTTGGGTTTAATAAACAAATTTATATTCACTTTTAAAAATTATTTTTATATGTATATTATTTTTAACTATAATTTGTAATTTTTTTTTTTCTTTTTTTTTTTTTTTGAGTATTTTCACATTTGATTTTTTTTTTTTTTTGATTTTCAAAATCAATATTTAATTTTTGGTTTTTATTAAACAAATTTATATTCACTTTAAATAATTCTTTTTATATGTATATTATTTTTAACTACAATTTGTAATTTATTTATTTTTTTTAATTATTTTCACATTTGATTTTTTTTTTGATTTTCAAAATCAATATTTTATTTTTGGTTTTTATTAAAACAAATTTATATTCACTTTGAATAATTCTTTATATATATATATTATTTTTAACTATAATTTGTAATTTATTTATTTTTTTTCTATTTTTTTTTTTTTTTTTATTATTTTTATGTCATGCAAATTTTTTTTTGTAAACGATTTGATTTGTTCAAAAGTTAATCACAAACTGTTGCCGCATAATAAAAATAAAACGAAAACAAAAAATAAATATTTCAAATCAAATTTCAATGTACAAGCAAAAAAAAAAATAATAATAAAAACACAAAAATATAGAAATTTCGCTGAGCGTAAAGATACAGTAGAAAAATAAATAAAAACTAAAACATTTGTAGGAGCAGTAGTGACGAAAATTAAAAAGCTCTCAAAAAAACACAAACGTTTTCTAAAAAGAATCTAAAAATTTGTTTAGAAACAAAGCAAAAAAAACACTCGTTAACTTTTTCATGCAGATATTAAAATGAATTCATTCATTTTAGTTTCTGTGATTTTTTAAAACTACCATACCCAAAATAAAACCTCTGTCCAATCAGCAGAAAAATCTGCTAATGTCAACTGAAAAATCTGCATATTTAAGCAGAAAAATCTGCTGATTTCAGATAAGCAATCTTAACCTAAACAAGTAAGAGTGTTAAATTCGGCTAGGCCGAATCTTTTCTACCCTCCAACATGCAAAAAAATAAAAAATAAAATTGCAGGGGCGTTTTCTTTTTTTTTGGGGGGGAGGGGGTCGTGGTGATTGGGGGGGGGCAAATTTCCTCTCGAATATGTGTTTAAAAATTCATTCTTACGCTTTTTGCACTAAAGAAATGCAAGTTTATTATAATTTAAATTTTTTATTCCACGCCCATAAAAGGGGGGCGGACAGAAAAAACTAATTTTTCTAATTCTCAGGGTCCAAATTCAGGACTTTGAACTTCTTGTAGCATAAAAATGTTGCATTTGTTAAACAAAACGACAAAAAATCATGTAAACAAATTATATTTTTCGGAGGTTGGTTTAGTTCTTCAAGGGGAAACTTTTTTCCCCCTGGTCCGATTTTGCCCATTTCCGAACTTAACCTGCCTAGGACCTAGGACATATTCGTGCCAAACTTGAGGAGTCTAGCTGTTTTATTTTGGACTGTATCGTGTTAACTACGGACGGACGGACATCGCTAGAATGTCTTAGAATCGATCACTAATCAATAATATATATGAGGCATTCCACACCAAATGTCCCGCTACAGAAAAACATGTGTCCCGTAAATTTCTGAATAGGTTTTTTTGGATAGCCCTATATGTAGCTAAGAAAATTGCGTTTTTGGTTTTTCAAATTTTCGAAAACTGGGCTTAGGAGGCGTGGTCAAATATTGGAAAAATTGTAAAATTTGCCTTGATTAAATATTTATCACATTAAAACGGAATGCAGCACAATGTCAAAAATTTACGATCTTATATAGTTTTGTATGGGCTATCGATTAAATTTTTTTTTTTGGAAAATTTTCAGAACCCGTTCTGAAATTTTCCATTTTCTAAAAAAGTCAATTTATAAAAAATCCGGCCACTTTTTTTTCTTTTTTATTTATTTTTTTACAAGTTTAGATGTTTGTCCATATACACAAAAAAAAATCAGAAACACGTTCATCTTTTTTTTCGAGAAAATCGCATTTGAACTTTAAATTTCATAACAATTTCGTTATTTGCTTGTATTTCTTTGTTTTCAAGTTGCGAATGAGTAATATTAATTGCATAAATATTCGTCATACGCTCTTTTGACACAAGAAAATACAAGCAAATAACAAAATTGTTATGAAATTTAAAGTCCAAATGCGATTTTCTCGAAAAAAAGATGAACGTGTTTCTGATTTTTTTTGTGTGGATGGACAAACATCTAAACTTTTAAAAAAATAAATAAAAAAGAAAAAAAAAGTGGCCGGATTTTTGATAAATTGACTTTTTTAGAAAATGGAAAATTTCAGAACGGGTTCTGAAAATTTTCTAAAAAAAAAAAAAAATAATCGATAGCCCATACAAAACTATATAAGACTGTAAATTTTTGAGATTGTGGTGCATTCCGTTTTAATGTGATAAATATTTAATCAAGGCAACTCGCCACAAATTTGACCATTTTTCCAATATTTGACCACGCCTCCTAAGCCCAGTTTTTGAAAAATTGAAAAACCGAAATCGCAATTTTCTAAGTTCCATATAGGGCTATCCATACTACCTATTCAGAAGTTTACGGTACACATGTTTTTTTTCGCTGGATATTTGGTGTGGAATGCCTCATATGAGGCAAATGTTCAGCAAAAAAAAAAGTTGTGTCGTGTCAATATGAAATCATTTGCAAAGTATTCGCTCTTAGGATACTATTAAATAAGAAAAATAAAATTTAAGTTTTTTCAAAAACTGGGCCTTGTAGGCGTGGTCAAAAAATGAAAATATCTAACTTTTTTGCCTGAGGATCTGTATTTCAATATTTATGCAAATTAAATGAAACACAGTAAAGTCTTTAAGACAAAGGTTTTTTGTATGGGCTATCGATTAAAAAAATAAAAATTGGAAAATTTTCAGAAGAAGTTCTGAATTTTTTAAATTTAAACTTAAACTTTATTTATCAAAAAACATGCCGGAATTTTATTTTTTTTTTTAATTTAAAAAAAAAAAACTTAAAGGACTTTTCTATCTGTTCTGGAATTTTTAGAGATGTGTTTTGCATTGTGTTCGAGAAATGCAATGTCAAAGATTGCAACACGCTAATTTTATACAATAATGGTGTATAAAACGTGTGCGTATGAGTAATATTAATACTTAAAAAATATTTTAAGAGGCAATGCACAGTGGACCAAATGCTTAATCTAGCGTGCAAGAGAGTATAATTCGAATTTGAGAGCACCTAGAAACATGAAATTTGTAATGTACAAGGAAAATTAGATGAGCTTCTATATAGTCCAAATGTGGGCGGTATTTGAAGGGGCGTGGCACTTATTGAAACATTGTCATAATAAAATATAAGTAAAGTAGAGCCAATAATAAGCAGAGAAAGTAATTTTTATACCCTACACCACACTGTGGTACAGGGTATAATGAGTTTGTGCTGATGTTTGTAACTACCCGAAATATTGGTCCTAGACCCACTTTTAAGTATAACGATCGACTTAGAATCACTTTTTGAGTCGATTTAGCGATGTCCGTCCGTCCGTCCGTCTGTCCGTCCGTCCATCCGTCCGTCCGTCTGTCTGTCCATGTAAACGGTGTAAACACGATACAGGTCGCAATTCTCTATCAATTGACTTCAAATTTAAAACTTAAGCCTCTTTTGGCCCAAGGACGAAGCCTATTGAAATTGGAAAAAATCGGTCCATATTTAGACCTAGCCCCCATACAAAGGTCCTCTTTAGTTTTGGCTCAAATGACTCTAATAGTCGCATTTTAATAGGTATCTTTTCAAAATTTGGCAGGAATTAATGTTTTATACACACAAATCACCATTCCGAATTTTAAAGAAATCTAACCAGTTCTTCTAGTAGCCCCCATACAAACCACCTTCCCGATTTTCACATAAATCTCTCAATTTTCATGAAAATAGAAAATATTTAATTAAAATTCTGTTTGTGTATGTTAAACGCGTACTTTAATAACCTTATCAAATCTAATTATCATGGGACCATTTTGGACTTAGGTCACATGTGGAAATTTCGCCCGATATTCAGTTGAAGCGATTTATTGTCAACAAAAAGAAGCCTATTTCACTCAAATTTGATTAGTGATTGCTTTTTACACTTATTAAAGATTTGACAAAATATAGATCTAATCAGTCCATGTTTGAACTTGGGACCCATGGTCCGGGAAACTCTGGTGTAGGGTATTATATGGTCGGTCTTGACCGACTATAATTTTCTTACTTGTTTTAACTTAAAAAAGATTTTTAAACAGTTTAGAACAGAAATATTTAATTTTGAGTAAAAAAAAATTTTTTTACTCATTTCGGTAAAAAAAAATAAAATTTTTAGTGAAAATTTTTTTTTGAGCCAAATTTTTTTTTTTGCTTGGAAAATTTTTACATTGGGTTAAAAAATGTTTGAGAATGTCAAAAATACTCAGCAAAATATTTTTGTGGCTCATCAATGTCATTTTAAGCGTTAAGGTGTTTTATTTTTTTAACTTAAATTCAAGATACACCAATCTGAAATTCACGGTTTTTGCTTACAACTTCTGAACCACTAGACCGATTTAGCTGATATTCAATACCAACCTGACTAGGAAAATTGAAAATATTTATGCCAAGCGTCAGCAGCAACAGAGTTGCCGTTTGAAAGTTATCGTGTTTTAAACAGACAGACGGACGGACATCGCTAAATCGACTGAAAAACAAAAACCAGCAGCCAATTTTTTTATTATTTTGGAGCTCAATATCTATTCTTTTGAAATCATTTAAAAACCCTATAGAAGTTAGCGGGATTAGTACCTAAATTCATTACCAAAATTCAAGTTTGCTTGAAAAATAATTCCATTGTGGACTCTCTTTTTAATTTACGTTTTTTTACAAACAACAACACAAATCAGCTTCAAATATACATTCATTGAGGTTAAAATATAACAAATAATTTGATAAATTGCCTTAATACGGTCGTAAAATAGCAGTTTAAACAATCAACACGTCTACACAGAACTTGAAGATTTTTTTTATAAAAACTAATTACTCATGTTTGGCTGCCTACTACGATGGTGTTTTTGCAATAAACAAAGAAATTTTATTAGCGTTAAGTTAGGTAGGAATAGTGCAATCATATTTGCGATACTAATTCAATATTGTAAAAACTTAATTTTTCGACCAACTGCGCACCAGATTCAACATTTGGTCCACTGTGCAATGGTAGCGTGTGTGAGTTTTTAATAACGATTACGCACGCTCATGAAAGAAAAAATTTAGTCACGAACGATATTTTATTTTGCTCACGCTCATTCACGCACATGTGAGTAGAAGAAAATAAGTCACGGTCACGATGTTCACGTGAGCGTGTGATGTCTTCTGACATAAAAATGTTAAATTTGTTTAACAAAAGTACAAAAATCAAATGAGAGTGTAAATTTAATCTTTTATATCCTCCAAAATATACAAAAACACTTTTGAGTTTTTCATAATTTATCAATGTCTATCAAATAACTAAAAATTAATAAAATCTGTTAGCCGCTAGTTAAATTTAAATTAAAACAGTTACCCTCAACTGTTTAACTTAAATGCGGATAAGTAATATTTTAATACGCCCCATTGCACCTTGTATTCGTCATGCAAAAATATTCGTTTGTCCCTGGTGGCGTATGAATGATGTAAAATTGAACCATTCCATACTCTTCATATCTTTTTTAACAAAATCTAGGATAAAATTCTTTTAAAGCTCTGCTATAAAAACAATAACAAAAAACAACCAAAATTCGTTCATCAAAAACAAAAAAAAAATAAAAACGATTAACACATACAACAAATACTCGCGTACAATAACAAATTATTTTTACAGTCATAATAACAAAACACCACACAACAATTTGTTTATGTACTCGTTAGTTAAAAAATATTATTAACACCGACAGAGTTACCACAGGCAATTAAGAATTGGAAAACAATTAAGAATTGGAAAACATTTTCTCAGGTAAAGTAGTGATATTGTAGATTTCACTGGACGAACTTTGTTAAATCTTTGAATGGATCTGACAACTCGTTTATAATTAAGCTTACGATGATGATTCCGAAGTTTTCCTATCACATCAAATTTTCGAGCAAAGTGGCGTCAAAGTTCACAAAATCTTGCGATTGTGCATTTCTTAGAGGGTTTATTATGATATTTACCTATCAATGCTGATTTTGAATCTGTTCTGCAAATTTTTAAAATTTAACAAGGTTGGCAATCGATACCCACCCAAAATAACGGTATTTGGCTAGTGTACCGCAACCAATAAAGATATGGACATTTTTAAAAGCGATTATAAAAGTCAATAAAATTTCTAATATTTTTGATGTGTTACTTCGTGTTTGTACCGGTTACTTTTTGAAATATAGGCCAATACCTTTATAATACCGTTTGAAACGGTATTTTAAAGGTATTGGCCTATATAACGAAAATGAACCGGTACAAACACGAAGTAACACATCAAAAATACTCGAAATTTCATCTACTTTCATAATCGCTTTTAAAAATGTCCATATCTTTATTGGTTGCGGTACAATAGCCAAATACCGTTATTTTGGGTGGGTATCGATTGCCAACCTTGAAATTTAATTTGAAAACTCAGGGGTCAAATTAGTTTTATTTGATGTCATAACTTTATTAAGTGATCAGAATCAGGGTCTCATCTTTAATTCTGTTTATTATCGGCATTCAAAGTTTTAAAATAAAATTGAAATTTTTGTTATTGTTTGTTATAAAAAATAAATTAATACATACTGAAAACATTCCGGGAATTTATGAGTAGATTATATTTAAATTTGGCAACTCTGAATCCTAAAGTGTTAAAGAGAACATAAATGTAAAAACAAACGAAAATTATAAACGACGCTCTATTAATCGTATGCAAATTGTGGTTAAGAGACCGGTCTATTAAAAACTCAACGAGAGAAGAAAATACTTTTACTATTATTTTTTATAATAGTGTGTAACTAACTATAGAAAGAAAATTTACATTTATAACTTAAATCGATTTTTTTATTTAAATCGTTAAGTTGTCTTCATAAACTTCATTGTAAGTATTAAAAGATAGTAGACTTGATATTTAGATTAACTAAAATGTCAACTGAACATTATTACACCCAAAATACGTAATAAATTAAAAAAAAAACAAGTAAGAAAGTTATAGTCGGTCAAGACCGATCATATGATACCCTACACCAGTGTTTTCCGGAAAATGGGTCCCAAGTCCAAACATGGACCGATTGTATCTGTCTTTTGTTAGATCTTTATTTAGTGTAGAAAACACACACAGATCAATTTTAAGTGGAATTGGTTATTTTTTATTGTCAATAGAACAATTTAACTGAATATCGGTCGAAATTTTTATATGGGGGACTAAGTCCCAAAATGGCCCAATTATATTCCGATTTGATAAGGTTGCTAAAGTACACGTTTAGCACCTAAAAATAAATTTTTTATCAAATATTTCCATTTTTATGAATTTTGAGGGAATTATGTGAATATCGGGAAGGTGGTTTGTATGGGGACTACCAGAAGGACTGACCCGATTCCTTTGAAATTTGGAATGGTGATTTGTGCATACAAAATTTGATTACTTGCTGAATTTCAAAGCGATATCTATTATAATACGGTTATTAGAGTCATTGAAGCCGAATCCAAAGGGGGCGTTTGTATGGGGGCTAGGTCTTAACATGGACCGATTTTCTCCAATTTCAATAGGCTTCGTCCTTGGGCCAAAAGATGCTTAAGTTTCAAATTTCAGGTCAATTGATTGAAAATTCCGACCTGTATCGTGCTTAAACCGATAGATGGACAGACGGACGGACGGACAGACGGACGGACGGAAGGACATCGCTAAATCGACTCAAAAAGTTATTCTGAGTCGATCGGTATACTTGAAGGTAGGTCTAGGACCAATATTTCGGGTAGTTACAAACATCAGCACAAACTCAATATACCCTGTACCACAGAGTGGTGTAGGGTATAAAAAATGTACGTTTACAAATTTATTCAGACACATTCCTAAAAAGGTTCGGGCTTCTCTCTATCATTTTTGGTTTAGGCAAAACAACGAACGGACAAACGGACGCTTTCAAATTTGCTACATAGTCTTGACAATGAAATTTGACAAATTCCGAAACACGCGTCGGCTAAAGGCATAATTACTTGAGCGAATACGGTTCGGAGACGTGTCAGCTGATACGTTAGCTTGTATTAAAATAAATAGGTACTTAAACAAATACGTGACGGTGCTGTAGCGGCCGAACCTAAAAAATTTTGATTTTCCGTACGTTTTACGTGTCAGCTGATTTTATTTTTTATTTTGTGTTGAAATTTTTTCATTTGTGTGGCAGAATTGACAAGTTAATATAAATAAACGAAAAAAAAAAAATGTTTTTCTGTAAATATAAATTAAAAAAAATCGCAAATAACCACTTTTTAAAATAAAATTTGTAAATTAATATGACACGTTGAAACGGAATCAGTAAGTGCTTGAAAAATACAACAGCCCGTCACGCTACAGCACCGCTACAGTAGCGCTCAAGTGCCTAGGCCTTAAGTCTTGCCAAAATGACCAGCGCATAAATAAATTTCAAACAGAAAAATAATTTTCTTGAAAATTATTCTATGAGAATATCATGGTTTTTACTTACAAGGGAAGTATCTCAACCCTTATGAACCGATTTGCATGAAACGTAAAATATAAATAAAAGAGACAATTCTAAGGTTGGGGTGTCTCGGCTTATCGGTCATATCGGGGATTTAGGGGTTCAAAACGTGGGTCAAAAAATGGCGAAAAAATCGTTTTTTGGATTTTGCAGCCATTCCTTTCGTAGAACCTATAGATGTTTGCGTATGGGATGAAACGTTTTTTTAATGTCTATCCGACGGTGGCATAACATTGTAAAAATTCGGCTTCGTTAAATTTTTTTTTCATGAAAATGTGTAAATTTTGGGGTGTATTTATGTGAAGACATAGACCTACGATATCCATATGAATATGAAATAATCTTTATTAAATTTAATTCGACACATATTTTTGCCCTAGACGATATTTCTCTTAGTTCGGGAGTTATTGAAATTTTCCCGAAGGTCCACATTGTTTCATAATGGGACAACGAAATTTTAAAACACTGATATGGCCGATAAGCCTAGACACCCCAACCTTAAAATCGCCTCTTTTATATATATTTTAAGTTTCAGGCAAATCGGTTCATAAGGGTTGAAATACTTCCCTTGTTAGTAAAGGAAAAATAAACTCGAGCAAAAAAATCCTACTCTAAATTTAACAAAATACTTTTTTATTGAAATTCTGAAGAGCTTAATCAAAATTGCGAAAAGATCAATTGAAATTCAAAAAACAAAAAATTAAATCCGCGAAAATTCCGAAGAAAGTTCAATTTAAACTTAAAAAGCCCAGATTTGTAGTTTCTTACCTTTAAATGTAAAAAATTTTGCAAATTAAATTATAAACTAAAGTGGCCATTAAATGAAATAAAGAATTATAAAAAAATATCATCATAATAATAAAATATTAAAATGTAAATGTCGCACAGCTTTTGAGTTTAGAAATCTAAAAACCCTAGAATTTTGTGGAATTAAACAATATTAAAACATTCCTTTCAATGTATCTTTCAACCCAAAACCATATAACCGGAAAACCACAAAAATTTTCAAAGGGTTTCATAATTTTGTTTTGTTTAAAAGGCCTTACTCATTTGTTTAATTTTTATTAAAAATAACAAAAAAATTTTATTTATTCGACATTTGAGTTAAGCAATGAAAAAGAGTTTTTTCTACACCATTTCCAGTTTTAATTCAGAAATATAATTTAAAAAATTCCAATTATATTTCAAAAATTTCCATTTATTATAGGGGTTCAAGTTGAAAAAATGCAGAAGAAAAATTGAATTTCTAAAAATTGTAGACATTTCTATTTTTTCTATTTGTATTTTAAAAATTTCCATTCATATTTCAAAACTTTCCATTTATATTTAAAAAAATACAAATTGCATTTCAGAAAATTCCAATTGTATTTCAAAAATTTCTAACCACTTGTATTTCAAAAATTTTAACATATAATTTCAATTTTTTAATTTTATTAATGTAAATTTATGAATTATAATTGGAAATTTTTGAATAATATATTTAGATATTTTTGAATTATATATTTAGATATTTTTGAATTATAATTGAAAATTTTTGAAATATAATTGGAAATTTTTGAAATATAATTGGAAATTTTTGAAATATATAATGCAACCAAAAGCAAATGAAAGTTGACATTTTACCAAACAAAACCCTCAAGGCAAACCGCTGTGCACCGTTGCGTATGATTGTTATTTAAAGGCAAAATTAAGTATACGCCACTTATACAGTATTCAAGTAATTACACAGTGCAACACCAAAAAAATTACGGGGGTCGACTAGAGATGGGAGCGTGAGTGGATTCACACTTACACTCACTCACGCTCACGCAAACAATAATCGAATCACTCACGAAAACAATTTTATTACTCACGCTCACTCACTATTCAAGAGATTAAAAATAAAATTACGCACGCGTGACTCACGTCAGATTCAATCACGCTCACTCGGGATTCACGCAAAATCTACAAACGCTAACAATTTTCTTACCAAAAAATAAAAAAATATTTTTTTTACAAAAAATAAAAAAAAAATTAAAGTTAGTAAAATCAAAAAATAAAATCACGCAAACTCACTCACTAATCACTCACGCAGATTTTGTTCAAACTCACGATCACTCACAATCACGTGATTAAAATGAAAATCACTGATTCACGTAAATCACGTGACCAGCGCCTATCTCTAGTTCCGACGATTGATTCTGGTAGAGGAGACCAAAAAAATATACGTGTGTTGTGTTCAGCAATTTTGTAGAAAATACTATTGCAAATATTTGTGTGGAACATATTAATTCTCTAACTCCCCCTCATAACAGTATTTTTTGGCTCTATTCTAACAAATCGTAAAAAAACCCTTGAAGGAGGAAGGCGGAAATGAAATGTTCTACAAAAAATGTTGGACATAAAATTTTACTAAATATGTCAGAACACACCAAAGCCCACAACTTAACACAAGTACCAAAAGTCAAATTAAATGTTGCCCATTAAGGGTTAATTTTGTTTGTATTTTTTTATTGGCAATCTTGAATGTGACTATAAAACTCTGTTTCTTTACATCTTATGTTTGGGATATGTTCAGCAACCTTGTAGAAAATATTATGGAAAATATTTTTGTGGAACATATTAATCCTCTAACTCCACCGCATAACGGTTATTTTTGGCTATATTCTAAAAAATCGTATAAAACACACCTTAAAAATGGAGGACGGGGATGAAATATTCTACAAAAATATTGGCCATTAAATTTTACTATATTTGTAACAACACACCAAAGCCCAAAACTTAACAGAAACACCAAAAAACAGTTAAATTCAAAACTGTCCACTATGGGTTAATTTTTTTCTCTAATTTTTTAATGGGCAATCTTGAATTTGACTCTTTTTTGGTGTTTGTGTTCATTTTTGGGCTTTGGTATGCTCTGACATAAATAGTAAAATTGTATGGCCAACATTTTTGTGGAACATTTCATCCCCGCCATCCCCCCTTTTTAGGGGTTAGAATATAACTAAAAAATACCGTTATGAGAGGTCGTTAGTGGGTTAATATATTTCCACAAACATATACTACACCGCAGATGTAAAGCAAACATAGTTTAATATGCAGCAGCAAGTACAGGCCAAAGTTGGGAAACTTTAACCGTCCTTTGTAATAAAATTCCGATGAGATCTGTCAAAACGCCGACACACGTATATCTTTTTTTGGTCTCCTCTACCAGAATCAATCGTCGGAACCCCGTTATTTTGAAAAAAGTTTGAAATTGTTGTACAGTGTTATTATAATTATAATAAAAGTTCCTCAACTTCAAATGCATTTTCGTTGTTGCACTGTGTTATTGTAGAACCTACGAAGTGTCCTTAAATAACTTAAACTAAATACAGTTTTGCATGTCACAGCACATTCATTTATACTTAAAGTCCTAGGGAAATGTCTGGTGTTTATGTAAATAACTTTTCAAAAAGAGTGTAGAGGAGAAAACCTAAAAATACTCAGTTAATCAAAATTGAGTCAATGGCATGAAAAAAATATAATGCGTGTTTATGACACAATCAGTCGTTGATATTATACAAAATTGCGGCGGTTTTGACGACTGGTGTTATTTGTTATTATTTTGATTACTTAAATAATGGAAAAGATAAATTGTTGGCCTATTAATGTATTAATGAATGGTAGATATTGATAATTTTTGTGGCATAAGTGAAAATAGCATACAGCAATGGTTCCCAACCTTTTTTGGGCCATGTCCTACTTTTAAGTTAAAAAAAACTAAAATGTCCCCCTTACACTCAAGAAAAATGTGTAAATTTTTTAAATTTGTTTTAAAATTCAAAATAAACTTGTAGTTAAGCAAACTTTTTGTTAAAATCATCTTTTAAACAAAGTTTTAAGCAAAAGTTTTCAACAACCAACTAAATAATTTAACTAAAATAATATTTTTTTAGTTTTTTAACAAAAAAAAATCTTATAAATTTGCTCATTGCCCCCCTGAAACATTCAAATTGCCCCCCAGTGGGGCGAGAATCAAAGGTTGGGAACCATTGAAATACAGGGTGATTCAGTCACGACCCGCTGAATTTCATCAGCGTATTCCTTAGTTCATTTCATAAAAAAATGTCCACTAGACCATCCCGAAAATGCAAGTGTGCGAAACGGCAGCGGTTTGAAAATTTTCGGACTGGAGGTTGGAGGGTAGTAAGATAAAATTGCTATTTTCTGAACCAGTGGTCGGATTTTTTTTTTGACCGGAGGGCGCCATGGATTAAAATGGTCTGATTTGGCTCAAATTAAATTTTAGTTTAAAATTGCGAACTTCTGAAGCAGTGATCGGATTTTTTTGTTAATCTTTATCAAAATTAATAAATAGGGATGAGATTTTCATGCACTGAAAAATCGAAAATATGCGCTTAAAATATACTCTACAAAATCCCAACTATGCACTAAAAAAACTAAAAATATGCACTAAAAAAATAAAATGTTACAACAAAAAATTTTTATTAAAAATCTTTAGCCTTGCCACAGAAAAATAAAATAAATTTAAAATAGACTTTTAATTTTATTTCCATACAAATTGTTTTTGTTTTTAAAATCGACTTTCAAAAAATGTATAGAAAATTTGAAATTTATAAAAAAACGTTTGTTCAAATAGACTTTTTATTTTTCTTTGATACGGGCCCTTGTTTTCATACAAAAAAACTTCTAGAAAAGCAAAAAATAACGCCGGGCTAAAATATTAAGATTTGAAACTTTATATGGGGCATTCCATGTGAAATCGGACACTTTGAAAAACTTTTTTTTTAGATTTTTTCAATTTGTTTACAGTTTTTAGTACCCTTTGAAAACTCCTTCGTGGTAAATTTTCAGATTTTTTTGATGACCCGTTCAAAAGATATCGAATTTTTAAAAATTGGCAGTTTGTTCCTTTACTTAAACTTCTTTTAATCATAACTTCTTCAATAATGGTCCGAATTTCAAATTTTTTTTTTCAAAATTTTGGTTTTTTTACGTACTTTCTAAAAAAAATCCCAAAAAATTCTTAAAAGCGCTCTAGTATGCGATTTTTAAGTTTTAAAATTTAAATCTCAATTTTGAAAATGTTTGTACTCTTCGATTTTTTTGAAATTTTTTTGTGTAAAACTTCTATCCATTCTACAAATTTTTTGCCCAGGAAGATCGTGGGATAACGATTATTACTATTTTTTAAAATTTTTTGAAAAAATTTTATTGTAATTTTTCAATCTTAAAATCATTTCTACTGCTCCAATGGTGCGTCATAGAGGGGTTCTTTATAAGACCGACCCACAGTGATTCGTTTCATTGGCAAAAATCAAAAAAAAAAGTATGTCTTCAATGTTGATGATTTTTTGTATTTTTACAGTTTAATAGTAAACTAAAAGAAATATGTACTTTTCTGATTTTTAAGAAGTCATATGTTGCCACAAGAGGGCGCTAAAGTATGGAAATTCAACGCTATTGTGTTAAAACCTAAAAATTGATTTTTATAGGTTTACTAAAATAATTATGAAAAATCGAATTTTAAAGAAATCAACGAACTTTTTTTTGCAAAAGTTACTTTAATATATTAGCTAAATGTTGTATTTGCATTTTTTTAGAATTAATCTTAAAATACATTTTTGTATTGCTCTGAAATCTATATTTTTTCTACCGAATTCCCAAAAATTGACAAATTTTGATGGAATGCATAAAAAAAGTTCGAGAGTCAAAAAATTATTTTTTTTGCTTTTTCGATAGTTTGGACTATGGTTTATAAGGCAAAAGAATAAAAATAACTAAGTTTTTGTCTGAAGTTGGAAAAAAGTTAAGTTTTTTTTGTGTCTTTATTTAATTTTTTTCAAAAGCTGTATTATTAATGGAAAAAATATTAGAAAAAAAATTTAATATTAAGTATTTTTTCTTTACACATTGATATATTATATAGTATTCTGTAAAAATATAATAAAAAATCAGAAAAAAATTATGCAGTACGTGGGCCGTTTTGCTTTAAAAGTTATCTATGACTTTTACTAAAATCCCCAAAATCACCAAATTTTAATGGCCTTCATAAAAAAAGTTCGTGAATAAAATTTTTTTGTTTTTCATTTTTTTTGTAGCTTTAACTATGTTTTATAAGATCAAAAAATAAAAATAACTAATTTTTTTTTTTAAGTTGAAAAAAAAAATTTTTTTAAAAAAATCTAAAATTGGATTATTTTTTTTTTTTTATTTATTTTATGTACTGTAAATAAAATTAAAAAATACATCAACATTTTCGTGTTTTTTTATATAAAGGGATTTATTGTATTGTATACCATAAATTTATAGTAAAAAATTCGATGAAATAAGTATACAGTGGGCCATTTTGCTTTAAAACCAGTATTTGATTTTCGTTGGTATCCCAAATTAAAACCAAATTTTTTTTGAGATACATAAAAAAAGTTCGTACTCAAAAATTATTTTTTATTGATTTTTTTAACATCCTGGACTCTTTTCTATACGATAAAATAATAAAAATAACTAAGTTTTTGAAAAAAACGAAAAAAAAAAAAATTTTAGTACCAAAAAAAAATTTTTTTTTTTTTAGTTTTTTGTTATTAGCGGGTTATATACTTAAAAATAAAGCAAGTATTAAACGAGTTTACTTAAAACTTATTTTGAATAAATTTATTTTCGTAATGCAACAGGAAATAAGTGTTGTGAATGTTTTGTTTTTGCAGTTATTATGTATTTTTGTATTTTTGACTATATTTAAAAAAAGGATATATTAACAGCTTTTTTGTTACCGCAAGTAACTCAACGAAATTTGGCACACTTATTAACGTTATTTGATCTAATCTATATTAAAAATTTGATAGCAACTGAAAGATTTTTAAAATAGTTACAGCGATTTCAAGAAAAAGGATATATGGCAGCCACGCGAGTCCTTGCTCAGATTAAAATACAAATGTTGTACGTCGATGGTTATCTACACGCAGAGAAAAAATATGGTTGCGACATGATCACGGCAACTATACTATGATCTCTAAACCCAGTTATGATTGCAGCAATCAAGTTATTGTTTTTGAAATTGTATTTAAACATTTATATTTTTGTTTCAGGCATTTAATAGTCTCTCCAATCATGATAAAATAATTGCTACATTCAAAAGTACAATATGGTTGGTGTAACAATGTTATAGTTAATTATATTCTCGACACACCAAAAATTTGAACATAATATGATTATAACAATCATTAGATAATCACAACTTAATGAAAATTGATTTTTGCAAACATTGTCTGGTAGGTTATTCATCAGTTTAATGTTTTGCCAGCAAGCAGTTAGTCGCAAAGACGCCACTTACAATTAGCTCTTTAAAAAATTTAAGGCAATTTGAGTAAAAAAATTGGATCAACGCAGGAGGAAATGAAATACAAAAATCTACTTTTTTATTATTTATTTATTGTGCGGTTTAAAAATAACTTTCCATTTTAAATAAAAACTTCAAATCGAAAATATTGAAGTGTTTTTTGTGCATTTTTTATTTACTGAATGTGTTATAATTGCTGACAATAATTTTAATTTTGTAACAAATATGTTATGATTGCAGCAAATATGTTATGATTTTGTCAATAAATTAATGGTTTATACCAGGGCATTGCTTCAATGGCAATACCGGAAAAAAAGTTGTCTACTTTTGTCTCGATGGCAGCACCTGCTAGTGAGACTTTAGTAGCATACTAAATTTTAAAAACTTTGTAACTAATTTTTGCGTGCAAAATTTTCAAATTTTATTTTATATGTAAGATACTGGATAGTTGTTACGAGTGTATGGAAAATTACAAAGTTTTCTGAGCAGTAATTCCTGAGTTATTTGAGCCCTTACTAAAATTTAGTATTAGCTCAAGAATATTCTTGAGATATAATTAATACATGCGCCCCCTAGAAGGTAGTAGAAGAAATAAATTTGTCTTATCTCTATATTATAAAGTCTCTGGTTTATACAATCATTCAATGTTAGCTGACAAAAATGTTATCGTTGATGAAATTTTTTTATAAAAATGCCATAAGTTTATTGCACATCATTGATGTAAAACGCAGGTTGCCACTAAATGGAACCAAAATTAATAAAATGGTTTCATATTTATAAAAACAAAAAATAAATTGTTGGTGTGAACTGTATAAAAAAAGTAATGAAGAATTTCTATAAACGTGTGGTATTAAAGCATAATATATTTTCTCAATTTCAACAAAAAAATAAAATATTAAACTGGAATCATATTATGATAATTATATAACATTTAGGCCATTATTGCTGCAATCATACAATGATTAACATTCCTTGTTGCCTTCAATCATATTAACATTATTGCTACAATCATATTCCCAATCATAATATGACGCTCTTAAATCATGATCACCGCAACCATGTTTTTTTTCTGCGTGTAAATTTCTAAGACAATAACTAAGTTAAGTAATTTTATATCAAGTTTTGTGGCTAAAACTCCACTTTTAAATTTCAGGATATACGACAGGTACAAATGTCCTTCGACCGATTTGCTCAAAATTTTTATTTTTTTCTATTAATTAATTTTGTGCTTGCGTACCAAATTTGGAAAATCGTTGACAACTCTTTCTATTTTATTTTTGTGATTAAACTATATTAACACTTTATTGCAGTTTTTAAAAAGGATATATAAATAACTTTTGTTTTACAGAACCGATTTCAGCGAAATTTGGCACACACATTGACATCACTTATTCAAATTTTTACAAAATATTTCAAGGGTATCGAGTAATTTTTGAGCGATTTACAATTTTTTTAAGAAAAAGGATATATGGCAGCCACACGAGTCCTTGCTTCAATCTTGAAAAAAATTTACACATAAAATACTGTATCAAAATTGGTAACATTGACAAAATTTGGGAATTTTGTGGCCATTTTTGTAGTTTTAATCACATATTTAAGTTTCAGGATATATGGGGGGTAGGCGTGTCCTTGCTCCGATTTTTCCAAAAACTCGTTTTTTTCTTGATTAGATAATTAAATGCTTGTGTTCCAAATTTCAGAAATCTGCGACCAATATTCTATTTTTGCCCACTCGATATATGGGAACGAATCACTGTGCGACCCATTAATTTTTACGTCTTAACATTTCTTTGGAACAAACTAATACTCTATCTCCAATTTCTAAGGGGGCTCCCACACAAAACGACATTTTTTAAAATTTGTTCCAACCGCTCTAACTGCCCTAATAGTGCCCTTAAAGCAACAAAATGTATGACCGAACCACAATATTTTTTTAATCCAAACATTTTCTCTGAACACACCTACCCTCTATCTTTAACTGTTAAGGCAGTCCCCATACAATTTTTTTATTTTTTGTAAATTTGTTTTATTTAATCAGCTTCTACCGGTCCAATGGTGCGTCCGAGAGGGGTCATTAGTGAGGCCGACCCCCATTTATTTTTACCCTACAACATTTTTACAAAACATACCTACGTGAAATGTCTCTTATAAAATTATTTAATGTGTTTGTTTCTTATAAAATTATTTAATATTAGAAAAATAAATAAAAATAGGATCTGATCTGTAAATATTTGGTAAGTAATAAAATACATTGATTACTTTATGTATTCATGCTATATTAAAACCTTTTTTTTTAGGATTTTGTTTGGTATCATCAGATAACTAGAGAATGGCTAATGGGTGCATAACCATGAATAAACGAAGTGTGTGTGAAAATCTTTGTGAAAATCTTCAAATATTGCAGCTTAAAAAGCCGGAAATAAAAAAATATTGTGATTTATACTTAATAAAAGAATATTTACAAATAACAACAAGCTTTTTTTAATAATAAAATTTCTTATACATATTAACAAAAATATGAGTTGAATATACATAAAATACGAGTTGATTAACAAAAAAACGAGTTGATCAACTTTTACAAAAACTGACAACAATTTTTATTGAAATCAACATAAATATTTGTAGGGTCAAAATCAACAATGATTCCTGTTGAATTTACAACGATTTTCTTTGGGAACACAATGATTTTTGGTTGAGTGTATTAATATACAAATATGTATTGCATATAATTTTTGTACCCTACACCACTCTGTGGTACATGGTATAATGAGTTTGTGCTGATGTTTGTAACTACCCGAAATATTCGTCCTAGACCTACACTAAGAAAAAAAAATATTAAAATCAAACAGAAACAACTTTAAATTAAATATAAAACAGTGACGAAATAGAACAAAGTTTGTTTTTATTTAATTTAAATATGTTTCTAGTTGTTTTTAACATGACACGATTAGTAGACAACATTTTAAAATTAAGATGTAACAATATTGTTTTAAAATTGGCCATGCTAAATTTAAATATGCAACAAATTTTAATTTAAAGTTGACCAATATTAATTTTAATATGCGACATTTTTTCTTTTGCAGCTTTTTATTTACCTTAAAACCATGAAACTTAAAATAAAACAATACACATTTATGTTTTAGTTTTTTTTTTATTATTTTTACAATATTTTTTAATAACACAGCAAAAAAATTAACACTACTCTAATTGTACATCTAAGGTAGAATTACATACAAGGCTTTGGCTTTAAATATTGGTTGTTGGCTTTATTTTTTGCTATACATAAAAAAATCAAAGCCAAAGCCTTGGATGTACTTCTACCCAAATTGTAGCACTCCATCTAATTACAACAAATATAATTAAATACCAAAAATATAAAATAAACACACTAAAATTAATACTATATACCATATATAAAAAACTAAAGTTAGAAGTTTTCATTTTCTGCCAATTACATATTACATCCCCTCCTCGTGTTCTTTGTCTTTATTTTTTTTCACTTGGTTTTTTACACTTTTTTTCAGTTTTATTTTTGTTTTTATTGTTAATAATATTCTTTTTCACTTTGGTTTTTTAATTTTTAATTTTACTTTAGTTTATTTAATTAATTTCACTTAAAACTCGTCACATTTAGAGATGTGAAAAATGTGCGTCTTTTTTTTAATGAAAAAATATTTTAACATTGTATCTACTTAAAATAAAATTGCCCAACTTTACTATATTTCTTAAAAAAAAAACTTTAAATGTCAAAAAACAAAATTGTTCAACTTTAAAATAACCACGAAAAATATTGTTTTTAATACAAATATTTGAATAAGATTTTTTTAAATATTTAACGACTTTTAATGACAGCATATTAAATTTAAAGTGATCAATTTTAAATTAAAATTGTATGCAATTTTAAAACAAACATATTTTGTTTAAATCAATCAGAAACAATATTAAAATTAAAATTTTTACAAAAATATGTAGCATACTTAAAATAAACATGAAAATATTTGATTTAAATACGTTTTTTTCCCTCAGTGTACCCTTAAGTATACCGATCGACTCAGAATGACTTTTTGAGTCGATTTAGCTATGTCCGTCCGTCAGTCTGTCCGTCCATCTGTCCATCTATCGTTAAGCATTAATTTAAGCATCTTTTGGCCCAAGAACGAAGTCTTGGGCCAAAGTGTGTTTTCTACACTAAAAAAAGATCTAACAAAAGACAGATCCAATCGGTCCATATTTGACTTGGGACCCATTTTCCGGAAAACACTGGTGTAGGGTATCATATGGTCGGTCTTGACCGACTATAACTTTCTTACTTGTTTTTATTTGTTAATTGTCAAAAATCAAACATTTTTAATTGCCGCACTCAAAAAATTATGTCATTAACTGTTTGTAGTTTATTTAAAAAGTTTTCCGTTTAGTCGTTTTTAAAAGAAAAAACATTTGTTTGATGTTCAGTTTTTATTAATGACTACTTCAGTCCTTTGTTTCAAAAATAACTAGAGTCCGACCGAAACCAGTTTTCGAGGCCGAACCGAAACCGAACCGAATATTCGGCCGAAAAAGTAATATTCGGCCGAAACCGAACCGAAACCGAAACTTAAAAAAAATTACCGCTTGGCATGAATAAAATTATTAAAAAGTTGTTAAAGATAAATATACAGCATATAATGCTTTTAAACCAAAGAAATTGTTGTATTTAAAAAAAAAAAAATATGTTTTTTAAAAAACTTACAAAAAAAATGTATACTTCATTTGTAGAGTAGGAGAAAATAATTTTTGAACTGAAACAGTTTTACATTTATTGCATAAACTTGTAACATTTTCTTCAATTGAACTGAAACAAGTGTAATGAAATACGAAATCAAAAAATTCAGCGACTTTTTTACATATTTTTTAAAATACCAAAAAGTTTCGGTTTCGGCTAATATTCGGCCAAAATTTTGCCGAATACCGAATAGAGGCCGAAACCCCATTATTCGGCCGAAACCGAGACCGAAACCGAATATTCGGTCGGACTCTAAAAATAACACACTAAAAATAAAGACTTTCATTAACATTTAATTTTTAAAGTCATTTATTTATGTTCTGTAAGTAAAAACTACTGATTATTCTTTTGATTTTTAATGATTTGTGTAAGTATTTTTTTTTTAAATTGTTGGTATTTTTTAATGAAATATCATTAGTTTTTACCTACACAAGTCAGTTATTTTTTTGTAGAAAAAAAAATCAAAAAAATATTTATAGAAATATAAAAACATGTTTGTATCAAGTGACTTTGGCACGATGGGTAGAGTGTCTGGCCAGAATGTAGTTGATTACGGGATCGATTCCCCAAAAATTTTATTGAAAAATTTTTAAAAAAATATTTCAATAAAAAATTGTAAAAAATTACCTACGAAATCATTAATTTTTATTGTTTTCGTAGGTTATTTTTTTGAAATTTGTTGGTAAAAATAACAGAACTATCATTCATTTTTAATCTTTTCGTTGGTTATTTTTTTCGAATTTGTTGGTAAAAAAGAGTGAAAAAAACTTAATTTTTTAATGTTTAATGTTATTTATTTTAGAAAATTTTGATGTTTTTAAAAAAAATAAATGTTGATGTTTTTAAAAAAAATGAATAATTTCTGGGATGGTTTTCAATTGTTTATTCACTGGTTTTAAGTGTGTTTTTCATTTGTTTTTGCCTTCAAAATATTTTGAGTGCGGACGCCACAGTTAATTAAGTCCGATTGACCTCAAATTTTTACCAAATAATTTATAGGTCTAGTGAAATAACAATTTTCCCGGATACTTACGAAAATCAAAAGTTGAAGAAAAAATGCACTCTAATGCAAGTATTAATTGTTTTGTGTTATAGACCCCCATGGCGTATGATTAACTTACAAAAGTATATTCATAGGATACTGTGACGTATGAGTATTAAGGAATATATAATGTGGCCAGAGTTTTCAGTTTGCGATTTTAAGCAAGATTTATTTAAGCACTTTTTTTTTGTAAACAAAAAAAGTTTTATACTTTTAATTCCCTTTGTCACTTTGTCATTATGTTTGTAACGCATCGAAATATCGGTCGGCACCCCATTAAGGTGTCTATGATCGATTTTAAGATATTCTATGAATGTCCGTCCCTGCCTTTGTAGTAAACACAATGGAATCCATAATAAAAGAGCTAGACTACTAAAATTTGGCTCAATTATGTCTTATGGTCGTAGGCTGTGCCGAATCTTTAATACCGTCCAACATGTTAAAAAATAAAAAGTGACAGGGTTTTTTTGGGGAGGAGATGTGGGGGTCGTCCCTTCTCCTCGCAGCTTATGTTTACAAAATTTATTTGTCATGCTTTTTGCATTTAAGTTATACAAGTTAATAATTATTTAAATGAAAACAGGGGGCGGGCCAAAATAAAAACACATTTTCTGATCCAAGTGCAGGACTTAAAACTTCTTCTAAAAATGGAGTTTTTAGAGGTTGGTTTAGTTCCTCAAGGGGGAACTTTTCTCTCCCTTGTCCAATTTTTCCCATTTCCGAACTTAACCAGCCTATGACCACAAGACATATTCGTGCCAAACTTTAGGAGTCTTACTTATTTAGTATGGACTGCATCGTGCTTTCCACAGACAGACGGACGGATGGTCACAAGGAAATCGCTAGAATGTCTTAGAATCTATTATGGATCAATAATATATATGGGGGTTTTCGCCTCAAGTGACACAAAAAAAAAATTGTAAAAAATTTAGTTTTTTTAGAGGTTGGTTTAGTTCCTCAAGGGGGAACTTTTCTCTCCCTTGTCCAATTTTGCCCATTTCCGAACTTAACCAGCCTATTACCACAAGACATATTCATGCCAAACTGAAGGAGTCTAACTTATTTAGTTTGGACTGCATCGTGCTTTCAACAGGCAGACGGATGGTCACACGGAAATCGCTAGAATGTCTTAGAATCTATTATGTATGGGGGTTTTCGCCTCAAGTGACACAACTTTTGAAACCGATGTCTTACAACCGGGGTGAAATGCACAATGTTAGTCCTATTGGATAGTAGTTTGAACACAATTTTTTAACGAGATCGGAGATCGGGTCAAAATTTTACATTTTGACCAAACAGGTATTTCTTCGCACCCATGTAACTTATTACCGATTGTTGTTAGAAAAATTTGTGTACAGAGATAGCTATTTCTTCAGTCCTTTGAAAAAAAAATAGAAAAAATAGAAAACAATTTTTTGATTTTTTTTTTTTAAATCCAAAACTTTTTTGACTTTTTTGACAAATTTTTTATTCACCTCATTTATTTTGAATTGAATCATTTTTCATTTACACATGCAGAGTAAAATTACTAAATTTATACAAGAGTCCAGTCTCCTATAAATTGGGTAAATTTCAACAAATTTTGATTAGAGTGTATCTAAATGTCATTGCAGACCAAGTCTTCCACCCAACAGACCTTTCTGATAAGACTTAGCACGATAAAAAAGTTAACAAGTTTAACAAAAAAATTCAAAAATTTTAATTTATGTTTTGCAACTAATTGTAAGTGTTAAATATAATGTAGATCAAAATATGCAGATAACATTTTGAGGGTTTTTTTCATTTGTTTGTTTAAAAAATAAAAGCTCATAAAAATCATCATTATTACTTTTATGGCAAACAAGTTCAAGTGTATGGATTGATGAAGCAAGTGTTTTTTAAGTAACAACAAATTAAAACACAAACACCTTGATAAAACAAAAAAAAAAACAACGAACAAAACAAAAACACAACGAATATTACAAAAAAAATGGAGACGTCAAAAAAATCAAAACAAAAAACACACCTACAAAAAAAACTTAATAGGAAAAAAGAATAATAGAGAACTATTACTAACTTAAAAAAACAACTGAAGGAATGGCAAAAATTTGTAACAATATTGCCAGAAAGTGGGGATAAATTTTTCCAAATAACTGGTAGTGCACAGAAAAAAAATGTCAACACAATTAATTTTATTGCTAATATAATTAAATATTTAATTAAAGCTGAGTCTATATTGGATTAATTCAACACAAAAAGAACTCTGATAAATTTTTAAACAATTATTAACTTTATGTATCCATAAAGTAAATACCTTATTGATCAGTAATCGACTCAAAGACATTCTATAAATGTCCGTCCGTCTGTGGAGAGCACACTGCAGTTCAAAATAAAACAAGTGAGAGTATTACCTTCGGCTGTGCCGAATCCAGGGACGTCTTTTTTTTGGGGGGAGGGGTTCTTGGGAGACGTTAGGGGCACCTTCCCTTTTAAACTTCTACTGAGATAAGAATGTTGCATTTGCTTAGCAAAAGTACAAAAAAGACTGCAAAAAATGCGTTTTTTCTTAGGTTGGTTTACTTCTTCAAGGGGGACCTTTTATCCCCTTGGTCCGATTTTGCCCATTTCCGAACTTAACCTGTCTAGAAATATAAGACATATTCGTAATAAACTTCGGAAGTCTAGCTCTTTTATTTTGCACTGTATTGTGTCCTCTACAAACGGACAGACGGACGGACGGTCGGACATCGCTAGTACTTATGTCTTAGAATCGTTCACTGATCAAAAAAATATATACTTTATGGGGTCCTAGACCGATATTTCGATGCGTTACACACGGAATGACAAATGAGTATACCCCCATACTGTGGTTGGAGGGTATAAAAAAAATCCAGGGGCCTTTTTTTGGGAGGGGGTTGGTGGGAGACATTAGGGGGAACCTTCCTCTTGCGATTTTGGACTTCTTCTGAGATAATAATGTTGCATTTGCTTAGCAAAAGTACAAAAACCCTGCAAAAAATTCGGTTTTTCTTAGGTTGGTATAGTTCTCCAAGGGGGAACATTTTTCCCCTTGGTCCGATTTTGCCCATTTCCGAACTTAACCTGTCTAGGAATATAAGACATATTCGTGTCAAACTTCGGAAGTCTAGCTCTTTTATTTTGGACTGTATCGTGTCCTCTACAGACGGACGGCCATCGCTAGAATGTCTTAGAATCATTCACTGATCAATAAAATATATACTTTATGGGGTCCTAGACCGATATTTCGATGCGTTAAACACGGAATGACAAAGTGAGTATACCCCCATACTGTAGTTGGAGGGTATTAAAAGGTAAATTTAATGTAATTGCCTACACTCAAAAAAAAAACTGTAATGTTAGCAAAAAAAGCTTGTAAACCTACAAGAAAATTTGCTGATTTTAAACCCACAATTTTTTTGCTAAAGTTAGCAAAAATGTTTTGCCAGTAATTAGTTAACTGAATTTTTTTTATTTGAACATAGTTCATACACATTTGAGGACCCCATTGGGTTCGGACCCGATAGGTCCAGACCCCGACCCGGCCTAGACCTAGTTGGGTTCCTTAAAAATCGTCATAGTTTTTAATCCAAAATTTGTGTCCGTTTCGATCTACCTTGCTTAGTTTTTGAGATACGTGATTTTCGGGGACCACTGGGGTCTTGAGAATTAAAAAACTCGATAACTTCAAAAATATTACTCGGAGAGCAATATTTACCGAGATATGAGCGTTTTAGAATTTTAGGGAATGCTAACTTTTTTGGATCCAAAGTTAGGACCTATTAGGGTCCACACATGTAAAGAGGACCGGTGATACTATGGAGAGCCCGAGAACCAAAAATGGCCTCCATTTTGCTCCATCTGGCTTAGTTTTCGAGATAGCGCCATTTTAAGTTTTCTTAAAAAAAACAAGTAGAAAAGTTAAATTCGACTTTGCCGAATCTATGAATACCCTCCACAATGCATTTTTTTTAAAGGGTAGTACATTTTTTAACGTGAAAAAATTAACAATTTTGATTAGAAATATTTTATTTTGAGTAAAAAACTCTTTTTTTGTCATTTAAAAAAAAAAAAATTACTATTTTTTTTTTTTGAGTGTAACATTTTTTTCAAGTGTAATGTTTTTTTACTGTAAAAATATTTCTGAGTGAATGCATGTACGTAAGCACACAAAATATTGTAATTTTTGTAAAAAAAAAAAAAAATTTTTTTTTTGTGTACATTTTTTTTGAGTGTAAATTTTTTTTTTTTGAGTGTAAAATTTTTTTTGAGTGTAAAATTTTTTTCGAGTGTGGTTTTTAAGTTACCAATGCTTTTAAAACTAAACAAGTTTAAAAAGCATTGCTTAAAATTTAAAAAAGTTTGAAAAGCATTGTTTAGTTACCACCAATGCTTTTAAAACTTGTTAAAACACGTGGCATTTTAGATGAAACTAATTTGAAATTCAGGGGTTTGCTTATAACTTTTGAACCACTGGACCGATTGAGCTGAAATTTAAAACCAAACAGACCCGGGGAACGGCAAAGATACATGCCAAGCTTCAGTAGTCTCATTATTGTCTTTCGAAAGTTATCGTGATTTTTATCTCGTAAATTCGCGAAACACCCTTGCCGAAATTTACTCTTTTGCTCATAACTTTTGAACCACTGGACCGATTTGGCTGGATTGCAATACCAACCTGACCAGGTAAATGACAAACATATATGCCAAACTTCAGTAGCCTCTGTTAAGTCTTTCAAAAGTTAGCGTGTTTTCTACGGACGGACAGACAGACGGACAGACAGACGGACGGACGGACGGACGGACATCGCTAGATCGACTTAAAATCGATCGAGGATCATAATATATATACTTTATGGGGTCCTAGACCAATATTTCGAGGTGTTACAAACGGAATGACAAACTTATATATACCCTCTATCACTAGAGTGGAGGGTATAAAAATTTACAATTTATTTTTGCTAATATTAGCAAAAACGCTTGTAAAAATTTGGTCAACTCAATTTTAAATTAAGCAAAAAAAAATATTTCAAATTTTGTTTAAAATTGCTAATGCGCTAAATGAAGTTTACAAGATATTTTTGCTTACATGCTAATCTCAACTAAAAATTTGCTAAAGGTTAGCTTACTAGCATTAGCAAAAAAAAATTAGTAAATCTACTAATGTATTATTTTGAGTGTACTGAAGAAGAGTGCCATGAAGAGTGTACCATGGCCAAATCGAATTATGGAATGAAATCCTTCAAAGCTCTGTATGGGAGTTCGTTATAAAAAGGTAAACACAGATAAAATTGTATTCGTGGTATCATGATAAGTAGTTCGTTTTAACCGAGTATTCGTTACAACCGAGTTCGTTAAAAAAGAAGCATTTTGTGTAAAAATTGTTGGTAAAACGTCGGGACTTTAGAATCAATTCGTTATAACCGAGAATTCGTTATAACCGAGTTCGTGACCAGGGACCTTCATGCACTACAAAACTATGTTTAATTCGCCTAAAATATGCATTAAAAAATCTTAAAATATGCACTAGAACCTATAAAAATATGCATTAAAAATTATAAAAATGTGCACTAAAAATTATAAAAATAGTACATTTTGAACAAAAATCTCCAAAAATTTCATTTTTAATTTTTTACTTTGTTAGTTTATTAAAAAAAAAGAAATCATTTTGGTCGAACAATTATTTTGGTTCCAAAATTTACCTCAAAAAAAATTAACTATGTCCAAAAAAGTTCATAAAAAATCGAAAAAAAGCTAAAACTAAAATTTCATACAAAATATGACCCAAAAATATGCATTTATAGCGAAATAACAGCATAATATGCAAAAATATGCATTTTCAACAAATCAAATTCTTGAATTTGCAAAGATATTTGGTTTATGCTGTTCTAAGACTAACGGCGAAAAACATGCATTTACATGAAAGTCCTATCCTTTGTGCACTGATAGAAATTTGTACATGACAATAATAAAAATCTACATTAGTGTTATGAAAAATGACGTTAAAAAGGAACCTGTGTAGGGTTTCATTAAATTAATGAAATAGGTATCATGATGAAAATGAAAAAAGTTTTATTAAATTAATGAGAATTTTGCATAGAAAATATAAATTTTATTTTATGAAAATTGATTATAACTTTAATGAAAAAATTATTTAACTCTTATGAAATTATTTCATTGAAATGCTACTTTTTATTTTAATTAAATTTTGTGGCTGGGACTTAAAAATTTTTTTTCGGAACTTAAATTTTTTTTAATTGCATTTTTAAGGCATGTCAAGTAATAATACATCTGTTGTGATGTGTCACTGGACCTGTCTCATAGAAACACAATCTACGCCGGTTGAATAGTGACATTTTACAGAAAATGCAAAAAAAATTTGCGACAGGGACTTAGAAAACGCTTCAGAATTTTTTTTTCCAAAAATCATTTTAAATAATATTCTTAACTCCAAAACGCAGAAAAAAATTGTTTGTGATTAAGAAAATTGTTGGACTTTTTCGGGAATTGTAAAATTTTTCCTTTTCCTTAAAGTTTACAAAAAAGTGTCTAGGATTTGGAAAATTGCAAAAAATTTTGTACACAAAGCAAATTTTAAAATTTGCAAATCGTCACCTAACATGCAAAAGGCCCTAACTAACATTTTATTAATTTTACAGGAGAATCAAAAAACAGAATTGAATGATATTTTAAATTTGTTAATAACTTTGGTGTTTTTTTAGTGACTTTGACTAATATTTTCTGATGACGTTCTTTTAATTAATATAAATCAAAATAAATCAAAAATATTAAAAAAATATTTTTTTAGTTACGTCCATTGACGATTGCCCAAATCGCATGTTTTTTAATTTTGGCTATAAAATTGCTAATTTTTATTATGCAGCCCTAATTTTTTGTGGAGACGTGTATGTTGATAAAATAATCCAGAATCAATAAAAAAAACAGATTTTGAATTTTTGATAGTTAGGGTCTTTTGCATTTTAGGTGACGAAATGTATTAATAATTTGTTCTTATTAAAGATATAATTTTTCACGAATCTAATGACAAATTTTAATGAAATGATGAAACCTTATGAATCAAAATTTATGAAAATCTTGCACAATATGTATGAAATTTCGTTCGGCATATGAAATATTTCATTGTTGTAATGAAACAATGTTAATGAATTCCATTCATTAGTGATATGAAGCGTTTTTCTATCAGTGTGATAACTGAGTTTTACTGTATACACAGTGCAACACCCAAAATCGGAATGGGATGAAACCAAAAGCAAATGAAAGTTGACATATTCCATAACAAATCCCTCAAGGCTTTTTTCTAGTTCAGAGCTAGATTTTTTTTTACACGCATTTGAAGTTAGTGCACTTTTATTATAACACAGTGATACAAAATCGAACTTTCGGAATCGGAATGGGATGAAACCAAAAGCAAATGAAAGCTGACGTTTTCCATAACAAAACCCTCAATGCCTTTTTTTTAGGTCAGAGCTAGATTTTATTTTACACGCATTTAAAGTTGGTGATTTTAAAGCATTTAAAGTTTTTGTGTACTAAACGTGTCCTACTTTAAAGGCCCCTGGTGGTGCCCTTATTGGACATGTAGGGTCCAGTTTCCAAACTTATGCTCAAAATTGCTTCAGCTATGACTGGTATGAATTTTGCTGCAATCGGTCCAGTACCTATTTACTGAATAGCCAAATTATTAAAATAAACCATTGTACACCGTTGCGTATGATTGTTATTTAAAGGCAATTATTAATATAAATCACTGGACACCGTTGCGTATGATTGTTATTTAAAGGCAATTACAATATTAATCATTCGCCACTAATACAGTTCTCAAGCATTTATTATTGTAATTATAATAAAAGTGCACTAACTTCAAATGCGTGTAAAACAAAATCTAGCTCTGAACTAGAAAAAAGCCTTGAGGGGTTTGTTATGGAATATGTCAACTTTCATTTGCTTTTGGTTTCACCCCATTCCGATTTTGGGTGTTGCACTGTGTAATTATAATAATAAATGCTTGAAAACTGTATTAGTGGCGAATGATTAATATTGTAATTGCCTTTAAATAACAATCATACGCAACGGTGTCCAGTGGTGTATATTAATAATTGCCTTTAAATAACAATCATACGCAACGGTGTACAGTGGTTTATTTTAATAATTTGGCTATTCAGTAAATAGGTACTGGACCGATTGCAGCAAAATTCATACCAGGCATAGCTGAAGTAATTTTGAGCTTAAGTTTGGAAACTGGACCCTACATGTCCAATAAGGGCACCACCAGGGGCCTTTAAAGTAGGACATGTTTAGTACACAAAAACTTTAAATGCTTTAAAATCACCAACTTTAAATACGTGTAAAATAAAATCTATCTCTGAACAAAAAAAAAGGCCGTGAGGGTTTTGTTATGGAAAACGTCAGCTTTCATTTGCTTTTGGTTTCATTCCATTCCGATTCCGAAAGTTCGATTTTGTATCACTGTGATATTATATGTTATTTTAATGTGCACAAAAAATCTTTTTACAAAACTATTAATTACCTTTTTAAAAAAAAAACAAGTAGGAGTGTTAAATTCGGCTGTGCCGAATCTTTTATACCCTCCAACATGCAAATAAATAAAAAAAATGCAGGGGCGTCTTTTTTTTTGAGGGGGGGGGGGGGGTCGGTTGTGGTAATTGGGGGGGGCACATTTTCTCTCGAATAAGTGTTAAAAAAATAATTCTTATGCTTTTTGTACTAAAGAAATACAAATTTATCATTATTAAAAAAAAAAAAAAAAAATATTCCACGCCCATAAAAGGGGGGCGGACCGAATAACGTTAATTTCTAATTCTGTGGGTCCAAATGCAGGACTTTGAACTTCTTGTAGCATAAAAATGTTGGATTTGTTAAACAAAAACACAAAAAATCATGTAAAAATATGTTTTTTTTCAGAGGTAGGTTTAGTTCTTAAAGGGGGAACTTTTTTCCCCCTGGTCCGATTTTGCTCATTTACGAACTTAACCTGCCTAGGAACATAAGACATATTCGTGCCAAATGTCGGGAGTCTAGCTCTTTTATTTTGGACTGCATCGTGTTAACTACAGACGGACAGACGGACGGACATCTTAGAATCGATCACTGATGATAAATATTTTTTATGGGATCCTAGACCGATATTTTGATCCGTTACACACGGAATGACAAAGTGAGTATACCCCCATACTGTAGTTGGAGGGTATAAAAATAAAAGTATTGGAGACTTTACAATTGTTTTTTGAGATTTTAATGTTTAAACTTGGAACAGCAATCAAAAATAAATTTCTGGCAACACTGTTATGTAAAACTAAAATAAAAACATTTCAAACATATAAATCACAATCAAATTATATTAAATATACATACATATATACACAAACACAACAACATTAGCATTTAGAAAACTAAAACTTAACAAATTTAAGCAAGTATTACATCACAAGTTCAAGTTAGAAGCAAAAAAAAGTTGAAAAATTTTACAATTATAAAAAAAAAAAAATATTTAAATAAAAGAGACACATTAAATTTATTAATATTATTATTTGTAATAGCAAATAAATATTACTTTTTGTTGAAAAGCCGACATTAAAAATGCGCGCGCGTTTTTAAAACGAAATACAAACAAAAACAACTGTTTATTTAGTCATTAAACGGAGGAGGAACCAGTGAAAAAGATCAAGTAACCGTAGACTGTCGCGTTGTACGAAATTTCATAAATTATGCAATTATAAAATTTGTAAAAACAAACATATGTTTGTTATTTATTCATAAACAATTAAGTGAATGATTTTTATTTTGTTTATTTAACATTTTTTTTTTTTTTATTTGTTTTATCTTTTTGTTACAATTCTATGAATTTGTTTAGGGAAAAAAATTCGTTTAAGTTTTTAACGACAATTGTCTCAACAACGACTAGACCGACCAAATGAGAAGAGTAACTGACTGGCATTTGACTGCTAAAGTGTTTTAGTAGTTTGGTTGTTCTCTAGTTTAGTAATGTGTTTTATTTTTTTGTTTTTTATATCCGCTATCATAGTTATGGAGGTATATAAACATTTGTCACTCCATTTGTAACACATTTAAAAGTGAATCATGTAGTTTGAATCACCCTGTTATTACAAAGGCTGATAATTAGACTTGTCCGAATCCGTTAATATTCTCTACAATGCTCAGTGGTTTATTTTTTATACCCTCCACTCTAGTGATAGAGGGTATATATAAGTATGTCATTCCGTTTGTAACACCTCGAAATATTGGTCTAGGACCCCATAAAGTATATATATTCATGATCCTCGATCGATTTTAAGACGATCTAGCGATGTCCTTCCGTCCGTCCGTCCGTCCGTCTGTCCGTCTGTCTGTCTGTCTGTGTCTGTCTGTTGAAAACACGCTAACTTTTGAAAGACTTTACGGAGGCTCCTAAAGTTTGGCATATATGTTGGGCATTTACCTGGTCAGGTTGGTATTGCAATCCAGCAAAATCGGTCCAGTGGTTCAAAAGTTATAAGCAAATGAGTGAATTTCGGCAAGGGTTTTTCTGGAATTTACGAGATAAAACACACGGTAACTTTCGAACGGCAATTCTGAGGGTGCTGAAGTGTGGCATATATATTTGGCGTTCCTCTGGTCCGGTTCGTTTAAAATTTCAGCCAAATCAGGTGAGTGGTTCAAAAGTTATTAGCAAAACCGTAAATTTCAGATTCGCCTCACCTTAAATTCACTTGTTGAAACCCCGTTAAACAGGTTTTAAAAACATTGGTAAGTCACAAAAATATTTTGCAACGCATTTTTGTCACTCAAAAATATTTTTACACTTAAAGAAAAAAAAAATACACTCGAAAAAAATTTTACACTCAAAAAAAATTTTACACTCAAAAAAATTTAGTAAAATATTTTTTTTTTTTTTCAAAAATTAATAAAAAAAAGTTTTTTTTACACAAAATAAAATATTTCTAACCAAAAATGTTATTTTTTTCACAATCACTTAAAAAGCACATTGTGGAGGGTATTCATAGATTCGGCCAAGTCGAATTTAACTTTTCTACTTGTTTTTTAATAATTCAGACATTCAGTAAGTACCGGACCAATTTCAGTTAAATTCATACTTGTTATAGCTAACGTTATTTCGAGCTTTAGTAAGGACGTTGAACCCCACAACGGAACCTTCGGAAACAACACGTTATAGGACCCTAAGTGGTGCGCGGCATGTTTCGTCCGCCAATTCATAGAGCACCCAGAGAGAGATATGGCGAAACGAAGAACTGTCAGAAAAGTACACAACCTTCCAGTCATTGACGGACCACAAGTTTTTCTGTAGAGTGACAGAAAAACTGCGACAGAAGCCATCAAAAACGCTAAACCATTCAGTGTTAGGCCCCGAAGGAATTTTGACGCTGATGCTTAAGCACCTGAACGTGCCGGGAGTCGAGTATATGACTTAAGTCCTCAACTTATCGCTAGCCACTCTTATTATACCCGAAGTTTGGAAAATGGGTAGAGTGGTCCCGCTTTTAAAATCTGGAAAACTCGCGAACCAAAGAGAATAGTACGGGCCGATATTTTTGCTGTCTCTAGTCGCGACGACACTTGCGGTACTTATCCTCCCCAGCCTGACACAGCACCTCCCAGCAGCAGCACATCAGCACGGATTAGAAAACTATTCCAAGAACCAATCTGATCTTAATTGGGCCTAAAGGACTCTGGTTGGTCCTTGGCAGATCACGTTCTTCTCGTGCAACCGGGGGGTGGGTTTTTCCTCTAGAACAATGTTGTCGCGACATCCGGTCTTCACCGCTGTCACCGTATCTCTGTGGATATCGCTTAACGCTGCCAGGTATGACTGTTGGTCCAACGGTTTCCTCAAATACCGTTGTATTTCCACGTCATATATGCCAAGATTCCTCCTAACATGCCTTGGGAGGGTCTCTAACTCCGTTGAATGGAGATTCGGATAGTCCCTCCGATGACATCCCAGAAGGAACTACTGTGAAAGCATTGTGTTGTGTTCCATCACTGGTAGGATATTTTCCTCTTCATGTAGCCCGTAACAGTTCTCGGAGTTCACACTGGCGCTGCATAATTTTCCACTGGCCGGCCAATCGCTTTATATGTACAGTGACGAGCAAAAGTGTAACAGGGTTCACATTGCTTAGATAATCTGCTCTATATTTTGAACTACACAACGTAAAGTATTGAAGTTTTTTGATAATTTTATTAGTTAATTGATCAGAATTTATAAACATTATCGAAATATGCTGTAAAATTTTTTATAAAAAAAATATAGTAAAAATTCCATAAAAAGGCAAGTGTTACATTATTGCACTCATGATTTTTCTACATAAATCTTTAGGACAACTTTTATATTTCGCGCATATAGACCCGGATTTTGCAATTTTTTTATAAAACTTAATAAATAACATAAAAATAATTCATTTGTTGAAAAGAAATTTTGGCTAAACATTTTTTTTAACTCAAAAGTCCGTCCTTTTAACGATTTTAGGAGAGCCACACGTATTACTCAAGCTTAGAATATACAGACATTATATTTTTGGAATGGCGTTTATATCCGGCGATAGTAGAGCCCATTTATAATCAAATTCATAAGTGGTTTGTTTATTTTGCAATTAATACAATTTTTTTATTGGGTACTCAATTTGGGTTTTTGGCGGAATTTCAAATATTTTTGCAGATATTCAACATTTTTCGGATGAATACGAGCCAATTCTGGCCGATGATGTTTTTTCTATATTCGGTCTTAAATATATAGTCAATTAAAATCATCATTAGATTGACAATATTGTTATAAAGAATGTAGTTATTATTAAATCCCTATTTAAAATTATGGTTTGGGGTACCTAAATTGAATTAGTGAATTTCGTCCAATGATAAGAGCAGCAAAAGACTTTTATTTATTAAATATTATTTATTTTTGTTCTTTCTGAAAAAATTAACTCCAAAGATTGCGTTCTGATTCGATAATTTGACACTATGGCACTACCCCGAGGATAATGTCCAAAACCACGAAATGTGATAGTGGTTTTAAATGGCATAAACCCATTCTTAACAAAATTTATGATCAACTGGTGATATAACTTGTTGATTTATTTACGGCTGAATTAAGAAAACACTTCTTGAGGCTAAATTGGCCTTTATTCAGCCGAAAAATGTCGAATTTCGGCAAAAATATTTGAAATTCCTCCAGAAACCCAACCCCAGTACACAATAACTTTTTTTTTACTAATTGCAAAAGCAACAATCCATTTACGAAATCTTTTATAAATGGTCTCTATTATCGCCTGATATAAACACCATTCAAAAAAAATAATTTCTGCAAATTCTTAGCTTGATAAATATGCGTGGTTCCCCAAAAAACGTAAAAAGGACGGACTTTTGAGTTAAAAATAATGTTTACCCAAAATTTCTTTTCAACAAATGAATTATTTTTATGTTATTTATTAAGTTTTATAAAAAAATTGCAAAATCCGGGTCTATATGCGCGAAATATAAAAGTTGTCCTAAAGATTTATGTAGAAAAATCATGAGTGCAATAATGTAACACTTGCCTTTTTATGGAATTTTTACTATATTTTTTTTATAAAAAATTTTACAGCATATTTCGATAATGTTTATAAATTCTGATCAATTAACTAATAAAATTATCAAAAAACTTCAATACTTTATCTTGTGTAGTTTAAAATATAGAGCAGATTATCTAAGCAATGTGAACCCTGTTACACTTTTGCTCGTCACTGTATATAACAAGGTTTCTTTGTCCTTTCCCCAAGTACTGCCGGCTAGTTACTTGAGGACCTTGTTTCTAATCCGCAAATTATTACATATTGGCATGCGCTGAGGACAAGTGAAGGCTGTTGAATGCGACACCCAAAATTTTTTGGGTGGTTTGTTATCGGTATATTTACACTCTACATCCAGTTCCATCCTTACTTCGTCTGTTTATGTTGTAAACTGTGTGGCCGAGGATTTAGTGGGAGAGAGCTGCACATTTCTCGCAGCGAAGTGTGCGGCGATTTCGCTGAGATAACTGTTTACTTTTACACAGATAATCAATGTCTTGGCCCGTCGCCGTTATCGTACAGTTGTCTGCATACGATGTTAAGTAGACACCATCAGGTGGTGTGGGAAGTTTAGAGAGGTAGAAATTAAACAGGACCAGTAAGAGGACACCACCTTGTGGGATACCCTGTTTAATTCTACGTGGTTTGGACTTCTTCTCTCTAAACTCCACAAACGACTGTCTACCGCACAGATAATTAACCAGCCACCCCTACGTGTAATCTGGGAGGCTAGAGTTGGCGATGTTTCCGAAGAGGGTTGCATGGCTGACCGTGTTAAAAACCTTAGACAGGTCAAGGGCCAAGAGGACCACCCTCTCACACGGCTTATTCTGAATAAGACCGTGGCTTATCTGTGACGTAATGGCGGCTAATGCTGTTGCTGTGCTGTGGCTTGTACGGAAGTGGTATTGGTGGTCGGCCGCTGGCAGATGTTGTGTTAGGCTCAAGGGTTTTCGCGACCGGTGAGAGTAAAGAAATTGGTCTGTATTATTCCCCTTTGTTCGCGCACTTTCCTGGTTTCAGTATCCGTACCACTCTACCATTTTCCGGACATCGGGTATGATAAGGTTGGTGTCCGATAAGTTGAGGACACTCGTCAAGTACTCAACTCCCGGCAAATCCAGATGCTTGAGTATCCACATCGATATTCCATCAGGACCAAATATCTTTGATGGTTTGCCATTTTTGATGACCTGAGTAACCTCACTTGACGTAAAAGTTATGGGTGCATCAGTAACTCGAAGGCCTCACGACACTTCGTTTCGCCTTGTCTCTATCGGGGTGCTCAATAAACTGCCGGCTAAAATAGCTCGAGCACCGCTTAGGATCCGATATGGTTGTGTTGGCGAATGATCGCAACCCTGGCATCCTTATTTGCAAGGTTTGATAGAGATCTGATTGTCGACCACAACTTACCGGCACCAGAGCTTAAGTTTCATGCCTTTAAATTTTCCTCCCACTTGTTACTCTTATGATCGTTCACCAACTTGCTGATTTTCCAGTTCATTTGGCTTATCCTGTGGTCGCTAGGGTTGGCCCTACGAATATCGTATCGTTCCTTTGCAAGTTCTGCTGTTTTAGCTGGAAAATTTGGACGCAATACAGGGACTCGACCAGCTGGAATAAAGCGTGCAGTTGCAGCGAGCACGATTTTTCGGAACATTTTATCCGCAGTTCTTACATCGGATGGGGCAAGAAGTTCGTTAAAGAGACAGTTGGCAAACTCTCTGAAACCGTGCCAGTCAGCTTTTTTCTGATTGATGTACGTAAGGCGTTCAGCGATAATAAAGTCATTTGGGCGGTCGAGTGAAATGATTTTTGGGAGATGGTCTGATAACAGAGCTGCACTGGAATAAGGATATTTTATGTTGGGGTCAGGTGAGATAGGTCTGTATTACACAGAGTTGTGGATGATGAATGCGATGCCCCCACCACCGCTTCTGGTGCGATACGAGCGCAGAACGTTTTAGTTGTCGGCGTTCTGGAGGCTACAGTTGGTGTTAGTTCAGAGGTTCTCCACATGACGTACCAAACATCTTCAACTGCGCTGCAAGCCCGACTCGCCTTTATGGATGCAGCCCATAAAGGTGTTACGCTTTTTTGGAGCTCGATTTGGACGAGTCAACAGAGCATGGAGAGAAAACATAACAAAATACTCTGTTATTAAATGAATTTGTTAAATCATTCATGTTTTTAAATAATAATAAGGGTGTAGGGTATTAAAAATTAATTTTGTTTTTGCAAATTTTTTTTAAGATTTGTTTTTGGAGTGATGCCATTTGGGTTTGTTTTTCGTAAGTTTTCTTTAGTTTGTGTTTGTTTCACTTCAGGGCCATTATCAAGGTTTTATTTTGATGCTAGTCAGTGTTTTTTATTTTTGCTATTACTCTTGTTTTCATAGTATTTTTACTAGAGTTTTTATGAATGAATTTTGAGTTTGTTGTTGTTATTTTATGGTGCATTTAAATGACAACCAATACAAAAATTTAATAAATATCAGATACAAATATAGAAGACTTACAAGTTATTTCATTAGTGTGTGTTTTCTTTTGAAGTTTTTTATTTTATTATACCCTCCACTCTAGTGATAGAGGGTATATATAAGTTTGTCATTCCGTTTGTAACACATCGAAATATTGGTCTAGGACCCCATAAAGTATATATATTCATGATCCTTGATCGATTTTAAGTCGATCTAGCGATGTCCGTCCGTCCGTCCGTCCGTCTGTCTGTCTGTCCGTTGAAAACACGCTAACTTTTGAAAGACTTTACGGAGGCTCCTGAAGTTTGACATATATGTTGGCCATTTACCGGGTCAGGTTGGTATTGCAATCCAGCGAAATCGGTCCAGTGCACGGTGGTCAATTCCGGCCAAAAATCATTTTATTTTTTTATTAAATCTTGATGAAATTTTGATGCTATATTATAGCTAATACTTCAAAACATACAACTTAAATCTTTTTTTGGGCCTTGTAACACTATATTATTGTCCATAGCAGTGCAAAGTGGAGTATTTTTTGCTTCTCATTTAACCTCTTTTTAAAATGAATATTTTAGTGTTCAATAAAAGTTGGCCATGCATTTTTCTTCACATTATTTTTGTAAGTTCGCTCATGGATTTTAAATTCCTATAGTAAATAATCATTCCATGTGGTTTTTGCAGATTTTGTGTGCGTTTTTGTCTTAACGTGATGTGTATGAAAATTAGATAAAAATTAAAAAAAAACTCTAAAAAAAAGAAATTTTGAAAGACCATAAAAATCAATTAGAGGCTATTAGAGGTTAGCTATAAAAAGCAGCTTGTACTTTTAACTATTAAAAGTAAGTATTTTCAATTTCAGCCCCTACTTTTACCGATTCTTTAAACCAGAGCATTTTCAGTGGACTAATTTTTTACAAATGGTGGACTTTTTTTAACCTACAAACTCTACCAAAATAGGGAATGTGAAGAGATGCTAATTTAAACCCATAGATTTGAGTTAAAAAAACTTAAAAAAAGACGAAATAAAAAAAAATGTGGTTTAAACAGCAAAAAAAAAATACGTAATATTATTAAATTCTGTTTTTTTCATTTGAAAGAAAGAACATTTTAGTATTTTTAAAAATTCATAACACAAAATTTGGTCAACTAGAATTTTAGGGTTGCCATTTAATCGTGTGTTGTTTTTTAAAGGGAAAAATTGGCTGCGTTTTTACAGCAAAAACTACTAAACCGATTCTGATGAATTTTTTTTTTTTTGATTTGTAGATAATTAAATTTTCAAGCACTTAACGTGGCCATTTTTTTGGAAAAAATTTATTTTTGTTGAAGATATGCTAACGTAAACTTAAAAAATAGAAAAATTTCAATTTCTTATTTCATTCAAATATTAATTAGGTCAAATTTTAAAAAAATTGTCACGATAAGTATTAGAAAATTAAATAATCTACAAATCAAAAAAAAAAATGTCATCAAAATCGATTCAGTAGTTTTTGCTGTACAACTGCGGCCATTTTGTTTTTTTTTAAAAATAGCATCCCACAATTACCTGGAAACCCTGGCAATTCTTTGTCTTTTAAACTTTTGAAAATATTACGATTGTTAATATTTCAAATAAAAAAACAGAATTAAAAAGTATTGCGTATCTATTTTTTTTTTAAATTGCTAACACTAAAGCTGTTTCTTTTAGTTCCAACCCCCACCTTAATTAGTTTGATACATTTGACACGTCCATGCTTAGTTGGCCAACCACTATATTTGTATGTCTAACGTTTTGAAAAGAGATCAGATATATTGTTCTTAATTCGGATATAAAATTTTTGCTGGATATAAATGTCTGCATATAGCAGGCATGTTTGATACATTTGAGACGTCCATGGTTATTTGGCCAACCCCTGTATTTGTAGGTCCCAAATTTGGGCAAAATATCAGATATGTTATTCTTAATTTGAATTTTAAATTTCAGCTATTTACATGCAGAAATAAGGAAGTTATTGATTTTTGGCCGGAATTGACCACCGTGCAGTGGTTCAAAAGTTATGAGCAAAAGAGTAAATTTCGGCAAGGGTATTTTGCGAATTTTCGAGATTAAAACCACTCTAACTTTCGAAAGACAATTCTGAGGGTGTTGAAGCTTAGCATATATATTTGTCGTTCCCCAAGTCTGTTTGGTTTTGAATTTCAGCAAAATCGGTTCAGTGGTTCAAAAGTTATAAGCAAGGCTATGAATTTCGGATTTTTTCACCTTAAACTGTTGAAAACTCGTTAAACAAGTTTTAAGGTACCTACAGACGACGCAATATTATGCACAATATTCAATAATATTGATCGTGTGTGGGTAAGATTGACCATTGTACAATCGTCAATATTACCCACACACCATCAATATAATTGAATATTGTACATAATATTGCGTCGTCTGTAGGTACCTTTATAAGCATGGTGAAATACCAGTTTTTTTAAAACTTGTTGTTTGTTTTCCTGCCGTGGGGTGCAGTTTAGTTGTTAGACAATTAAATATTTGTTATTGTTTTGTTATTGTTAGTGTAACTGTATGTAACGGTGAATAGTAAGTATTTTTGGAAAAAAAAATCAAATAAAGTATGTGTATGATTGAATGTTAGTTTGTTTTTGGTTTTTAAAGAAGAGGGAAATATGTGAAATAGTCTTTTTTTGTGTTACATACATTTATGTATGTAGGTATAAAACAACAAAAATATTTTACAAAGTAATTTTGTTACTCAAAGAAATTGTACACTAAAAACATTTTTACAGTGAAAAAAATGTTACACTCAAAAAAAAATATACACATTAATTTTTTTTTAATGAAATATCACACTCAAAAAAATGTTGACAGTCGAAAAAATTTTACACTCAAAAAAATTTTATTGATTAAAAAGTTTTACTCAAAATAATATATTTATAATAAAAAATTTGTAATGCAATTTTTTTAATTTTTTTTTAGAAAATTACTATCAGATAACATTGTGGAGGGTATTCATAGATTCGACCAAGTCGAATTTAATTTTTCTACTTGTTTTTTATTGTTGCAGTATATCGTCCATAACCTATTATATTTTGCCCAGCAACCAAACTGATTTTTTTTTAAGTTATATAGAGTTGTCAAAACCAATTTCCGAAGTTTGTGAAATATCGATTTTTTTCTATTTTTCCGGTTTTTTTAAAACCGGTTTTTTAAAACCGGTTTTTTAAAAAGAACGGTTTTCGAAGTATTCGAGAAACCGATGTTTTGGTCTCGAATAATCGACTTTTCTGATTTAATTTTTTCGTTATTTTAGTTCAGAAGTAGAGATGGGAGCGTGAGTGACTTTTGACTCACACTCATTTACGCTCACGACAAGAATTTTCTTATCACGCACACTTTTTCTCTACTCATACTCACACTAGAGACAACTTACACTCACGTGTACTTGCACAAGCTTCACTCACACTACATTAATTCACACTCACGAAACTCTTGTTCTAACAAAATTTTTAGCAAAATTTAAAGTTTAGCCAAATTTTACGAGATTTTTAAATTTGTTTTCTATGTTTGGGACAAAAGGAAATATGAAGAGAAAATAAATCACGCAAAAAAATCGTCTCACACACACTCACTCATGCAAAAATCTTGCTAACCCACTCACGGATTTTTTTTTCCACTCACAATTACGTGAGTTACTTAAGTTTCAGTCATGCTCACGCCTGAATCACGCACTAATCTGCTCATGTTACCATCTGTGTTCTGAAGTATGTAAAAATTGCTTATTTGTTTTGCTTTTTTATCAAATAAATAATTAAAAAAAAAACCGAAAAACCGAATATCGAAACCGGTTTTTAGTTACAAAACCGAAAAACCGATTTTTTTAAACGGCGGTTTTTCGAAGTATTCGAAAATCGGTTTTTGAAATAGACGAATATTTGACAACTCTAACATTTATAAGAGTATCCCTAAAAGTTGGTAGCGTGTTGGCCTTTTAACGTGGGTGTCGTGGGTTCGATTACCATCAGAGCTCTTGGCTTATTTCGCTACAACGAGACTACAGTCATTGTTACCAGGTCTCGGTTAGTTTGAACTTATTATAAATGAGTTGTAATTAAATAAAAAGAATAAATAAAAATACTTGGTTTGGTATTAATATGTCTTATGGTCTTGGGCTGATTAAGAGATGGGCAAAATCGGAACAGGGCAAAGTGCCACATTTGGCCAATCTAGAACGACAAAAATTAAAAGAATCACTCTTCCATTGCCCTCACAATGGAAGAGTGAAACGACGATTCTTTCAATCGTGCGAGTGTTTGAGTATGATTAGACACTGTTGTCCAACGGTACTCGCGGAGAAATAACCAATACTAGCGACCGACAAACGCAAACACGTTTCTAAATTTATGAAATAATTTCAGCGACGAATAGATGCTTCTCCGACGCGATCTCGATTAAGACTCCCCGGCCCGCGTTGCTGGCCCTAAGAAAACACCTCTTTCATATTGCATCTCGATTTAATTAGTGTCACGAGACCGGGTCCAGCTGGCAGCCTTTTGTGCCATCACAAAATCGATCCAGCCGTTTTTGTGTGATTACAAAACAGGCAGACGTAACGTTATATAAAGTAGAAAGGGGCGTCTTATTTTACGCATCTTTATCGAATCGTGGCTTAACATAGCCTAAAGTTCCAAGTTGCGTCATCGGTTAGTACTAGCTGTGCTGTAAATTTTATTGAAATCGGTTTATTCGTTTTTTTATGATTTTTTTTAATCGTTCAACTGTTGACAAGTGTGGACGTGTTTTAGTTTAACTCGTGCTATTAATTGAATTACTGAAATTGTTCGTCAAAAGTTTTGTTCGTAATAGGTATTTTTGTGATATTTTCATGACCACATCAAGGAAAATGAAAATATGGGCATAAATGACACCGGTTTAATTCGAGGCTCTGCCTCACCGACTGGTGCTGGTCCTAGCACTGGTCTTAAGGTTGCGACTTAAAAGTCCGGCCTTGATTCTGGTAGGGGTGCTCAGCCCAATATTGGTGGCAAAAAGAAAAAGAAATTTTGACCACCAGGGGAAGCTTTGTTCGAAAATAATTAACAGACTAAGCCAACTCGATGGAACCAAGCTCCCCGAACGTGAGAGGTCATCGCTATAATGGGCGAAAGAAGTCATTGAAGCACAGAACAAACTTTCGGCAATGCGTGCATCTGACAAACAGAGCGCTGTTTCGGCCTCGTCATCGAAGTCTGGTGAAGGGTTGCGCTCGCCCGACGAGAAACCTTTACCTAAGAGATCTAAGGTGACCGTCTGGACTCAGTCTTTTAGTGAAGTGGTCGCAACCCAGAGCTCATGCATGGATTCCAATGGCTACAAGTCACACTGAGGTCATTCTAAAGATGATAAAAGTCTGCAATCCTGACCTTCCAACTCAGAATTGGCAAATTGCCAGATTGGGTGAGATGGAGGGCGCTCGTCGTCAAGCAGTGGTATTGGTTAATGAGGAATCACTTCCGTTTTTAGCCAGGACAGACGGCATAATTAGATTTGGCTTTTTTCATATAAGAACCAATGTCTACAAGGGCGACCAGAGGCCTATTTTGGACGCAGACGAGCCAGTGGCAGTCGGCTGGGGAGGAGAATCTAGAAGAGGTTGATATTCAGCTGACCGATTCTAGGCTGATGGTAGATGCATCTGGCATTTTGTATGCTGTGATGATACGGAGGATAAAGCTGATCTCACGAAGGATGACATTCGGGTCGAGTCCCATGCAGTGAGGAATCCGGAGAGTTCTGTTGCCTCCGATTCAGTACAGATGGGACACACATCTGGCTAGTTCGAAACCGAATCTGGGGACGAATGCGATTTCTATGATAACACGGAGGATGAAGCCAATAACACGGTGGTGGAAAGGATGGTGGAAAAAAAGCAATATGTTGCTGTTCCTACAAATAAACCACCATCACTGTAAGGCAGCCTCAGTTGCACTCTTGCTGCGCCTGACGACAGGAGCAGTTGACTTGGTTTTTATTCAAAAGCCCTGGGTGGGTATGGTTTGCGGATTGAAGAACCCTGGGTTTAAGTTTCCAAGGGATATGGATGTTACAGCAGCAAGATTAGAGCTTTATGGGAAGTCTATTTGGCTCGCCTCTGCGAATTTTCCTAATCCGGGGCCAATACCCCCGGAGAAGGTTGGCGGTCTGATTCAGGAGTCTGAATCTAGGGGACACCAGTTGTATGATGCTAATGCACATCATTCGATATGGGGAAGTACAGACACAAATAATAGAGGCGAATCACTTTTGGAGTTTTTGCTAAGCACTAACCTGTCACAAGGTTAGTGCACCAACTTTCGTTACACTGTTTGGTTGACCATATAAATAATGTTTGTAATGGCTCCCAGGATGCGTCTTGCCTTTCTGCAAAGCCTAGGGTGGAAAAAGCCACCTTGGTGGTTTCCTGCAGAAAACTCTTTAAAATCTTCAAAAGCGAACGAGGACTGGTCTGCAACTTAAGAGTTATAAGAAAATGATCAAAATTGCCAAATGTGATTCTTGGAAAAACTTTTGTGGAAACATAGAAGACGTTTCTGAGACAACCAGGCTGCCCAAAGTTCTGGCTTCTTCTCCTTGCACCCTGGGATACCTGAAAGATCCGAATGGGGTGTGGTCTTCCTCCAGTGGAGAGTCGCTGGATCTCCTTTTAAACACTCATTTTCCGGGCAATTCCAGGACGCCGTTTCAATCTTTGGAACGTTCTGACGTCCAAGCATCTGAAATTGCTTTGGAAATAATAAATATGCTAATAATAATCTGGCGATTTAAAGCTTCAGGCCCTATAAATCCCCGCGACCTGATGGAATAATCCCGGCTGCACAGTGGGAGAAATAGCTAAATGTTTTAAAATAATTCAGCTATTCAGTAAGTACTGAACCGTATTTTTTAGCTTAAGATTGGTGTATTTTTGAGCTTAAGAGTGGAAGTTGGAGTGCAGCGGTTGAACAGGGGAAGCAGCACAACCCTTAAAGTGCCTTTTGTGCCTTAAAGTACCTTTTGCATACGATCACTTTAAACGCTTGCAATTTTTTGGTTTGTTATCAAATATCCTAAAAAATTATATCTGGACAATTTCCTAGTAGTGGAATAAAAAAACCTGCTTAGTGGGTTATACTTTCCGAGATAGAGTCATTTTAAATTTTATCCGCTCCGCCTCCAGTTTTTGCCAATTGCACACCTGCATTTTTTCCAATTTCAAACTATTTTCATTTGAAAACTAAATTTCTCATTTTTCAAAAAAAAAAAAAAATAGCAATATCATGTTTGGGTCAGAAGTTACTCTATTTTAAAGTTAAAAATTAAAAAAAAAAATTGTAAAAAGTACCAACACTCTTTTAACTATAGATAAAGTTTTTTTCAGAATATGTTGATAATTTTTACTACTTTAAAAGGTAACATCACGTAGATTAGTTTAAAATAAAATTAGAGGACGTGGTGTAAATATTGCGCCCACCAGCCCTATTTTGGCCCAGTTTTGGCCTGAAAATCGATTTTAACCCACTGTAAAAAAAACATCATGACACCGATGAGCCAATAAAGGCAGGGTTGATGCTCTAGTGTGTAAGAAGTTTACACCATGTGAGAATTTTTAACACCGCCTTTATTATAGGCAGCAAAAACTGCAAAAAATCATATTTTTGGAAATTTTGAGAAAGGTCTTGAAATTTATTTTTGCTATCACATTTCCATTAGTAAAACCTATTTAAGGCCTCTGTTCGGTCTTTTACAACATTTCAATTCACATGAAAATTTCCGAATCACATGAAATCAAGTTTAGTGTCTTGTTGATCACGTTTTTATTCGAAGTTGAAATCGAACAATTAAAATTTAAAAAATTTTAAGGAAAAAAATGCATTCGTTTTACTTTCACCGAATTTTATTTATGTATGTGAAACAAAATGAAAAAGAAATTCGGATGTGAAATCTAGAGCACCAAAAAAATTCAGAAATTTTCATTTTCACATTTTTTATGTGAAAATATATGGACTTAATATATGGACTAAATAGATTTTGACCTCCTGATTCCAAATTTTCAAAATTTGTGTAGCATACACTGTTTTTGAGATATTCTCGTTTGCAGATTCCAAAAACCGCTATTTTGGTAAAATAAAGGAAAAATATCTAAGAATCTGAGACTTTTCTATACCATAATTGTCTCTGAATCTGAGACGTTTTTTATAGGAAAAGTGTCTCAAAATCTGAGACTTTTTCTATAGGAAAAATGTCTTAGAATCTGAGACTTTTTCTATAGGAAAAATGTCGCAGAATCTGAGACTTTTTCTATAGTAAAAATGTCCAGAATCTGAGACATTTTCTATAGGAAAAATGTCTCAGAATCTGAGACTTTTTCTATAGGAAAAATGTCTCAGAATCTGAGACTTTTTCTATAGGAAAAATGTCTCAGAATCTGAGACTTTTTCTATAGGAAAAATGTCTCAGAATCTGAGACTTTTTCTATAGGAAAAATGTCTCAGAATCTGAGACTTTTTCTATAGGAAAAATGTCTCAGAATCTGAGACTTTTTCTATAGGAAAAATGTCTCAGAATCTGAGACTTTTTCTATAGGAAAAATGTCTCAGAATCTGAGACTTTTTCTATAGGAAAAATGTCTCAGAATCTGAGACTTTTTCTATAGGAAAAATGTCTCAGAATCTGAGACTTTTTCTATAGGAAAAATGTCTCAGAATCTGAGACTTTTTCTATAGGAAAAATGTCTCAGAATCTGAGACTTTTTCTATAGGAAAAATGTCTCAGAATCTGAGACTTTTTCTATAGGAAAAATGTCTCAGAATCTGAGACTTTTTCTATAGGAAAAATGTCTCAGAATCTGAGACTTTTTCTATAGAATCTGAGACTTTTTCTATAAGAAAAATGTGAGTACAAACATTTTCAAAAATGAGATTGAAATTTTAAAACTTCAAAATCGCATACTATAGCGCTTTTAAGAATTTTTTGGGATTTTTTTTTTAAACTACGTAAAAAAACAAAAATTAAAAAAAAAATTTGAAATTTCGACCATTATTGAAGAAGTTATGAGTAAAAGAAGTTGGAGTAAAGGAAGAAACTACCAATTTTTAAAAATTCTATATCTTTTGAACGGGTCATCAAAAAAATCTAAAAGTTTACCACGAAAGAGCTTTCGAAGGGTACCAAAAATTGGATCTAAAAAAAAACAAGTGAGAGTGTTGCATTCGGCTGTGCCAAATCTTTTATACCCTCAAAAATGTAAAAAAAATATATAAAAAAAAAAAATCAGGGGCGTCTTGTTTTTTTTTGGGGGGGGGGGGGAATCGGAGGGTGACGTTAGGGGCACATCCCCCTTTCGATTTTGAACTTCTTCTGAGATAAGAAAGTTGCATTTGCTTAGCAAAAGTAAAAAAAAACTGCAAAAAATTCTGTGTTTCTTAGGTTGGTTTAGTTCTCCAAGGGGGAACTTTTTCCCCCTTGGTCCGATTTTGCCCATTTCCGAACTAAACCTGCCTAGGAATATAAAACATATTCGTGCCAAACTTCGGAAGTCTAGCTCTTTTATTTTGGACTGTATCGTGTCTTCTACAGACGGACAGACGGACGGACATCGCTAGAATGTCTTAGAATCGATCACTGATCAATAAAATATATACTTTATGGGGTCCTAGACCGATATTTCGATGCGTTACACACGGAATGACAAAGTGAGTATACCCCCATACTGTGGTTGGAGGGTATAAAAATTTCAAAGTGTCCGATTTGACATGGAATGCCCCATATGTATATTAAGTTTCATGCAAATCGGTTAATAAGGGTTAAGCTACTTCCCTTGTTATTTTTATTTTTTTTATTTCATTTCATGGCTTTCGGTCCAGTACTAACTGAATGTTTGATCTTGGTTTGGTTGAGGACCTTAAATGGCAATCAACCTGTCCGTACTGAAATTAAAAATTAAACTGGGGCGACTCACAGAGGGTTGAAATGTACCAAAAGTGAGGATTAATTCAAAAGCTGAACTTTATCCTACACATTTGTGTGTGGTACTGGGTTAAAGGTAATTAAATTCTACATCTTTATTTGCGAAAAACTTTTGTTTTGAGTAAATTACTCTATCGACTGTGAGCTGTCAAAGTCAAATAATTTTTCAAAATTTTTCGTGCCGTGCCTAAAACTGAAAATTGAGATATTTTGGGTGCTGATAATTCTTATTAAGCGTTCTAAAAGTAATTTTATTAAAATGGAACCATCAACTTCAGGTATTTGGCTACATAATTGCATTAATGTTTTTTTGATAGATGTTTTGTAAATATTTTTAATATTTTTTTAAAAAGTGCTCCATATTTGGGGTATTTTCGATATATACACAGAGTTTCAACAAATTTCTTGTTGCGATCCAGCAAATTTTATTAAGTGATATTTTAATATGGTATTTTAGCTTATATATTACATACCAAACTTTTGCAGAGGCACCGCGTTTTTTTACTTATTAAAATTTTTGTGAAAGAACTCCAGTTGCTAAAAAAAAAGCTGAAAAACATATGAGAAAGGGCATTATGGGAGACTCCTTAGTTACCCAGTTGGCAACGTCCTCGAGCCATCCTCAGTGACGGAGCGATGACATGTCAGAGTCACACCTGACATCCACAAGACATCTCTATGTACTGGGTTGAGGACAGTTCCATACAAATTTTCAAAATGTCCTCACTCAAAGTCAGCAGTGGTCAGGGCTGACCTTCTGGGGACATGTCACCTAAGACTTCTTCGGGGAAATGTCTGACATAGGTCATGCGAAAATACAAAAAAATTTCGTATTTCCTTTAGTTTTTACTTTTATCCATTTTCCTTTATAAATTATCTTTCTCATATTTAGAAAAAACTTTTCGCCTTTTTTAGTCCCAACTGGATTTGAACCTGGAACCTCCAGTTTATTAGTCCCACACCTAACCACTTGTTCCAAACTTTATTTTTAAAATTGTTTGTCTATTTATTACTTTTATTCTACTTGTTAGATTTTGATTTTATTTTAATTAAGTCGATAATATTGCCATCTTTTTCTTGGAAATTAAAGAGCCCAGATTTAAAATTCTAATTTAATATACTGCTATTCTGAAGACATTTCCTTTTAGACGTCTTAGAGGAATTGTCCACACTCTTAAAGCAAATATTCAGTGCTGACAATGTTAGGACATGTCATCAAGGATTGCCTATGATTTGTCAGAACCTGAAGACATTTCCCCAAGGAATCACTGTGGAAATTTCCTCAGTGACACATTTTCCAACTGGGTAGAGGAGATACGGGGTGCGTGAAAAAAAAGTTGGGGATGAAAAAATAATGATAGTTGATCTCACATTTCACCCTCGTTGAGCCAGCATGGAGCAACAGCAACTGATTTCATTAAAAAAAAATGCGTATGGGGACCACCTTAAGGGTTAGATATACAGGGTAGGTATATTCTAAGAAAATGTTTGGTTTAAAAAAAAATATTGGGGGTCGGTCACATATTCGACATCTCTAGGGGCACCCTTGGGGCAGTTAGAGCTGTATGAGCAGATTTTATAAAAATGGAATTTTGTATGGGAGCCCCATTATCGAGTGGAGATACGGTATAAGTATGTTCCAAAAAAATGTTGGGGGGTAAAAATTAATGGGGGTCGGTCTTAGGGGGATACCACTCTAAGACGCACCATGGGAGTGGTAGGAGCTAATTTCATAAAACAAATTTATAAAAAATAAAAATAAATTTGGTGGGGGCCACCTTAAGGGTTAATGATAGAGGGTAGGTATATCTAAGAAAATGTTGGGGTTAAAAAAATATTGGGGGTCGGTCACACATTTGCATTTCTAGGGGCACCGTTGGATCAGTTAGAGATGTAGGAGCAGATTTTATAAAAATGGCATTATATATGGGAGACCCATTATCGAGTGGAGATACGGTATAAGTATGTTCCAAAAAATGTTGGGGGGTAAAAATTAATGGGGGTCGGTCTTATTGACTAATACTCTAAGACGCACCCTGGGAGCGGTAGGAGCTGATTTCATAAAATAAATTTAAAAAAAAATAAAAAACAATTGTATGGGGACCACCTTAAGGTTAAAGATAAAGGGTAGGTATATTCTAAGAAAATGTTGGGATTGAAAATATATTTGGGGTCGGTCACACATTTGACATCTCTTGGGGCATTATTGGAGCAGATAGAGCGGTAGGAGCCAATTTTTATAAAAAGGTTATATCTTCTTTTTTAATAAAAAAATATTTTTTATCATTTTTTTTTCTGTAAAACATTTTTTTTTTACTAAATAATGTATAGTTAGCAGACAAGGGAAAAGTGTAAAATTTAACTCTTCAATGAAAAAAAACCAAAAGTATTTTTTTCAAAAAAATTTAATTCAATTTTTAAATAAATTTCCTACAATTTTAAAATAAAACTCGGTACTGAGTTTTAAAAATAAAACTCCGAAATAAAAAGAGTTTTATTTTCATACAATTAATTTTATTTTAAGTACCCAGGTAAAAATGATCACATATGTACACATATGAACATGTATGGATTCACATGTGAACATATATGAATCACGTATGAGCACATATGAACACGTATGAACATGTTCGGTACATATGATAGCATGTATGGAATTATACATCCATACAACGAGTGAATATATAGTATAGTTAGATGTCATATATGGAAATATTTGCAATTAATTCGCAAAAACTAATGGAAAATGTGGTATAAATGAATATAAATGTATTTTTTTAATAAAGTATTTGTAAATGCACTTTCGGAATTGTATAATTTTTAAGACCTCATCGTGAATGTTTTCTTAGTTCCTTTTTAAATTTGTTTACATTTGATCAAGTTGAAAAAAAACCAGCAAAGCCTTCAAAATAGTAAGGATTATGTAATGCATTACCATAACCATGGATATGCAATAATGTATAGCAAAAACTACCAAAAATATTATTTTTTTTTCTACCGCTTACCATATGCATTACTTTTTAGTATATTTCATGCATTCCGTTTTACGCACCCATTATTTTGAGTCTTATCCCAAATGGTCTTATATCTAATGGAAATAGATTAATTGATGATATACATACAGCATTGATTTTTTTTTGGATGAGACTCAAAATAATGGGTAAGTATTACGTAATGCATGAAAAATACAAAAAAAATAATGCATATAGTAAGCCGTAGTGACAAATAATGCATATTTTTGCATATTTTTGACTATGCATACTTTGGTAATGCATTTCATATCCATTACCATTTTTAAGGTTTTTCTGGGAATGCAATAGAAAACTTTTAATTTTCCCAAATTTCATTTCATATGCTTCGTTTTATTTGTTATTTGAAAGTTTCTAAATTATTTAATTCGATTCAAACTTCAAAACCAAAATGTCATAATTTTATTTTTCCTTTTTTGTACAATTTTTTTTTTCAACAATTTTTTTTTAGTTTAATTTAATCAAAAATATTAAAAAAAGCAATTCGTTCTGGAATATAAAATGTGATTTGTCCAAGTAAGTAAGAAAACATTTCTTTATATTAATATCGTTGTTAATTATGTCCTGTAATATTTTCTTTCTTTTCCAGAAATATCAAAATCAAGTTTTTCTTAGAAGGTGGTGGGCAACAAAGAAGGTGCTTTATCAAAAAAATCAAGAAAAACTTCTTAAAGAAGAGTTTTGATGTTACATATGTAAGTCAGGAATTGCTGTTGAGAGCCGCATTTTGATAGACTGATTGATTCCCAGTGAAAGGAGGAAAATCTGAATTCCATTTTTAAGATCAGGTATTTAAAAAAGCGTCACAATCAATCATGACGGCAACTCTATCCACATTTTCTTTTCTTTTGGAATCGTCTACGATTTAAGCTGATTTCATCTGGATTTTTGTTGGGAGCCGCATTTTGATAGACCGATTGGTTCCCACTGAAAAGAGGAAAATCTGAATTGCATTTCTAAGATCAGGTATTTAAAAAAGCGTCACAATCAATCATGACGGCGACTCACAATCAGTTCACATTTTCTTTTCTTTTAGAATCCTCTACAATCTAAGCTGATTTCATTTGGATTTTGTATTAATTATCCATTCGGCAGTTTAACCTATGAGGATGTTTTCAAGATCTTGTAATAAAATTCCCCACTTCAAATTGGAAAAGTGTATGCTATTCAACATAGTATTTAATCATGTATATGCAATGGGAACAATGGTAAGTACATGTTAGTACCTTGTGCTTATTAGTTTAGGACAAGAAATACCTGACACTTGGTTGATATATTTTATGGTTAACGGTGCGCTGAACATAATGATGACCTCAGAACTGCTGTCTTACATCAGGATTTCGAGCTATAAAGTCCTAAGAAATGCTTTTTATTAAATATTCTGGAAGTATTACTTTTTTCATTAGAAATGTTGCAGTTTTGTGAAAAATATATTTTGACGAAGCATTAAAATCGGAATATTTCGATAAAAGCTACTTTTTTTCGATTATATGAACAGAAAGCCTGATGTTGTAGAGCAAATCGTATATAACGCACCGCAAACCATTAGAATTGAAGAGCTTAGACTAATTGTCTGATATTTTTCGGTTCCAACACATAAATTCGAAGTGGTACTACCATGTATTCTCTAGTGTTCTTCTTTATAATTTTTTAAAATAAAATATCAAGATTAGCAATAAAAAAGTGTTTTTTAATGACAAGCAAATACGAATTACTCAAATGTATGAAAACATATGAATGAAAACATGTTATCAAATATGAACACGTATGATCATATATGTACATATTACCTCAATTTTCGTCCATGGACATATATGGATGATCATATGTGTTCATATGTGTGCATATGTGACTATTTCTAACCGGGTAAACAAAAAATGTTTTTGGTTTTTAACATTTTTATGTAGAATAGTTGATAATATGATAAAATATGAATGACCTCACGAAATAGTAAAATTAGTTGAAATTAAATTCATCTTATTTAAATTTATTAATACTCCTAATAGAACTCTTATTTGTGAAAAAACTTTCTATTAACGAAATGTTGCACTAAAAAAGTTTTCTCTTAATATTTTGTTGGTTTTTTGCATAAAAAAATATTTTTACAAAAATCGCGTAAAAACTTTAAAAAATAAAAAATAAACACTCTGCAAAATTAAATGTATGAACTAAATAGATTTTGCCCTCCTAATTCCAAATCTGCTTTAAATATTTCTAGCGCTTACCGTATTTAAGATATTCGCGTTTGAAGATTCGAATAATCGCTAATTTAGTACTTTCTGTAGTTCCACTCTAACTTATTCGAAAATTGAAACCAGATAATTTTATGGGTAGTAAATAGAACTCGTGAGCCCAGACTATTTCGATCTATTTTCGAAATATTCGAGACTGGAAATAAATACTGTAAACAAATTTAAGCATCAATGACCACTAGTGAGAAAAGTAATGGATACAGACGCACTGTGTCTTTAATATCTTAGAACTAGCTAATCTTGAGCAATCTTTTAACCCCCCTTTTTATTAAGGGGGGTTAAAAGAAAAAATTAACTGCCTTAGTGTGATTTTTTGAGCAACCATAAAAAATAAATACGGACTATTTTTTTATTCTGTTTTTTTTATTTAAAAAATAATTTATTAATGTGCTCGATTCGGGAGTACTCTTTCACTATTTACCTACTTTTTAAAAAATTAATATCCTTTTGAATTTTAAGATTTTTATTTTTCTTGTAAATATTGAAGATATTAACTAGAATTTTAATTTTAACAAGAACAAATTTTAAAATCTTTAAACTCAGAAGAATATCAAATTTTTAAAAATTTGGTGAATGGCGAAAGAGTACTCCCGAATCGAGCAGAATATTTAATAATTTATTAATATTTTTAAAATTTCATAACACAAAATTTGATGAACTGAACTTTCCACTTAATTGTAGAATGTTTTTTTAAAGTACAAAATCGGCTGCAGTTGTACAGCTAAATGTTCTATACCGATTTTGATGAAATATTTTTGATTTGTAGATTATTAAATTCTCTAGTACTTATCGTGGACATTTTTTAAAATTTTGACCTAATTATGTTTTTTCGAAATAAGAAAAGTAAATTTGTTAAGTTAATATTAGCATAATTTCAACAAAAATCAATAAAACTCAAAAAACGGACACGGTAAGTACTAGAGAATTTAATAATCTACAAATCAAAAACAAATTCATCAAAATCGGTTCAGTAGTTTTTGCTTTACAACTGCATCCGATTTTGTCTTAAAAAAAAGAAATGTGTGGCAACCCTGGACATTCTTGTTGACCAAATTTTGTGTAATAAAGTTTTAAAAATATTACAATAATTCATCTTGCAAATAAAAAAACAGAATTAAAAAATATTGCGTATTTACATTTTTATAGCTGTTTAAAAATTGCTCACGTTAAGACAATTTTTTTTCCTTTATACCCCCCTTAAACCTAATGAAAATATTTAGGATGAGATACATTATTTTTATCTAAACTCTACTATTCATTAATTCATACTATTTTCAAAAATAATACCAAAATATATTTCATTTTATTTTTAAGGTAAAATAAAACTCTTTTTTTTGAGAGAGTTTTATTTTTGAAATTATAAAACTCCAAAATTTTTAAGAGTTTTATTTTTTGAAATTATAAAACACCAACATTTTTAAGAGTTTTATTTTAAAACAAAATTAAATTTGAATAATTTAAACATTAGTGGTATTCATTTAACCGTATAAACACCTCGTATATCGTGTATATCTGGTTAGTTTACACAATTATTGTCAAAAATATTTTACGATGCCTGATATATTTGTACATATATTTTGGTGCGTAAACTTGTATCGTATAATTATACAGGTTTAGGATTGCCAATGTTTGAACAATTTTGATATTTTTTTGCTATTTTATGTTTTTTTACAATTTGGCAATCTTGTTAAAAATTACAAATATTAACTGGGCTATTCATAATGAGTAAATTAAATCTATTGTAGGTTTATTTGACTGATATTGCATGAATATTTGTCAAATAAACCTACTTTAAGTACACTTTAAGTTTTATGAATAAAGGCCTAAAAAAATAAAATAAAAAAATATTTTTGTTTGCAGTAAATTTATTAATTAATTTAGAATTTATTAATTGTTTGAAATTTTGTTTTATTAGTGGCATTGTAAATTTTCCAAATTACAAAATTTGTTTTTTTGTTTTGACAATTGTGTAAGAAATACCATGTAATCAAAAAGGGCATTCATAAAAACCACCTCGTATAATTATACAAATACGAGTCGCGTATAAATATACGGTTAAATGAATACCACTATTATTTTAATAAAGTACGGAGTTTTTCCTTGTCTGATAGTCTAAAAAAATATAAATATTTATAATAAAGGGCTTTTCTGAATTAATCCCCAGTTTACATATGTTTCAACCCACTGTGCGACTGAAACCTCCAGAGATCTTCCTTATACGTTATATACTTTTTTTTGTTTAAACCAATTTATACAATAATCAAGCCGACCATAAAAAAAGATTGAAACACAAAAGTGCAATGAATCATACGAAGGCTTTTCATTTCAAGCCTATATGTCAAACAAAAAGAAGGCAGAATTATTGGTTTGTAACAATTGTAATTCCGAGAACAATTTTTTTTTTTTTTAATTTAAAAATCATAATGCCGCATACACAATTAGGATTGTAAGAAATTTAAAAAAACATACAAACCACAAGAGAATGAGGTCAATGGTTTATGGATTGTGCAGTTTATAATAGCAACACAATCAAACAAATAAATTAACAAAATAAGTGCAGCCACCAACGCCCCATTTTGGAAACTATAACAAATTAAAGTTTTTATGCCATGCATTCCTTTGGTGGCACCTAAATGTATAGATATTTTCTTGGTTAATTGAATTTCTTATTGGAAAAACTTACCCAATTTTTCATCTGTCTGGCCATCATCAACGGCAGACATGTCTACATTTTCCATGATTTATTTTTTATTTATAAACACTTTATGGTTTCTTTTATGGTTTTATATTCAGTTTTTCCTTTAGATCTTTAATAATTAATGTAGTTTATAATTTATATTTTGTATTTTTCACTAAATTTATTAGTTTTTTTTTATAAAATTTGCACTTTTATTATATTTTGTGTTTTTTTTCTTCACTCAAACAAAAAACTGCATACGAAGTAGCCATTTTTTCTTTATTTTGCTTTTCTTTTTTAATTATGTTTTGCAAGTTTGACGTTTTCTTACGTTTGGTTGAAGTTGTCATAAACATATGCTTGCATCAGCTGAGCTTTTTTCATAATATAAGCAATTGTTTACGAATATTCGATGAAAGGAAGAGAGAACAATTAAGTAAACAGAGAGCAATTAGAACAGCTGACGTGCATTTGCCGGTCAGAAAAACATGCCGATTGGCATAAAATCTGCGGCCGCATGAATTCGGACAGACCTTTGAAAAATTAATATGCACCCAAAAAATTACATATAGGGCGTGTGTGAAACGGTAGCAAAGTATGTTCGTTGGTAAATTTTTGACACTATTGAGGTGAATAAAATTTCACTAGCCCAATGGGCTAGTAGAAATTTTGACATTAGATTAGAAATTTTTGAAACACAAAAAAAAATAAATAGAAATTCAAAATTGTGAAGTTTCAGAAAAAACACAAAAAAATAATAAAAAATAAAAACGAAAATTTGCATTTTATTTATAAATTTTCAACAATTTCTGTTCTTGACAAATTACAAATGGTGCATTGGGAGTACCTACAAAAATATGCAGCTAACAATTTGTGTTCATCAAGGAAAACTCCAAATGGTACAAAAGGAGTGCCCACAATTTAACACGTCTGCTTGCACGCAAAAAAAAACTTGTGTCGGAGTGAGCAAAAATCTGGCATAATTTTACCAAGAATATGCTAAAACCACAGACTAATACAGACTCGACATAAGTGACAGGTGTCAAAAAAGTAGTTCTGAACCATATGGTTAATATTTTCAAATTATTCTACGAATTAGGTTAGAAAGAGAAAACTAATATAACGCGCCATAAGAAAAATAGATGCCAGATCGGTTTTTTGTTGTTTCATTCACTCCTAAGTCGTAGAAAGTGTTGCCACGTTAGCGTAAAACGGACTAAAAACCGCTCTGTTTTCTCCTAAAATCGCTTAGTTTTTCCCCATTTTTTCTCATAAAACTCTACCACAGACTAAATACAGACTCGACAGTAGAGTTTTATAAGAAAAAATGGGGAAAAACTAAGCGATTTTAGGAGAAAACACAGCGGTTTTTAGTCCGTTTTACGCTAACATGGCAACACTTTCTACGACTTAGGAGTGAGTGAAACAACAAAAACCGATCTGGCATCCATTTTTCTTATGGCGCGTTATATTAGCTTTCTCTTTCTAACCTAATTCGTAGAATAATTTGAAAACATTAACCATATGGTTAAGAAATACTTTTTTGACACCTGTCATATATGTCGAGTCTGTATTAGTCTGTGACTCTACTGTCGAGTCTGTTTATAGTCTGTGCTAAAACCACAGACTAATACAGACTCGACATAAGTGACAGGTGTCAAAAAAGTATTCTTTAACCATATGGTTAATATTTTCAAATTATTCTACGAATTAGGTTAGAAAGAGAAAACTAATATAACGCGTCATAAGAAAAATAGATGCCAGATCGGTTTTTGTTGTTTCACTCACTCCTACACCCAAAAAAAAACAATTGTGAGATTATTTAATTTTAGCGTATAATTTACCTAAGATTTTTCGCAGGAATCCAACTTGAAAAGTTTCTTTGCATATTACCCGAATCAACTTAGGTAAACTTACAAATGCATTTAAGCATTATTTCAAATTTAATTTTGTTTATTTAGCCAATATATTTAAATAAATGGTACAGTTTGATTGGTCAAATAACGTATTTTTTTTAGGTTGATTTAATAGTTTTATATATCCCCTTCCATACAAAATGCTCAATATTATAAATTTTAATTTCATTTATTTTTAATATTTTTTTTAATATAAAGGACAATTTTATAATAAAATATAAATACTAACAAGCTTAAAATACATACTTAGCATGATCAGTGACAATTAAATTTTTCTATAGAAACTTTCTCAAAGACAATTTTTCTATAGAAATAAAAAGACAATTCTTGTTTAGAAAATTTCTGACAGACAATTTTTCTATAGAAACTTTCTGAAAGACAATTCTTCTATAGAAAATTTCTGAAAGACTATTTTTCTATAAAAAATTTCTAAAAGACAGATTTACTATAGACAATTTTTAACAGACAATTTTTTTAAAAAATTTCTCAAAGACAATTCTTCTATAGAAAATTTTTAATAGACAATTTTTCTATAGAAAATTTTTCAAAGACAATTTTTTTATAGAAAATTTCTGAGAAATAATTTTTCTACAGAAAATTTCTGAAAGAAAATACTCCTATAGAAAATTTCTTAAAGTAAAATTTTCTATAGAAATTTTCTAAAAAACAATTCTTCTATAGCAAATTCCTGAAAGACAGTTTTTCTATAGAAACTTTCTGAACGCCAATTTTTCTATAAAAAATTTCCGAAAGAAAATTTTTCGATAGAAAATTTCTGAAAGATAATTTTTTAATAGAAAGTTTTTGACGACAATTTTTCTATAGAAAACTTTTTCAAGCCAATTTTTAAAAAAAATTTCTATAAAAAATTTCTCAAAGACAATTTTTCTATAAAAAATTTCTCAAAGATAATTCTTTAATAGAAAATTTTTTAAACATAATTTTTCTATAGAAAATTTCCCAAAGACAATTATTCTACAGAAAATTCCTCAAAGACAATTCTTTAATAGAAAATGTTTTAAAACCAATTTTTCTATAGAAAATTGATTTTAAACCAATTAAAAAAGATAATTTTTCTATAGAAAATTTCACAAAGATAATTTTTCATAGAAAATTTCTGAAAGGCAATTTTTCTGTAGAAATTTTCTGAAAGACAATTCTTCTATAGAAAATTTTTCGATAGAAAATTTCTGGAAGACAATTTTTCTATAGAAAATTTCTGAAAGACAATTTTTCTAAAAAAAATTTTGAAAGTTAATTTTTCTATAGAAAATTTTTGAACAACAATTTTTCTATAGAAAATTTTTTATAGAAATTTTCTGAAAGACAATCTTTCTATGGAAACTTTCTCAAACACAATTTTTCCATAGAATACTTCTGAAAGGCAATTTTCACAGAAAAATTCTCAAAGACAATTATTCTATAGAAAATTTCTTAGACAATATTTCTATAGAAAATTTCTGAGAGAAATTTTTCTAGAGAATATTTTTGAAAAATAATTTTCCATAGAAAAATTCTCAAAGACAATTCCCAAGGACAATTTTTCTACAGAAAATTTCTCAAAGACAATTCTTCAATAGAAACTTTTTTAAAGATAATTTTTCTATAGAAAATTTTCCAAATATAATTTTTATATAGAAAACTTCTCAAAGATAATTTTTTAATAGAAATTTAAAAAAAAAAAAAATCTATAGAAACTTTCTCAAAGACAATTTTTTAAAGAAAAATGCTGAGAGACAATTTTTCTGCAGAAAATTTCTGAAAAACAATTTTTCTATATAAAATTTCTAAAAGACAGGTTTTCTATAGAAAATTTCTGAAAAAAATTTTTTCTGAGACAAATTTTTTACAGAAAATTTCTGAAAGAAAATTTTTCTATAGAAAATTTCTGAAAGACAGGTTTTCAGAGAAAATTTCATAAAGAAAATTTTTCTGTAGAAAATTTTTGAAAAAATTTTCATAAAAAATTTTTATAGAAAATTTCTCAAGGACAATTTTTCTATAGAACATTTCTGAAAGTCAATTTTTCTATAGAAAATTTCTGAAAGACAATTTTTCTATAGAAAATTTCTTAAAGACAATTTTTCTATAAAAACTTTGTCAAAGACAATTTTTAAATAGAAAATTTTTCAAATACAATTTTTCTATAGAAAATGTCTTAAAGGCATTTTTAAATAGAAAATTTTTCAAATACAATTTTTCTATAGAAAATGTCTTAAAGGCATTTTTTTCTATAGAAAATTTTTGAAAGACAATTTTTAATAGAAACTTTTTCAAAGACAATTTTTGTAAAGAAAATTTCTTAAAGATAATTTTTCTATAGAAAAGACAGTTTTTCTATAGAAAATTATTCTGCAAAAAATTTCGTAAAAACAACTTTTCTTTAGATATTTTTTTGTTTTTTTAGAAAGTATGTATAGAAAAATTGTCTTTCAGAAATTTTCTGTAGAAAAATTGTCTTTCAGACATTTCTAGAGAAAAATTGTCTTTAAGAAATTTTCTATGGAAAAATTGACTTTGAGAAATTTTTAAAGAAAAATTGTCTTAATACATATTTTCTATAGAAAAATTGTATGAGAAATTTTTTATAAAAAATTGTATTTAAAAAAATTTTTATAGAAAACTTGTCTTTAAGAAATTTTCTATAGAAGAATTGTCTTTCAGAAATTTTCTATAGAAAAATTGTCCTTGAGAAATTTTTATACAAAAATTGTTTTTAGAGATATTTTCTATGGAAATATTGCTTGAAAATTTTTTTATAAAAAAATTGTCTTTCAAAAAATATTCTAAAGAAAAATTGTCTTTCAGAAATTTACTATAGAAAAAATTCTGTAATTCTGAGAATTTTTTTCTATAGAAAAATTCTCTATTTCTGAGAAATTTTTTCTATAGAAAAAGTCTTGCATTTTGAGACAATTTTTCTATAAAAAAGTCGTAAATTCTTAAACAATTTTCCTATAGAAAAAAAACTCAGATTCTGACACAATTTTTCTACAGTACAAATTTTAGATTCTGTGACAATTTTTCTACAGAAAAAGTCTCAGGTTCTGATACAATTTTTCAATAGAAAAAATCATAGATTCTAAGACAATTTTTCTTTAGAACAATTTTCAGATTCTGAGACAATTGTTCTATAGAAGTACCATATTGTGAGACTATTTTTCTAAAGAATTTTTTCTGTAGATGCTGAATTATCACTAACCGGAATCTGCAATCAAAAACCTCAAGTCATTTTCTGGATCTGCTTTTGTGTCTACTATTGACCAACACTGCGAACCGGAGACCAATTGTTTTATGTTTTTTTGTGGAGTTCCTTAAAATTTAAACAGCCTACATTGGGTGGAGATTCCAAGTAATGTATTTTTACAAGTTGCGTGGCGGATGCCGCAAATGTTCGGATAAACCACCACCGTCTGCAACTGAAAGTTAATATTTTGGTTAATATACGTTTATCAAATATATAAACACATTATTTTGCTTACCTTTTTAATTAATTAATTAAATAAATTAGTTCCTCATACATACATATATTTTATAAAAAATTAAAGACAATTTGTTGTCAATTTGTTGTTTACAATGTGGCATTAATATGTCGACTTTATCGAATTAAATTTATTTATATTTATAAAAAAAAACTTAGGTAAAAGATTCAAGTTTGTGTATGTTAAATTTAATATTGTAAACAACGCTATTTTACAAAATAAATGTCATATACAATTTAGTTAAAACTTGAGCAATTTTTTGAACTCAATATAAAAAAAATTTACCTAAGTCACATTAGACTGTTTAACACTAGTTATTTTTTTGGGTGTAAGTCGTAGAAAGTGTTGCCATGTTAGCATAAAACGGACTAAAAACCGCTGTGTTTTGTCCTAAAATCGCTTAGTTTTTCCCCATTTTTTCTTATAAAACTCTACTGTCGAGTCTGTATTTAGTCTGTGCTAAAACTACAACCGACGAAATAGTTTTCGTAATTTAGCCAAAACACTTATGTAAAAAATTTTGAAGAAAATGCTAATGCTATTTAAGCAAAAACTTGGTAAAATATACCAAAAGGAATATGGTGAAATATACCAAAATTATTTGAAAAGCTGACTAAAAATAATGCTAAAAATTACCACATTTATGCTAAAATAAATTTTCAATAAATTTTTGTAAAAATTTGTATATTTGTTGAATTTAAAATTTTCACAGAATAAATCCATATTAATATAATAAATGTTGTGTAGGATTTAATTTACCACCGACCAACTGACCCTTTTTGTACAGTTTTCTCGAGTGACTGCTGCCTACGCTTCTTCTTGAAGTAAAGGATCCGCTATAGCTTCACGAATTTATTTAAAAGCATCCTGTAAAAATAGAAAATTATTACAAAACATAAATTTTTAATTTTAAAAATTGGTTAACCCCATTGGTCTCTTGGTAAGGAGGAACACTTACTTTGTCATTCCATATGTAACTCATCAAAACAGGTATGGACTCCCTTGGCTTTGGGTTTTTAGGTTTTAATTTTATAACTAAAGGCAGGATTGGTGTCCACGCTCTTTATTGTAGTGAAGGATTCTCCATACACGCAAAAAAAAAATCTGTATAAGATTGAGCAATCCTACTTGGTAAAACTTTTTTCATACCAAAAAAAAAATTTTACCAAATTTTTGCTAATATTATGCTTGTCGATGTTAAAGTAACATAATTCATTTTTTATGTAAAATAACCAAGTAGCTTGCTCAATAACGCAAATTACCTGCACAAAAATTTATCGAAAGAAAACAACAAAAAAACAAAACAAATACAGACCGCCATTTTCATTTTGTATTTTTGTGTGCGTGCGTTGTTCGTTTATTTTTTGTGTTATAAAAACGTAAAAAGGAAATTGATATATAAAATAAAAATAAATTAATACATAAATAAAAATAAATAATTAGTTTTCTAAAAGATAAAAAATTTTTATTTATTAATAAAAATTAATCAGAATTTGAACATAATGGTTGGCACGCCATAGTGATGAATAGCCCTAATAATGGTATAATTTCATTCACAGCAACAAAAAACATATTGTTGTAGTCCAATGGACTATCGTATGTAAAATGTTTTAAATATTTTTTTTTTTTTTTTTTTTGGTTATTGACAATTGTTACTTACTAGCATAGTACAATTTCTTCGTCTTTCTAATTCACATTGTGGATAGAGTCGAATATGTATTAATGTTTTAGTTTGTGCAAAAACGATTTGTCATTAGACTCGTTTGCTACTTTGTAGTATATCGTTTCTATTTTTGCTAAATAATCTTGACAATGGAATCTTGACAAATTCCGAAACACGTGTCGATTAAGTCTTGCAAAAATGACCAACATAAATAAATTTAAAACAAAAAATAATTTTCTTGAAAATTATACTATGAGAATATCATGGTTTTAATTAGTAAAGAAAATAATGACCTCGAGCCAGAATAAACATCCTCACAAAATATTTTCTAAAAGATAAATAAATGTAAGATAAAAGAATGTTAAAGTTAATTTTGCTTTCATCACTTAAAACACCATTCAATAAGAAAAACCAATGGAGTCCCAGACGTATGTTTCGATGAATAACAAATGGAATGATAAAGTGAGTATACCCGCATTCCGAAGACACCAATAAGGTTTAATAGATTTTTAGTTAAAAATTAGTGTTTGGTAATAATTTTATATTTTTACAGGGTACTGCTAAATAAATTTTTGAAGCTATGGAGAATCCTTCACTACAATAAAGAGCGTGGACACCAATCCTGCCTTTAGTTATAAAATTAAAACCTAAAAACCCAAAGCCAAGGGAGTCCATACCTGTTTTGATGAGTTACATATGGAATGACAAAGTAAGTGTTCCTCCTTACCAAGAGACCAATGGGGTTAACCAATTTTTAAAATTAAAAATTTATGTTTTGTAATAATTTTCTATTTTTACAGGATGCTTTTAAATAAATTCGTAAAGCTATAGCGGATCCTTTACTTCAAGAAGAAGCGTAGGCAGCAGTCACTCGAGAAAACTGTACAAAAAGGGTCAGTTGGTCGGTGGTAAATTAAATCCTACACAACATTTATTATATTAATATGGATTTATTCTGTGAAAATTTTAAATTCAACAAATATACAAATTTTTACAAAAATTTATTGAAAATTTATTTTAGCATAAATGTGGTAATTTTTAGCATTATTTTTAGTCAGCTTTTCAAATAATTTTGGTATATTTCACCATATTCCTTTTGGTATATTTTACCAAGTTTTTGCTTAAATAGCATTAGCATTTTCTTCAAAATTTTTTACATAAGTGTTTTGGCTAAATTACGAAAACTACTTCGTCGGTTGTAGTTTTAGCATATTCTTGGTAAAATTATGCCAGATTTTTGCTCACTCCGACACAAGTTTTTTTTTGCGTGTAGCTTCAAAAATTTATTTAGCAGAGGGCTAATTCTGTTTCTGTGATAAATTTATCACTGAAAAAATAATGTCACTTCGCCTATTAGTTTTCAATGAAGTAAACTGACATTTTTTTCATTCATACATTTTTCACAGAACCAGAATCGACCCCCAGTACCCTGTAAAAATATAAAATTATTACCAAACACTAATTTTTAACTAAAAATCTATTAAACCTTATTGGTGTCTTCGGAATGCGGGTATACTCACTTTATCATTCCATTTGTTATTCATCGAAACATACGTCTGGGACTCCATTGGTTTTTCTTATTGAATGGTGTTTTAAGTGATGAAAGCAAAATTAACTTTAACATTCTTTTATCTTACATTTATTTATCTTTTAGAAAACTAATTATTTATTTTTATTTATGTATTAATTTATTTTTATTTTATATATCAATTTCCTTTTTACGTTTTTATAACACAAAAAATAAACGAACAACGCACGCACACAAAAATACAAAATGAAAATGGCGGTCTGTATTTGTTTTGTTTTTTTGTTGTTTTCTTTCGATAAATTTTTGTGCAGGTAATTTGCGTTATTGAGCAAGCTACTTGGTTATTTTACATAAAAAATGAATTATGTTACTTTAACATCGACAAGCATAATATTAGCAAAAATTTGGTAAAAATTTTTTTTTGGTATGAAAAAAGTTTTACCAAGTAGGATTGCTCAATCTTACACAGATTTTTTTTTTTGCGTGTGCTATTGCCTTCCCGTTAAAATTTGGACTGGATGCATATAATTTGAAGTTAACATTTATTTTTGTAATTTATCTTTGGATTTTTAAAAATAAAGGTCAATAAAAACAATCATTAATTGAAATGCCAATCTTTTGTAAGAGATTTTTGATTACTAAAAGTAATAATTTTCAGAAATTTTCTATAAAACCAAATTTCCTGAACATTTTTTGTTGTTTTTTTAACAACTGTCAAAAATTTACTGTTGTCAAAAAAGATTTCATTTCACACAGCAGAAATACAAAATTTTATCACCATAGAAAAAATATTTTTCACCATAGTACTTTGCTACCGTTTCACACACGCCCATAGTTGATGATTACTATTTTTTCAACTATGTCATAGGTGAAATAGCCCCAACTAGGTCATAGTTGATGTGACATAGTACACTCAACCAAAAATCATTGTATTCCCAAAGAAAATCGTTGTAAATTCAACAGAAATCATTGTTGATTTTGACCCTACAAATATTTATGTTGATTTCAATAAAAATTGTTGTCAGTTTTTGTAAAAGTTGATCAACTCGTTTTTTTTAAATCAACTCGTATTTTTTGTAAACTCAACTCATATTTTTGTTGATATAAGAAATTTTATTAATAAAAAAAAGCTTGTTGTTATTTGTAAATATTCTTTTATTAACTATAAATCACAATAATTTTTAGAATTATCACCATAGAAAAGATTAGAAGGTACGCAGTGTTGTATTTGATGTATTTTCCAATATGGTGGCAAAATGCTTGTTCTTCCTCATCTCACACGTATTTAATATAAAATTAGATTCTTTGTTTATAAAAAATGGAATTGTCTTTCATTTAATTAAATTAATTATTTATTTTGCTTTATTCAACGTTTTTTTAAAGATAATACGCACTATTGATAGTTTAAAAACTTTTTTTCTCTTTTGTTATTTTTGCTTTGTTGTTGTTGACTATGAGCGTGTTCAGCAGAGAAACCTGCTAACATAGAAAAAAATAGAAGTGTAACAGAGTCGTATTTCGCTTGAATAAGTATTAGTGACAGCACATTATGTAACTTTTGACGTTTAATAAAAGCAATGCAACATAAAGGAAAACAACAACAAAGCAAACAACAAAAGAGAGAAAAAAAAGTTTTTAAACTATCAATTGTGCATATTATCTTTAAAAAACGTAGAATAAAGCAAAATAATCAATTAATTTAATTAAATAAAAGACAAATACCATATTTTAAAAACAAAGAGTTGAATTTAATATTTAATACGTGTGAGATGAGGAAGAACAAGCATTTTGCCACCATATTGGAAAATACATCAAATACAACACTGCGTACCTTCTAATCTTTTCTATGCCTGCTACTCAACAGTTGAGATCATAGAAAAGATTAGAAGGTACGCAGTGTTGTATTTGATGTATTTTCCAATATGGTGGCAAAATGCTTGTTCTTCCTCATCTCACACGTATTTAATATCAAATTAGATTCTTTGTTTATAAAACATGGAATTTGTCTTTCATTTAATTAAATTTATTATTTATTTTGCTGTATTCAACGTTTTTTTTAAGATAATATTGATAGTTTAAAAACTTTTTTTCTCTTTTGTTGTTTGCTTTGTTGTTGTTCTCCTTTATCTTGCATTGTTTTTATTAAACGTCAAAAGTTACATAATGTGCTGTCACTAATACTTATTCAAGCGAAATACGACTCTGTTACACTTCTATTTTTTCTATGGTTGAGATGTAGCATGTTGTGATTAGTTGACTCTGCTGAACGCATTTTTTTATGAATGTTTTAAAATATTGGAATAAATTATATTTTTTTTTTATTTTCATTTATTTTTTCTGTGGAAAATACTTTTTTATTATTTTTTTGTTTATTTCCTTGAATAACGTCAAAAAAAATAAATAATTTCAATAAAACAGCTTATTTATCAGTTTGTGATCAAATGTAGCATAATTTTTGTACGCTACCAGTGATGAGAAGCGCTCACTCAACATGTTGACTGAAATGTCAAAAATTAAACCGTTCAGCAGAATGTTGGGGAGCAGCTGAGTAGCAGCTTTCTCTGCTGAACGTACCCTATGTGTCATTTAAATCTACAAATTAACTATGAGAAAAGTTAATGACAACGATGTGTTTGATAAACTTAGGTAAACAACTAGGTCCATAGTTAAATGCAAAAAAAAAGTTAAAATTTACTATGTAATTTAAAAAATAGTTAATTATACCCTATAATTTGTATACAAAAAAAAAAACAAATTTGAGTTTTTTTATTTATAAACATTATTTTATTAAAATTGCATATAAACGGCATACACCAATATTGTAGGACCCAAAGCCAGCCTGCAAATATGAAAAAAAAAACGTATTATTTTGGAATCCTATTTTTTTTTTTTTATAGAAAACACGTCAAAAATTCTGACATTTTTGTAGAAATAATGTTTCAATTTTTGAAATTTTTTCTGTCGAAAAATCTTAAATTTTTAAACATTTTTTCCATAGAAAAATCTCAGACCTTTTTTCTTTAGAAAAAATCTTGAATACTAAGACATTTTTTCTACAGAAAAATTGCATATTTTAAGACTTTTTTTCTACAGAAACAATTTTAAATTTTAAGACATTTTGTCTATACAAAAATTAGATTCTGACTAAAAAAATACCCAAAAAATATCAGACTGATACATTTTTTTTATAGAAAAATTCTCAGATTCTGATACATTTTTTATAGAAAAATTCTAAGATTCTAAAACATTTTTTTTATAGAAAAATTCTCAGATTCTGAGACATTTTTTCTATAGAAAAATTTTCAGATTCTTAGATATTACTTCTATAGAACAAATCTCAGATTCTGACCCATTTTTTCAATAGAAAAATTATCAGACTGAGGCATTTTTTCACTAGAAAAATTCTGGGATATTAAGACATTTTTTCTATAGAAAAATATATTAAAAATGCTTAGAATTTGAGACATTTTGTAAAGAAAAATTCTAAAGTTTTGAGATATTTTTTCTATAGAAAAATTCTCCGATTCAGAAACATTTTTAAATAGAAAAATTCTTAGATTTTGAGACATTTTCAGATTCTGAGACATTTTTTCTATAGAAAAATTCTCAGATTCTAAGACATTTTTTCTATAGAAAAATTCTTAGATTCTGAGACATTTTTCTATAGAGAAATTCTCAGATTCGGAGACATTTTTGCTATAGAAAAAGTCTTAGATTCGAGACATTTTTCTGAGACATTTTTTCTATAGAGAATTTTTCTATAGGAAAAATGTCTCAGAAACTGAGAATTTTTCTATAGAAAAAATGTCTCAGAATCAGAGAATTTTTCTATGGAAAAAATGTCTCAGAATCTGATAATTTTTCTAAAGAAAAAAATGTCTCAGAATCTGAAAATTTTTCTATAGAAAAAATGTCTCAGAATCTGAGAATTTTTCTAAAGAAAAAATGTCTCAGAATCTGAAAATTTTTCTATAGAAACATCTCAGAATCTGAGAATTTTTTTTAGAAATGTCTCAGAGATTATTTTTTTATAGAAATGTCTCAGAATCAGAGAATTTTTTTACAGAAAATATTTCTCAGAATGTGAGAATTTTTCTATAGAAAAAATGGCTCGGAATCTGAGAATTTTTCTAAAAAATTTTTTTCAGAACCTGAGAATTTTTCTGTAGAAAAAATGTTTCAAATCTAATAACTTTTCTGCAGATTTTCCTTTAAATTAAATGTCTTAAAATCTGACATTTCGTCTATGGAATGTTTCTATTGAAAAATTTTCTTTTTCTGAAGATGTTCGGATTTTAAAACAATTTTCTTATCGAAAAAAAAAAAGATTCTTAGAGATTATACTTATAGAAAAATCTTCATGTGTGGCACGTTTTCAACTAAAGTACTTATTGAGATTTTTTAAGATATTTTCCAATCCAATATTATGAAGCTGACTTCTTTATGGATTAAACATAAATTTAGATGACATCTTTCTTCTCTATCGTAATTTTTGTTATCTAAAAAAAAAAAAAATGTTACTTAATTAACTCATTTTTCACATTAATAAAACAATACCTTTTTGATCTAATTCCCTGTGAATCTTTATTATCCATTTTGCCTTGTGTTTAACAGTTTAAAAAAAATATGTAAATATTTTCCATTTAATGATTTTCCATATACATTAACATTTTAAACATACATGGGAAATTACAATTTGTTGCTAATTAAATTTGCTTTTTAATTTCAATTTATTCCTACAAATGAAAATTAAAATTTTTTAATTTCCATTTAATTAAAATATCTTCGCCACATTTTTTAATTACGTTGCCATAAAAGTTCCAAGACAAACACCTTTATCATTGCCGATAAAAAACAGAATATATTTAAAAGACAATGGCAACGCAATCTTAAGCAAATTCACAAACCCCCAACATAATAAATATTTTGTTATTACAGAGGGCCAATACCCTACCTTATGCAATATCATTTTTAATTTAGATTTTCAATCGATCATATAAGAGCTTAAAAATAAAACACAGTTGATAACCAAAATATTATTTACGACAAGGTTTTTAATATGTTGTGGTGAAAAATTTTACAACTCTTAAGTTTTCTAACAAATTATATTTTCCAAACCACTTACCATAATTTTTTTAGGTAGAATTTGGTAATTATACCATTTTGCATTTATGGCAGCAAACAACATTATTTTCCAAAAGCTCAGGCATTAAAAATCTATTCACTTATTGCAAACTATTTTGCAATCAAGTAAATACATTTCTAAGCTAGGCTATCTCCGGGCATAATAAGTTGTGACCAAGTCAGATATTTTCAGTTAAATACTCCTGGAGAGTATTTTTGGAGGGAACACCTTTAACGTTGCATATAGCGCTAATGGCAAGCCCACTAGGTGTCCACTGTTTCCCAACTGAAATAATCAATGGAAATTGCTGCAAATATGCAAAATGGAAAGAATCAAAAAATAAATATATTTTAGCGGTTCAATGAATGGAAAGAAGAATCAAAAAATAAATATATTTTAGCGGTTCAAAAATTGAAGTCACATATTTAAATTTAAGATTTTACCATGTATATAAATTTCTACGCCACTACATGCAAGAAACCCTAACGTTTTAAATATTTTGGTATGAGGCAGAATCCGAAAATGGATTCATAAAATCTTTATTTTATTTTTGCCAAAATCTTACTTATTGAAATAAAATTTAAATAAACATTTACATTTTATTGTGCCATATCCATTTCAATAACACACCGGGCTGGCTTTCAGTTCGGCTTGAGGAATGAATCCTAAAAAAAAAAAAATTAAATAGTATTAAGTGCTAATTTTATTTGAAGTCACATTTGACTATAAGAAATGCTTGACAATTTGAAACAAAATTCTCAAAATGTCAATTAAATATCGGAAAATACCATTTGTAACATCATTCGAAGATTATACTTATAATTCGAATTTTCCACTCGTACTTCAAAAAAAATCAATTGTAATTCAAATATTCCAATTGAAAATGAAGGGTTTGTTGTAAAAACTTGATAGGACACATATTATATTTGGTGGTTTTCACCTTTTAAGTTTAAAAAATAATGTAGAAAATATTACTTTTGGAGGACTTTTTAATTCAGATACTTATGCAAAGAGTTGAAGCTCATCATTTTCAAAATATCTATCTGGGGAAGTCAATTAAAAAATAAAATGTGGCTTATCAAGTTTTTAAAATATGCCCTTCAATTGTAATTCGGAAAAGATTAATTTTAATTAGTCAAAGGCTATTGTATTTAGAAAAACATAAATTTTAATTCGAAAAAGTTAAATTTTAGTTCAAAGATTACAATTTGAGTTTTCGAATTACAAATGAAATATTCAACTTACAAGTAGAATCTCGAAAGGAATGGGGTTTTTTAATTACAAATTGAATCATTGAATTACAAATGAGGGGCTTAAAGCACAAGGGGTTCAAGTGCCTTTTTTTCTAAAATTGTCTTTCTATTCATTTTCTCAATGCTTCGACTTGGCAATGTTCGTCCGTCCGTCTGACCGTCCATGTAAACCGCATATATATGATACAAATCGCAATTATCAATTAATTTGTTCTCACTTGTTGCCTGATATATGTACTTGTAATCAATACATAATGAATCAAAACATAATGTAGGGTACAGATAAAAAAAAATAAAATTCGCTAGTTCGTTTTTATTATGTTTGTCTCTATAAGATTTTATGCTAAATCTTATACGTTTAAATCTACAAAAACTTACCATTTATTTATATTGTCTTGAATTTTGTGATGAATTGGGAGGAGCGATAGGTAGTTTTTTCCACTAAAATAAACAATTTAGTTAAATTAATATGCACACCAGTATACACAAAAGGACTTTTAACATCTTAAAAACTTACCTTGTCACGTTTTCAAAATCCAAATCCTCCAATAAATTGATGTTTAATCATTTTTATATTTTGGTTTTTAAAGAAAAAATATTTGTTTTTATATTTGGTATTATTTACATATTTTTTTTGACACGAAAATAAATACAGGTTCAAAACCATGCTATCGAAATATTGTTGGCAAATCGAACAAATTTAAAAAGTTTCAAATTAATACTATGTTTATACTATGTTTAGACCAAACAAAAACCAACTTGTTTTTGGCAAAAAAGCATTTTGGAAAACCAAACTGTTTACACCGAATAAAAAGAGTTTTTGTTTGTCAAATCAAATTAATTATTTTCTAAATTCACTAAAAAACACAAAATTACAATAGCCACACGTTATTAAAAAAATTAAATTACACATTTATTTACTTTTTTAAAAGATTTGAATATTAATTTAACAAAAAAACAAATATTTTTATTTTGACATTCGTTTTTACCAAAAGAAAATTGAAAAAAACATTCACACTGAATTAATAGTAGCATAGACCACAACCTAAATTCTAGTTTTTGTTCAGTTTTAGTTGGCAACGCAGTTTTTAAATTGTATGGAAAATTTATGTAGTTTTTGCCAAAAACCAAAAAAATATTCAAAAACAAGTTGTTTTCGTTGGTGTAAATACCGTATTAGACCAAACAAAAACTAACTTGTTTTTGGCAAAAAAGCATTTTGTAAAACCAAACTGTTTACACCAAATAAAAAGAGTTTTTGTTTGTCAAATCAAATTAATTATTTTCTAAATTCACTAAAAAACACAAAATTACAATAGCCACACGTTATTAAAAAAATTAAATTACACATTTATTTACTTTTTTTAAAGATTTGAATATTAATTAACAAAAAAACAAATATTTTTATTTTGACATTCGTTTTTACCAAAAGAAAATTGAAAAAAACATTCACACTGAATTAATAGTAGCATAGACCACAACCTAAATTCTAGTTTTTGTTCAGTTTTAGTTGGCAACGCAGTTTTTAAATTGTATGGAAAATTTATGTAGTTTTTGCCAAAAACCAAAAAAATATTCAAAAACAAGTTGTTTTCGTTGGTGTAAATACCGTATAATTTAAAAATTCAAAATCATTTTGGAATTTCATTTCCATTTACATCCGATTCAACAACCATACATTTCAATTTGCTGAGGAAATGGAAATTGAAAAATTTACAATTTCCATTTGATAAAGAAATGGTAATTAAAATTTAATGGAAATTAAAAAATCCCATGTATGATTTTAAATATCAATTGATTTTATTTTTAATTTTGTTTTTAATTTTGTTTTTTTTTTTTTTGAAGCTTTCAAATTAAAAAAAATCGTTGTTATCAACTTTTTCCATAGTTGTTATTGAACATAAATAGTTGATTTTAAAAATATTTAATACTATGTTTAGACCAAAGAAAAACTAACTTGTTTTTGGCCAAAATTGATTTTTGAAAACCAAACCGTTTATACCGAATAAATAGAGTTTTTGGTTGTCAAATCAAATTAATTATTTTATAAATCCACTAAAAAACACAAAATAACAATAGCCACACGTTAATAAAAAAATTAAATTACATATTTATTAACTTTTTTAACAGATTGGAATAATAATTTCACAAAAAACAAATATTTTATTTTTGACATTCGAATTAAGCAAAACAAAACTGAAAAAAATATTCACACAGATATTTGATGTATTTTCCAATATGGTGGCAAAATGCTTGTTCTTCCTCATCTCACACGTATTTAATATCAAATTAGATTCTCTGTTTATAAAAAATTTAATTTGTCTTTCATTTAATTAAATTTATTATTTATTTTGCTTTATTCAATGTTTTTTTAAAGATAATACGCACTATTGATAGTTTACAAAACTTTTTTTTCTCTTTTGTTGTTTGCTTTGTTGTTGTTCTTCTTTATGTTGCATTGTTTTTATTAAACGTCAAAAGTTACATAATGTGCTGTCACTAATACTTATTTAAGCGAAATACGACTCTGTTACACTTCTATTTTTTTCTATGATTCTGTATAAGCGTTGTAAATAGTTGATTCAGCTTTACTGATTATTCAACGATATCAACATTAATTTTTGTTGAATACGGCAATATTCTGTAAAACTTGATCTACAATGGGTTTACTAATTTTTCTACTAAGATATTTCTATGAGTGTACCAACTCACTCGTTCACTCGTTGTAATAAAAAAAAAAAAACTAACGAACAGGGTTGTTTTTTCATTTTTGTTTTATCTATTGAATTCTGTAGACGCCGTTGTAACAATTGAACCAACTTTACTGATTATTCAACGATATCAACATTATTTTTTGTTGAATACGGCATTATTCTGTAAAACTTGATCTACAATGGGTTTACTAATTTTTCTACTAAGATATTTCTATGAGTGTATCCACAACAGAACAGGTACATACTTTTTTGAAACATTCCAAATTAATTATTTTTTTTTATAAATCAATTTTGCCAAAGCATTTCGTTTTTTTTTATTCCAGACAAATTTTGGTCAGTAGCGGTGAAAATTTGAAATGAACTATTAAAAAAACAAAGGTAAATACAATCAATTTATTTTGTTTAACATTTTATTAATATAATTTTTTTCTTCTATAATTCCAGATAAATACACCAAAAAATTTTAATTTCATGTCGAAATTCTATACAACCAACTGAAATGTATTGCTTTTTAAATAAATAAAAATCAATCACTTAAACGTTTAAGAAATTTTTTAAATAAAATTTCAGGCAAGTGTAGTAAAAACAACTGTATACCGTCTTTTGTAGTAGTTTTTACTACATTTTGTAGTTGAAAATCAATAGTTAAAAACAACAACATGTTCAGTTGTTTTTACCGTAATATGTAGTGGACGCCTTTTCAACAACAAAATGTAGTCAAAACAACTGTCTTTTGTAGTAGATTTTACCGACATACTTTTTTGAGTGTACGTTTTTATAACACAAAAAATAAACGAACAACGCACACAAAAATACAAAATGAAAATGGCGGTCTGTATTTGTTTTTTTTTTTTTTTTTGTTGTTTTCTTTCGATAAATTTTTGTGCAAGTAATTTGCGTTATTGTGCAAGCTACTTGGTTATTTTACATAAAAAATGAATTATGTTAAAGTAACATAAGTATTTCACAAGTTAAAATAAATTAATAAATTAAAATAAAGAATTAGTTTTTAAAAGATATATAAATGTAAGATACAAAAAGGCTAAAGTTAATTTTGCTGTCATAACTTAAAACGCCATCCATTTAGCAAAACCAATGGAGTCCCAGACGTATGTTTCGATGAATTACAAATGGAATGATAAAGTGAGTATACCTCCAATCCGAAGATACCAATAAAGTTTAATAGATTTTTAGTTAAAAATTAGTGCTTGGTAATAATTTTCTATTTTTACAGGGTACTGGTAAATAAATTTTTGAAGCTATGGCGAATCCTTCACTACAATAAAGAGCGTGGGCACCAGTCCTGCCTTTAGTTATAAAATTAAAAACGCAATGCCAAAGGAGTCCAGACCTGTTTTGATGATTTACAAATGGAATGACCAAGAAAGTGTTCCTCCATAACAAGAGACCAATGGGGTTTACCAGTTTTTTAAACTAAAAATTTATGTTTTGTAATAATTTTCTATTTTTACAGGATGCTTTTAAATAAATTCGTGAAGCTATAGCGGATCCATCACTTCAAGAAAAAGCGTAGGCAGCAGTCACTGGAGAAAATTGTACATAAAGGGTCAGTTGGTCGGTGGTAATTTAAATCCTACACAACATTTATTATATTAATATGGATTTATTCTGTGAAAATTTTAAATTCAATAAATATACCAATTTTTACAAAAATTTACTAGAAAATTTATTTTAGCATAAATGTGATAATTTTTAGCATTATTTTTAGTCACCTTTTCTAATACCAAATTCGCATTAATTTTTTTAAACATGTTTAACCACTTAATCATGTTTAAATTTAAACTTGTTAAGGTACACTCAAAAAAGTATGTCGGTAAAATCTACTACAAAAGACAGTTGTTTTGACTACATTTTGTCGTTGAAAAGGCGTCCACTACATAAACGGTAAAAACAACTGAACATGTTGTTGTTTTTAACTATTGATTTTCAACTACAAAATGTAGTAAAAACTACTACAAAACTGTTTAATACAGTTGTTTTTTCTACAATTGCCTGAAATTTTATTTAAAAAATTTCTTAAACGTTTAAATGATTGATATTTATTTATTTAAAAAGCAATACATTTCAGTTGGTTGTATAGAATTTCGACATGATGACAATTGATTTATAAAAAAAAAGAATTAATTTGAAATGTTTCAAAAAAGTATATACCTGCTCTGTTGTGTATACAAAGAAAAGAAAGATGGCGCGCTCATAAGAAAACAAAACACTGCACACATTTTATTTTGTTTTTTTCCGATTGGTTTTTACGCACGCTTATGTGAGCGCTATATTATACACACTTGTTATCTCATTTATCCACTTATTTTCTTTCGCTCAAGAATATTTTTCCAAAAACATATTTTTTGTTATAATTAAATTTAATAAATTGTAATTTAATTTATTTAGATATTATTTATTTGGTATAAAAATAATTCCTTCCGCATCCCGCACGACCAACTCGCTCGACACATTCGTTTGCAATAAAAATTTCTAGAAAAAAACGAGTTTTAGAAAAAAAACTAAAAACAACTACATAAATCAACTATTGCTACAGTGTAGTATATTTTTTGTAGTTATTTTTTGAAACTACTACAAAAAAAGTTGTTTGAGATTTTTTCATACAAAAACGACCGAAATTGTAGTTAAAAACAACAGCTACTACTTACTACACAAACGACCGTCATGTAGTAACTGCAATAATTTTCTGAGTGTACATAAACATGTTTAAGTGCTTAAACATGTTTAAAAAAATGAATGCGAATTTGGTATAATCGTATTGGTATATTTCACCATATTTCTTTTGGTATATTTGTAATAAAACTTAATTGTAATAAAACTTACAGTTTTAAACCGTTTTTAGCAATTATTTTTATCATTTTCTGTCAATATACTGTAATAGAATAAAGAAAGTGCTAAAAATATTGCTGCTAAAAACGATTTAAAAATGTACGTGTGAAAGTATATAAGTTTTTGTGTGTGTATGATGATTCTTATTATACCCTGTTCTCACTTACACTTAAAAACCATTTTTAGCAACATTTTTCGTTTTATGCTTAAAAACCATTTTTATGACTCGTTTTACCATACATTTTTTTGTTGTAATATGTCAAAATAAAAATCTTTTTAGCTCGTTTTAAAATTAAAACGATTTAAAACGAGCGGAATTCCAGGGGTTGAATTGAGTATTTTTGAATGTTCAGCGTTTTTAAAGCATTTTGTTAATATTGGCAACATTGTTTATTACTAAAATGTAAATAATACAAAAAAAAATCGTGCTATTTTTATCTTTAAATAATTCTTGAACATTATAAACAGTTATATGTATAATTAATGAATATAATTTCAATATTTTAATATCGTTTGTTGTTAAAATGTGTACATGTTTATCAGCTGATAATGCAAATGTCAAAAAAAAAAAACATAAAAACCAAAATAAAACGAGTGAAATTACGTGTGAACACTTTTTTTTAAATTAAAACAAATGTCGTTTAAAACCGTTTTTAGATGCTCGTGAGAACAGGGTATTATTCTAATTGGAAACCATCCCCGTGCCACAGACTAATACAGACTCGACATAAGTGACAGGTGTCAAAAAAGTATTCTTTAACCATATGGTTAATATTTTCAAATTATTCTACGAATTAGGTTAGAAAGAGAAAACTGATATAACGTGCAATAAGAAAAATGGATGCCAGATCGGTTTTTGTTGTTTCACTCACTCCTAAGTTGTAGAAAGCGATTTTAGGAGAAAACACAGCGGTTTTTAGTCCGTTTTACGCTAACATGGCAATACTTTCTACGACTTAGGAGTGAGTGAAACAACAAAAACCGATCTGGCATCCATTTTTCTTATGGCGCGTTATATCAGTTTTCTCTTTCTAACCTAATTCGTAGAATAATTTGAAAACATTAACCATATTATGGAGTTCACACTAGCGACCTTATACCCTGTTCTCACGAGCATCTAAAAACGGTTTTAAACGACATTTGTTTTAATTAAAAAAAAAGTGTTCACACGTAATTTCACTCGTTTTATTTTGGTTTTTATGTTTTTATTTTGACATTTGCATTATCAGCTGATAAACATGTACACATTTCAACAACAAACGAAATTAAAATATTAAAATTATATTCATTAATTATACATATAACTGTTTATAATTATTGACTTGTGGTATTTAATTATAAAAGTAAATTCAGTTCTTTATTATGAAAAGATTTGATTTGGAATGAAAAAATTTGATAGAAATTTTTTTCCACAACAAAATACATTTTTAGAAACGATTGCTTTGAACAAAATAAAAATATCAATAAGTATTTTTACACTATGCAACAATAACAGTTTTGTATCTTAACACCCTCTCTCAATCGTTGACTCCCAATTTTGTACGCAGTTCACTAAATCGCTTAATATCCAATGACTTGGTAAACATATCGGCTTCTTGATCTTTAGATCCAATAGATTCTATTCTAATGTAACCTTTTTCAACGTTGTCACGAATGAAGTGATGTTTTATGTCTATGTGTTTGGCTCTTTTGCTTTCAGCTGTATTTGCCATTCCAATACAACCTCTATTATCTTCATAAATTATAATAGCTTCATTTTGGATTTCATGTAGATCTTGCATCAAACCACGTAGCCACAGAGCCTCTGAAACGGCAGAGCTTAAAGCTATATACTCAGCCTCACTTGACGAAGTTGCTACGGTTTGTTGTTTCTTTGAGGATCATGAAACAGTACATCCATAAACCTTGAACAAGTACCCACTTACGGATTTCCGATCTTCAGTATCATTTGCCCAGTCAGCATCAGCAAATCCCATAATTGGAGTTTCGACATCTTTTGTGTAAGTCAACTTCATATGCTTTGTTCCCTTGAGATATCGCACGACCCTTTTCAAATGTTGCCAATGGGTTTCATTTGGATTTTGTTGAAACCGACCCATATAAGCCACAGAAAAACAAATATCAGGTCTACAACTTAGCATTGTATACATCAAACTACCAACTAATTCACGATAGGGTTCATTCACTTTGTTTTGTTTTTCAGACAGCAATTGAAGTCCTTTCTCCATTGGGGTTTTCGTTGTATTGCACTCTGTCATACCAAATTTCTTCAAAACTTTGTCTATACTAGACTCTTGAGATAATTTAATTTTCCCATCATCAAACTCTATTTTAATTCCGAGAAAATATTTAAGAGTACCACAATCGCTCATTTCAAATTTATTTGAAAGATCCTTTTTAAGTTTTTCAATTGACTTTTCTTGATTACCAGCAATTAATAAATCATCCACGTACACTACAATTATGGTAACAGCGTTGTTTTCAAATTTGGTGTATAAACAGTAATCTCGATTTGATCGTTTAAATCCAAGCTTCAATATATAATCATTAAATTTGCTATTCCAGCAACGGGGTGCTTGTTTCAGTCCGTACAACGATTTATTAAGTTTTAAAACCATACCCTCTCTTACTTCGACACCCTCTGGTGGTGCAAGATAAATATCCTCATCTAAATCGCCATGCAGGAACGCGGTCTTCACATCAAGTTGATGAAAGTGGTATCCTCTGTACATACCAACAGCTAGAACAACACGTATGGTAGTCAACTTGGCTACCGGGGCATAGGTTTCATTATAGTCTACGCCATACTTCTGCAAAAAGCCTTTTGCTACTAAACGTGCCTTATAGCGAGTAGGTTTACCATTTGCATCCTCTTTTATACATAACACCCATCTTGACTTTAAGAGTTTTGCTTTTGGCGGTTTTCTAACTATAGTCCAAACATTATTAGACTCCATTGACTTTAGCTCATCTGATATAGCAGCCTTCCAAAGATTAGTATCAGGTCTTCCAAAAATATCATCATAGTTTTCAGGAACAACCTTAAAAACATCAACAGCAGAATCTGCTTGTAAACCAGTAATAAAATCAAGAAACTTACTTGGTAATCGGCGCTCCCGATCGCTTCGCCTAACAGGTGCAACTCTGTTTTCTTCTTGCGAAGGGAGCGCATTAGAGATGTCTTGACTTCCCGCTTCAGAATTTTGATATTCAGATTCATCATGTTGAGTGCCTGCTTCATCATCAGCTTCACCATTTTGATTTTCAGGAGGCTCGTCTTCATCATCGGTTAACAACTCTATATTACCTTCAGCCACAGCACAACATTCATCATCACTATTCCCCTCTTGCTCGTGGCTTACAAAAATATTTGTAGTTTTAGGCTTCATCTTATCAAAATCAATGTACGGAAAACACGATTCATCAACCTTAATATCACGAGAAGTAAATTGTTTACGTTTTTCAACATCCCAGAGCTTGTATCCGTTTGGAACATATCCAATCAAAACAGCTTTACGACTTCTAGGATCAAGTTTCTTCCTATTTTGACTTGGAATCCATGCATAAGCCTTGCATCCAAAAACACGAAGTTTTCCCAAATCTGGTTTCTTTCCATACCATACTTCAGCAGGAGTTGTAGAATTTTGCAAGGACCTCGTGGGACAACGATTAATTGTGTATGTGGCAGCTAACACAGCCTCGTGCCACATATTTTTCGGAACATGAGATTCAAACATCATTGTTCTTACCTTTTCCATCAGCGTACGATTAAATCGCTCAGCTACGCCATTCTGCTGAGGACTGTAAGCCATAGTAGTTTCAATTTGTATACCTTTTTGCTTATACCATTCCTTTTGTTCATTTGAAATATATTCACGACCCTGATCAGATGTGACTCTTGAAATTTTCGTACCAAACATCGCTGACGTCATTGCCTCATAGTCCTTGAAGGCTTTAAATACCTCAGATTTCTTTTGAAGAAGAAAAACTACAGAAAAGTGACTAAAGTCATCGATAAATGTCACAAAATATCGAGATCCATTTAACGCAACTGGATCTAACGGTCCACAAACATCGGTGTGAATCCTTTCAAGGACTCTTGTTGCTCTATCTCGAGTTCCATCAAAAGGATCACGAGAATGTTTGGCTTCAACGCAAACGTCACAGAAACCCACCTTAGCAACCTTGTCATTTAGTTTTGGTATCATATTACCTTTAACCAATAAATTCAAACCATGTTGTCCAATGTGACCAAGCCGTCTATGCCATAAAATAGCTTCTTCCTTTCTACACAAATGAGCTACAGGCTTGTCAACAAAAATTTCTAACTCATAGAGATGACCACGCAAGTAAGCAGTACCAACTATTTCTTTATTTTTCATAATAACAGCACAGACTAATACAGACTCGACATATATGACAGGTGTCAAAAAAGTATTTTTTAACCATATGGTTAATATTTTCAAATTGTTCTACGAATTAGGTAAGAAAGAGGAAACTAATATAACGCGCCATAAGAAAAATAGATGCCAGATCGGTTTTTGTTGTTTCACTCACTCCTAAGTCGTAGAAAGTGTTGCCATGTTAGCGTAAAAAGGACTAAAAACCGCTCTGTTTTCTCCTAAAATCGCTTAGTTTTTCCCCATTTTTTCTCATTAAACTCTACTGTCGAGTCTGTTTATAGTCTGTGATAACAGCTTTGTTACCAATAAAATTTACAACAGCACCAGCTTTTGTTAACTTCCGCACGGATAGAAGATTATCTCGTAGTTCAGGTGTATACAGGACATCTTTCATATTAATATCAAAACCAGAATTTGATTTACCTTTAATTTCACCAGATGATTTCGCTAATAAAAATTGGTTATCTTTAGCAACATTGATTTCAACAGGAATTTTAAGTTCCGTAAGTTCGGAAAAATACCATTTTTCATTAGCAAGATGTTCACTAGCACCTGAATCTAATTTAAAAATTATTCTTGAATTATTATTCTTTTTATTACCATTACTGTCAGCCATAAAACAAAAACTTTTATCTGCAACACGAGCTTCACCCGATTTACAATCCTTGGCTTGGTGACCAAATTTATTACACTTGAAGCATTTTCCATTAAATTTCTTTTTAAAATATTTCTTGTTTTTCTTACTTACAAATGCTGTCTTTTCCTCAACTTCAGCATCAACACGATCATTGAGTTTAATTTCTTCAGCCATCAAACGCTCTTTAACCAATGCAAATGTTAATTTGTTATCATCCACATTCTGTAGTGCTGTCACCAACGGATCGAATTTTTCAGGCAGTGATAGGAAAATTTGAGTAATCAGATCACTATCTTCTAACTTAGCACCAGCTTGTTTAAGTTGCCTCACAATATTTTCAAAACCTTCCAAATGGCTTCTTACAGCCTCACCAGGCTTCATTCGCAATGTGGCTAATTGTCTTCTTAACAACAATTGATTTACAACAGACTTTTTGGCGAATGCTGACTCCAAACTGTTCCACATCTCCTTGGCTGTTTGCTTTTCACGTACATAACTCAAACAGTCACTATGGATGTAGTTTACCAAACGATCCTTGGCCTTTTTATCCCTCTTAAGAAATTCATCTTTAGCATTAGCTTCAATTGGTGGATCGTCGGTTAGAACGTCCAAAAGATTTAAAGAGTCCAAATGAGTCTTGACCCTGAATTGCCAATTATCATAATCACAACCGTTAAATTGCAATATACCGTTTGCCAATTCCTTAATATCGCCCATAACCTATTGACTTGTGGTATTTAATTATAAAAGTAAATTCAGTTCTTTATTATGAAAAGATTTGATTTGGAATGAAAAAATTTGATAGAAATTTTTTTCCACAACAAAATACATTTTTAGAAACGATTGCTTTGAACAAAATAAAAATATCAATAAGTATTTTTACACTATGCAACAATAACAGTTTTGTATCTTAACAATAATGTTCAAGAATTGTTTAAAGATAAAAATAGCACGATTTTTTTTTTTTGTTATATTTACATTTTAGTAATAAACAATGTTGCCAATATTAATAAAATGCTTTAAAAACGCTGAACATTCAAAAATACTCAATTTAACCCCTGGAATTCCGCTCGTTTTAAATCGTTTTAATTTTAAAACGAGCTAAAAAGATTTTTATTTTTACATATTACAACAAAAAAATGTATGGTAAAACGAGTCATAAAAATGGTTTTTAAGCATAAAACGAAAAATGTTGCTAAAAATGGTTTTTAGCTGTAAGTGAGAACAGGGTATTAAACAAGTTGTTCAACAAAACACCAGTAGCAGAATAAAAACGTAATGGACACAGAACAAAGACTTTTTTAAACATCTCACTTGTCACGGTTGTGGTTTAATGATAAGGAATAAATTCTGGAAAACAAGCAGGCAGCACTGGCATCTTTATTTTAGCTCGGCTATGACTCGCGGTTTGTGGGGTGGTTCTTGCCTGTTGCTCTCTTTCAACCATGATGCAAAGATTTGTACCAGTGCATTTAAAAAAAAAAAAAATATACAAATATCCACTACCTAACCTTTTAAGGGACCGGATGTTTTAGTCTTTTGGGCTCCCTCCCACTCGATCAGTGTGATCGTAATCTTTAGTTCCCTGGCCATTATATTTAGGACTACCCTTGATCTGATCCAGTACACCTCAGTCACCCTTTACCCTTACTGAATTAAATTAAGCCATGTTAAATTCCATTTTAAACATTCAATAATTCATTTATTCAAAAATAATTCAATTGTGGTATATTTATAAATATAGGAGTTCCATAAAAACATACGAATTAACAGCGTTAGAAAAGTTCAAGAATTCATTTTTCTCTAATGGCAGTAAGACGATAATATTTAAAATCGTAGTTTTACTTTATTTTTATGGTTCCAGCAAAAGCTTGGTAAGAGGTGGGTTGACTATTTGTCTTCCCTGATAAATCGGGGAAGATTTGAATTTTTCGTTTTATGTTCAATCGAGATATGGGTATTTGTTGGGGAATGTATTATTTCAGGTACATAGATAGAAAGGAGTTACTACGTCGCGTCTAAAATAGTACTCTGTAAAGGGGTAAAATCACTTTTCTTTTTCAAAATTAACGACCAATTCAATCGAGATATTTTAACCGATAGGGACGATAGTTACCGGAGCGCTCAGGGTCTATAGTCCTAACAAATTGCCTAAGATGGCTTTCGCGAGACAAAAAAAAAAATGTTTCACCATAAATTTGTTCGTAGGTAATTGTTAAAAGTAGTTCGTCTTTGTCCGCTCCTGTCCACCTTATACCCTCTACAATACTTGCGGTTTCTTTTTATCCAAAAAACACTTCCACACGTGATGTTCCTCGCTGTAAAGCGCACTCGTTAGGCTATCCGTTTTCGTTAGTGCCCTACTGGAAAAGTAATAGGGTTCCGTTCTACGATGGTGCTGCTGATGTCTGCCCGTAAGATGAAGAAAATCTCGTCAGCGCGATAACTATGAATAATCTCCCGTAAATGGGTTAGGCTTTATGACGGCGGGCCGGCTCACACTCCTAGTTATTTTGTCTAAAATCCTATTAATGATAAAGTACAAATCAGACTATGCTTCGATTGCGGTGGAATGTAATGCTTACCACTTTTTAGCTAAAATCGAAGATTATATCCGCTACACCAGCGAAATAATTTGAATGGGTTTCAGTGAAAAGTCCTATTTTTTAAAACTTAATCAGAAACCTTTTTTCGTGGTTCTTTAATTTTTGTACTTCTGGACTGAATGACGGTTGACAGGAAATAGAACGTGCTATTTCGTTTGTTCGTCTCTTGTCTACTCTTTTTGTTCAGATTTTACTTTAAAAGAACCCGTTATTTCGAAACAGAGTTGTATGCAGCAATTAATGCCCGATGGCCATGCCGTCCTGGTTGCCATCCTCTGTATAACACTCCCAAATGGGGACAAACAGATATTTGAATCGTAACGATATGATCTGATAATCTGTGAACAAGTATTAACTTATCCTACGTAAAGGGTTTGTTTATTTAAAAGTTGAACATTCTTTACTTTTGTTGCGTCAAAGAAATCTACACCGAAAACATTCCCCAGTTAGATAGTTACAAAAATTCTTAGTTGATTTAAAATAAATTTAAATTAACTGGTTTAGTAACAAACAACTGGATTTTCAATTAATTAAAACTATCTATCAGTTACCCTGTTAATTTATTTGTTTACAAATTTTAAAAATCAACATCGTTTTTATAAAAATAAAAAAAGGAAAAACCTCAAACGGATTTTTATTTTTAAACTGTAAGTTTTATTTTGTAATTTATGGCTTTTTCCTTATAAAAAAATAACTAATATTTTTTCAGATGGAGAATAAATAGATTTGTATATAAAAGCATCGTGTGAAGCAGCTAAGGAGTAAAATTTGGTGATCTAAAAGTGGGATATATGAATTCAAACTCTGGCTTTTTAATGGTTGGTGCAATGAATACATCTTACTAGAATCTTTAATAAAATAATATTGTTAAAAATTAAAAGTATTTTTTTTATGGTGAAATTAAAAAAAAAGCAGTTCCCATTGACAATTTTTATTTTTTAACCAGTTATTAGCAACTATTTTCAACGATTTCACAAACTTAACTAATATTCTGTTGCCTGTAACTGGAAATTCAGTTGAATTCAAAATTGTTTATAAAATTAGTTACCATCAACCGAGTGAAAACAACTGGGGCTCAGTTAGGTGTATTTTAACTGGGACTTAGTTAAATTCTTAGTAGCCAGTAACTGGGAAATTTTTTGGGTGTATCAACCACAAAAAAAAATCACACATTACAAACCTAGCAATCACGGTCGCCTTCGTGCCACTGTGATTGAGGGGAAAAAATGTGTTGGTCTGGCATCCCTGCTTTGAATGAAGAAATTAATTAAATGTCAAAGGCTATCAATCCTGTCTGCCGTAATTTTCTTGTTTATTTACAAACGAAAGACATTTTTTTTTATCAATCAATATAATTTGGGTTAGTTGTGTTAAAAAAGATATAAAACAAAAGACAATGGAGACGATATACATATTTCAGCTGCCAAACAAATAGATTATATCTATAAAATTGAATGAACGAAGAGATATGTATCACCTGGGTGATACTGCGGCAGTACACCGGCATCTGTATCTGTTTTTGTAACACAATCAACAGATAACTAAAAGGTCCCCAAATATATCGGCCCCAGCAAAACACCTTTTCAGTCTATCTTTGGAACAAAGATAAGTATATAAATTTCCTATTTATACAAATTAGGTTGTAACAGACGAATTTTTATTACTATATTTTCCATTTAGGTACGGCTGGTTGTCAACTTAATTCGGTGAGCTGGTGCATCGTTTCTACAATTATCGTGACCTTTTTTTTTATTTTTATTTTTTTTTATTTTTAGTTTTTCTCTTGTGTTATACTTTGAGATCTTTAGCGTGGTAAACTCCAGAATATTTACCACGAAGATCTTCAACTTCGTACAAATTACTACCAACAGCCTTAATAATTCTGCATTTTACAAATTTCTTTGTTAACTTGGCCGATATCTGTTTCGAAAAATCCGAAAGTTGGTGGTTGCGGCGATAAACTTCCTGGCCTTCTCGAAATTTGATATCTCTACAGCGTGTGTTGTACTTCTTGACGTTAGTTTCATAGCTTTTATGCAAATTCTTACGAATTTTGTCACGGATAATTTCCAAATGCTCGTTTCTTTGCAAAATTTGGTTTTCCGAATCGTCAACAAGCTGAAGTTTACGGGCCAATTTGTATGCAGATGCGTGGGTGATCATATTTGTACCAAAAAGGGCAAAATATGGTGTCATCCCTATCGCGGTATGCACTGACGAACGCAAAGCACACTCGATCTCACTGAGGTGTAAATCCCAGTCGCTTTGGTCTTGGTCAAGATATGAGCGAATCGCTGCCAGTATGGATTGATTTACACGCTCCGACGCGTTAGCCTGTGGGGCGTGGCTCGCAGTGCGGAGGTGGTATATTCCAAACGTTTCCATAAGAGCTGCAAAATCTTTCCCAATAAATTGGCTTCCATTATCTGATACGAGGGTCTCTGGACAACCGAATTTGAAAAAGACCTCGTTTATCAGAAAATTTATGACATTTTTTGAGTTAGCCTTAGCCATTGGCTTAAGCAGAACATATTTGGACATATAGTCCAAAACTATAAAAATGAAGCAGTTGCCTCTTTTGGACCTAACGTAAGGCCCCAAAAAATCAATAAAAACTCTTTGAAAAGGACGGCAAGCATCCGATTCTCTTCCCATTGGGGGTTTTAAAACTGAATTAGAAGGCTTGCTTTCCTTACAGATGTCGCAACTTGTAACATAGTCTCTTATTTGAGCATTCATATGGGGCCAAAAGAAATATTCACGAACCCTACGAATTGTTTTCCCGATTCCACAGTGAGCAACCTTTGGTGGGTTATGGGCGTGGGCAATTATGGATTTTGTCAATGTTGATGGCACCCACAATTTCCAGGCAAAATCCTCCCCAAGAGGTGTACCATCATAAGGAATAGTACGCTTGTAAACGAATCCGTCCAATAAACGTAAATCAGGCAATTTATCCTTATTATCGCTGATGTTTTTGGTAAGTGCTACATATTCCTCTCCCTTAAATTCAGGTGATTCTAAATTAACTAATTCTTTTGTTTCTAGGATGATTTCTTCCAGTGCATATCTCGATAATGAATCTGGCACAACGTTTTGGCTTCCTTTGCGGTGTTGTATCCCAAAATTGTACCCTTGAAGAAGCAAACTCCAACGTGCCAATCTCCCGTTTAGGTCCTTTTGGGACATAAGCCATTGCAGACTTGAATGGTCTGTAATGACTTCAAAGGGCATGAGTTCTATATATGGGCGAAACCTCTTTATTGCTGAAACAACAGCGAGGCACTCCCTCTCAGTGACAGAATAATTTTTGTGTGCCGATGACAACTTCTTAGAAAAGTAGGCAATGGGATGCTCGCCCTCTTCATCGTCTTTTTGGAAAAGGACGGCTCCCATGCCCACATCAGAAGCATCGCACTGAATATAAAAAGTTTTGTTGAAATCATGGTGTGTAAGTATGGGGCTAGATATCAAAGCACGTTTCAATTTTTCAAAAGCCTGTTTGGCATCGTCATTAAATTCAAATTTCTTTCCCTTTTTTAGGGTATCAAATATTGGGGCAGCTATCGTGGCGTACTCGGGGATGAACCTGCGGTACCATCCCGTGGTACCCATAAACCCCCGGACTTGTTTTTGGTTTGTCGGATACGAATATTTAACAATGGCTTTTATCTTCTCCGGGTCTGGCTTCAATAGACCATCCCCAACGATGTAACCTAAATAGCGGAGCTCACGGCAACAAAACTTAGACTTGCCGACGTTTATGGTAAGTCCAGCGCTATTCAAGCATAAGGCCACTTCACGGAGAAGTTGTAGGTGCTCATCAAACTTTGGAGATACCACTAGCAGATCGTCCAAATACACGAAAACCTTCTCCCTTAACCGTGCCGGAATGACCTTGTCCATTAACCTGCATAACCTTTGGGCCGCATTACACAGCCCAAAAGGCATGACGGTATAGTGGTACAAGGGTCGTCCCGGAACGGTGAAGGCAGTCTTCTCGCGACTGGACTCTGCTAGCGGTATCTGCCAAAACGCGTCTTTCAAATCGACACTCGATATGTAAAAAGTTTCACCCAGGCGGCTCAAGAGTCCCTCTATATGTGGAAGAGGGTAGGCGTCTTTTACTGTGAGTGAATTGAGTCGGCGAGCGTCCAGGCAAATCCTTGATTTTTCACCTTTTCGAACCAAGGTTACTCTATTGTTCCATGGACTCTCGCTCGGCTCTATCACTCCCAGTGAAAGCATCCTGTCCAATTCCGCATACATAAGGCCCTGGACCGCTGGAGAAACAGGATAATGTTTTTCCTTTACTGATACTGCGTTTTGAGTGTCGATTGAATGCGTTTCCAAAGATGTTTTTCCTAAACCTTTTTCGGTACAACAAGGGAAGAGCTGGATTACTGCCTCCAAATGCCTTTGATCCGTTTCTGACAGTAGATGCATTCTTGGAAAGTCATCCTCCTCATCATCCGAGACCGCAATTTCATTAGAGCTGAGGCTGTCCAACTGAAAGTTAATCAACCCAAAGCTTTTCATGAAGTCCACTCCGAGGAAAAGTTCTCTCTTAAGAGAAGGCACTATGTAAAACGTGATATCTTTTGTGGTTTTATTAAAAGTAATTGGGTACCTAACGCGACCTAAAATCTCATTTTGTCGTCCGTCCGCAGTTTTAATTATCGCCTTAAATGGATATATTTGCAAATTAGCTTTTTGCACGAATTCAAGTGAATCTTTCCCCAAGCACGATACACTGGCACCACTGTCAAGGAGTCCTTCAATAGGAATTCCATTAATATTAATTTTTGTGTAAAATCTCGTGTCAGTTCCCTCATATAAGGTGGCTTCTGCTATAACAAGTCTTTCCTGTTTGCGTGTCTTGTACCGCGTTCTTGTTTTTAAAATTTTGGTTGGCGGGTCATTAAAAATTCTTTTTCTTGCGGCTTCATATTCTTTTATTTTTATGTGCCACGGTTTAATTTGTACTTCCTTTGTTCTTGCAGGCGGCTTAATGTTATTATTGGGTCTGGCTAAAATCGTGTACGAGGTCTGGTCAGGTGGTGTGAGAGGGCTGGTCGAACTTATTGGGTATCGGGGTTGTTCGAACGTCTCTCCGACCCAGGACGGGGAGCGTTCGGTACACGGTTTCCCTGACAATTAGGGCACCGAGGGGTAACAACATTTTCGCGGCCACAGCGGAAACAAAAAATATGCCGGTTTGGGGAAGGGCAATCCACAAAAGTGTGACCCTCCTCCTTACAGTTCCAGCACCTGATTGGTCGATTGGCAGCCAGTGCATCTATGGCGCCGGCGACCTCATTGTCATCCAGTGCCATTTCATTTACCTGGCGGGCAGCCAAAGGTCTATGAATTTGTTGGCGTTGAGCGTTCAACAAGTTTTCGGCCCGACGACCTTCTCTTCTAAAATTGGTAAGACCAACAATTTGAATTGAAAATAGTAACTGTGCCATGGCTGGTTTTAAATTACCCTTCATTATATCCACCAGGTCCTGCTCATTTAAGGGAGTTCTTTGCTGGTTTCGCAACACAAGCACAGCATTGCAGAAATCATCGAAGGTCTCTTGAGGCTGCTGCCTGCGATCAAGAATCTTACGCTGAACATCAAAATCGCTTTCAAAGCGATGGAATTGTGTCACTAAGGCTTCACGTAAATCTGTCCATTCCTGGATCAGGTTTAAGCGACGATGTGACCAAAACCATTCCAAAGCCGGCCCTTGTATTAAATGATGAAAGTTGCGTATTACCGCCGACCAAGGAGCTTGGAAATCGTGTTGAAGGGTTTCGACCCTAAATAAAAATCCTCCACACTGGCGGTTTTTGTAGTGCCATCAAAACGTAAACCCCACTTATCGATTCGACGATCGATTTCATGGTGTGGTTGGTGTGGCCCGGGTGGAGGTGCATTTAAAGGCATCTGTTGGTTATAACCGAGAATTGGCCTTTGAGCAGCCATTTGAGGCTGTTGTTGTTGCTGTTGAACAGCTACATTATATTGTTGCCGGTTGTTATTTAAAAGGTTTTGGAGGCCTGACGCAGATTCTGACGAACGTTGTTGTGGTGGATGATTAATGTCTACCAGGTTGAAACGTTCACGATTAGCAGAAATACTAGGGAGGTCATAGTTACGCCCTGCCTGTGTATTTTGCAACGAATTAAGTAGCTGATTTGGTTGTGATTGGGTGACCGACACCTGTGGTGGGATATTTGTTCGAGGTAGTTCTAAGGAACGAATCTGAGCGTGGGTAGCCTGACCTGTTAGACCATTATTACTTGTTGGTTGGACATTATTTGGGAGAGTATACAGTGGGTTTTCGGCCCCGACTAATGGCGTAGCTGACCTAATGCTTTCCTGAATCATACGTGGAATTAGTGTAAATAGTCTTGCTTCTAAATCGTCTATTCTATCGGACAAATCCGAATTACTCCCCCTATGTCTATTTAAACTTCTAACGGGCCGTTCCTGTAAAGGAGGCGGAGGCATTGTTCTATAAAATTCCTGTTGGATATTATTAGCAGTAAGACTGCTGTACGAAGGTGTAATAATTGTGCTGTTGGCAGAAAAATCTCTTTCGCTTAACATAGTTTCATCTCTTTCTGTAAGCGAGAAATTTGGATTTGTCACTGTTGTTGGTTGGGGTAATGCCGGTGGTTGGGATTGTGTACGTTGCTTTGGAATAGCACCTGTCTGCTGGCCTGTGGCCATGACCACACTGGTATTCACCGAAGTGGTTGTTGTCGTTGCCGTCGTGGTGGTGGAAGGTGGTAAGTCCATTTGTTCGCTTGTTTCTTTGTTTTTATTACTTCTTGTCGAGACCATACCTCAACGGCTTCTACCGATACAAGATTTTTTTTTTTATATGATGCTTTTAATGATGCGATTTGACAAACCCAATGTTCAGGTATGTATTTTTTTTATTTTAATATTTCCTTCTTAATAATCTACGGTATCAAATTTTGTGTTTAAAGGTTTATATATGTACGACAAAAATATGAATAAAAAATAAAAAGGTACAAACCATAACACTTTTAGTATGTGTTTCTTTTATATTTTCCGAGTGGGTTTAGTTTTCTTTCTGATATTTTTGTTAGGAATTCAGGGTAAAAAGGTGTGAGATGACTGGCTAGATAATTATTTAACGTAAAGGTTCTGGTATTTGTGGATATTTTATTCGCGAGGCTTATTAATTTTCTCTTTCGTTTAAGTTTATAAAATGATCGACATTATAGGTTTTTTTTTTTTTTTTTCAAAATAAGTAGTGTTGCAACAAACGAAATTGGGAAATCAAGTATTTTCCTTTGGACTAACAATACCTCTTTTTGATGAAAACTCTATCACGCTAATCGACGACACTCGGTAGCGTTTACCAAATCCTGCCATAGATAATAGATAAGTCTTAAGGTGCATACAGACGACGCAATATTATGTACAATATTCAATTATATTGATGGTGTGTGGGTAAGATTGACCATTGTACAATCGTCAATATTACCCACACACCTTCAATATAATTGAATATTGTACATAATATTGCGTCGTATGTAGGTACCTTTACGGAGATGCGGAAGGCATGAATTTATTCGCTAGTGTATGACGATATTGTAGCAACGCGAACCAGCTTTTTTTTATTTTTAGCCAATGCTCGGGACTTACAACAGTCATTCACTTCATCAAAACCTTAAAAATTTGTCGATCATTTGTATTAAACTAAACTAATGTTTTTTTTTTTTGTTTGTGAAGCTCAAAAATTTTTTTCGGGCTTAACGTTGGGCGCCACTTTGTCACGGTTGTGGTTTAATGATAAGGAATAAATTCTGGAAAACAAGCAGGCAGCACTGGCATCTTTATTTTAGCTCGGCTATGACTCGCGGTTTGTGGGGTGGTTCTTGCCTGTTGCTCTCTTTCAACCATGATGCAAAGATTTGTACCAGTGCATTTAAAAAAAAAAAAAATATACAAATATCCACTACCTAACCTTTTAAGGGACCGGATGTTTTAGTCTTTTGGGCTCCCTCCCACTCGATCAGTGTGATCGTAATCTTTAGTTCCCTGGCCATTATATTTAGGACTACCCTTGATCTGATCCAGTACACCTCAGTCACCCTTTACCCTTACTGAATTAAATTAAGCCATGTTAAATTCCATTTTAAACATTCAATAATTCATTTATTCAAAAATAATTCAATTGTGGTATATTTATAAATATAGGAGTTCCATAAAAACATACGAATTAACAGCGTTAGAAAAGTTCAAGAATTCATTTTTCTCTAATGGCAGTAAGACGATAATATTTAAAATCGTAGTTTTACTTTATTTTTATGGTTCCAGCAAAAGCTTGGTAAGAGGTGGGTTGACTATTTGTCTTCCCTGATAAATCGGGGAAGATTTGAATTTTTCGTTTTATGTTCAATCGAGATATGGGTATTTGTTGGGGAATGTATTATTTCAGGTACATAGATAGAAAGGAGTTACTACGTCGCGTCTAAAATAGTACTCTGTAAAGGGGTAAAATCACTTTTCTTTTTCAAAATTAACGACCAATTCAATCGAGATATTTTAACCGATAGGGACGATAGTTACCGGAGCGCTCAGGGTCTATAGTCCTAACAAATTGCCTAAGATGGCTTTCGCGAGACAAAAAAAAAAATGTTTCACCATAAATTTGTTCGTAGGTAATTGTTAAAAGTAGTTCGTCTTTGTCCGCTCCTGTCCACCTTATACCCTCTACAATACTTGCGGTTTCTTTTTATCCAAAAAACACTTCCACACGTGATGTTCCTCGCTGTAAAGCGCACTCGTTAGGCTATCCGTTTTCGTTAGTGCCCTACTGGAAAAGTAATAGGGTTCCGTTCTACGATGGTGCTGCTGATGTCTGCCCGTAAGATGAAGAAAATCTCGTCAGCGCGATAACTATGAATAATCTCCCGTAAATGGGTTAGGCTTTATGACGTCGGGCCGGCTCACACTCCTAGTTATTTTGTCTAAAATCCTATTAATGATAAAGTACAAATCAGACTATGCTTCGATTGCGGTGGAATGTAATGCTTACCACTTTTTAGCTAAAATCGAAGATTATATCCGCTACACCAGCGAAATAATTTGAATGGGTTTCAGTGAAAAGTCCTATTTTTTAAAACTTAATCAGAAACCTTTTTTCGTGGTTCTTTAATTTTTGTACTTCTGGACTGAATGACGGTTGACAGGAAATAGAACGTGCTATTTCGTTTGTTCGTCTCTTGTCTACTCTTTTTGTTCAGATTTTACTTTAAAAGAACCCGTTATTTCGAAACAGAGTTGTATGCAGCAATTAATGCCCGATGGCCATGCCGTCCTGGTTGCCATCCTCTGTATAACACTCCCAAATGGGGACAAACAGATATTTGAATCGTAACGATATGATCTGATAATCTGTGAACAAGTATTAACTTATCCTACACACAAAAAAAAATCGAGGTAATATTACCTAAAATTATAGTATAAAAATACCTTAGCGCCAGGCAAACGGGGCATTTGCTAAGTAAAAAGGTAATGTTACTTAAAAGCTAAGGTAATTCCTATGTTCGAAAATTTATTATGGTTGACAGAAATATACCTTAGCTTTTTAGGTAAAATTGCATTGATAAATAGGTGATATTACGTAAATAATTTGGTAGTATTACCACAGACTAATACAGACTCGACATAAGTGACAGGTGTCAAAAAAGTAGTTTTGAACCATATGGTTAATATTTTCAAATTATTCTACGAATTAGGTTAGAAAGAGAAAACTGATATGACGCGCCATAAGAAAAATGGATGCCAGATCGGTTTTTGTTGTCTCACTCACTCCTAAGTCGTAGAAAGTGTTGCCATGTTAGCGTAAAACGGACTAAAAACCGCTGTGTTTTCTCCTAAAATCGCTTAGTTTTTCCCCATTTTTTCTTGTAAAACTCTACTGTCGAGTCTGTATTTAGTCTGTGAGTATTACCTTGTATTAGTAATGGCTTTTTTACACCATTTCCTTTTAAAATTTAAATAAAAACTACGAAAAGTTTATTATTTTTAATTAATTTATTTTTTTTTTTAATTTTTTGAATGCTTACAAATTTTAAAGAAAAGTTGATAATAAGAAAAATGTCTCAGAACTTTATGAAGAACTCAAAATCTGAAAATTTTTCTGTTATTAAACATTTTTAAATAGAAATACTCTCAGATTCTAAAACTTTTCTGTAGAAAAAATCTCTCAGAGTTTGAGAATTTTTCTATAGAAAAAATTTTCAGAATCTAAGAGTTAGAATCTGACAATTTTACTATATAAAAAATTTCGGATTCTGAACATTTTTCAATAGAAAAAATCTCAGATTCTGAGACATTATTCTAAAGAAAAAATCTCAGATTATGAGACATTTTTCTATAGAAAAAATCTCAGATTCTGAGACATTTTTGTATAGAAAAAATCTCAGATTCTGAGACATTTTTTTATAGAAAAAAACTGAGATTCTGAGACATTTTTGTATAGAAAAAAATCTTAGATTCTGAGACATTTTTGAATAGAAAAACTCTCAGATTCTAAGACATTTTTGTATCGAAAAAAATCGCAGATTCTGAGACATTTTTGTATAGAAAAAATCTGAGATTCTGATAAATTTTAGTATAGAAAAAATCTCAGATTCTGAGACATTTTTGTATAGTAAAAATCTCAGATTCTAATACATTTTTGTATAGAAAAAATCTCATATTCTGAGACATTTTTGAATAGAAAAAATCTCAGATTCTGATAAATTTTTTTCTATAGAAAAAATCTCAGATTCTCAGAGACATTTTTCTGTAGGAAAAATGTCTAAAAATCTGAGTATTTTTCTATAGAAAAACTCTGAGATTCTGAGAATTTTTCTATAGAAAAAATGTCTCAGAATCTGAGAATTTTTCTATAGAAAAAATGTCTCAGAATCTGAGAATTTTTCTATAGAAAAAATGTTTCAGAATCTGAGAATTTTTCTATAGAAAAAATGTCTCAGAATCTGAGAATTTTTCTATAGAAAAAATGTCTCAGAATCTGAGAATTTTTCTATAGAAAAAATGTCTCAGAATCTGAGAATTTTTCTATAGAAAAAATGTCTCAGAATCTGAGAATTTTTCTATAGAAAAAATGTCTCAGAATCTGAGAATTTTTCTATAGAAAAAATGTCTCAGAATCTGAGAATTTTTCTATAGAAAAAATGTCTCAGAATCTGAGAATTTTTCTATAGAAAAAATGTCTCAGAATCTGAGAATTTTTCTATAGAAAAAATGTCTCAGAATCTGAGAATTTTTCTATAGAAAAAATGTCTCAGAATCTGAGAATTTTTCTATAGAAAAAATGTCTCAGAATCTGAGAATTTTTCTATAGAAAAAATGTCTCAGAATCTGAGAATTTTTCTATAGAAAAAATGTCTCAGAATCTGAGAATTTTTCTATAGAAAAAATGTCTCAGAATCTGAGAATTTTTCTATAGAAAAAATGTCTCAGAATCTGAGAATTTTTCTATAGAAAAAATGTCTCAGAATCTGAGAATTTTTCTATAGAAAAAATGTCTCAGAATCTGAGAATTTTTCTATAGAAAAAATGTCTCAGAATCTGAGAATTTTTCTATAGAAAAAATGTCTCAGAATCTGAGAATTTTTCTATAGAAAAAATGTCTCAGAATCTGAGAATTTTTCTATAGAAAAAATGTCTCAGAATCTGAGAATTTTTCTATAGAAAAGATGTCTCAGAATCTGAGAATTTTTCTATAGAAAAAATGTCTCAGAATCTGAGAATTTTTCTATAGAAAAAGTGTCTCAGAATCTGAGAATTTTTCTATAGAAAAAATGTCTCAGAATCTGAGAATTTTTCTATAGAAAAAATGTCTCAGAATCTGAGAATTTTTCTATAGAAAAAATGTCTCAGAATCTGAGAATTTTTCTATAGAAAAAATGTCTCAGAATCTGAGAATTTTTCTATAGAAAAAATGTCTCAGAATCTAAGAATTTTTCTATAGAAAAAATGTCTTAGAATCTGAGAATTTTTCTATAGAAAAAATGTCTCAGAATCTGAGAATTTTTCTATAGAAGAAATGTCTCAGAATCTGAGAATTTTTCTATAGAAAAAATGTATCGGAATCTTAAAATTTTTCTGTAGAAAAAATGTATCAGAATCTGAGATTTGTTTCAGAATCAAATAATTTTTGCAGAAAACATTTATGGAACTGAGAATGAAAGATTTTCAGATTCTGAGACTTTTTTTTACACAAAATTCGCAGATTTTGAAATATTTTTTATAGAAAAATGTCTTTTTCGCATTTTTTCTATGTGGAAATACGGTTGATTCTGAGATTTTTCTTAATTCTAGTATTCTTGATGAGTTTTTTTTGTAAATGATGCTTCTTAAAACTGGATCCTTAGTTCTTGAAGACTTTAATTCTTGAAGACTTTTACGTTATCTAAAAAAGTGTAAAATAATTGATTTTTTTTACATAATTAATTTGCTAATAAAGTTAATTACCTTGCTGGTCTAATTTTCGCGAATTGTTAATTTTTATGATTTGATTTTTATTGCGTTTAATAACTTTTAAAAAATATTCTAAAAATTTTTGATGTTTGTATTTTTTATTAATTTTAAAATTATTGTCAAAAAATTTTTCGAAGTTCTACCTAATTTGAATAGTAAAAGTTGCATAGCCAATAGGTATTTAAATTACATATTGCTAAGGTAATAAACCTTATATTTTTGATTTCAAAGAAAAAATAAATACCTATGCCAGCTAAGGCATTGTTACCTCGATTATTTTTTTGTGTGTACGTAAAGGGTTTGTTTATTTAAAAGTTGAACATTCTTTACTTTTGTTGCGTCAAAGAAATCTATCAACCACAAAAAAAAATCACACATTACACACTCTTGAACACTTCAAAACAGCAAGTGTGAACGCCGTATATGGTTAAAAAATACTTTTTTGACACCTGTCATATTTGTCGAGTCTGTATTAGTCTGTGCCCGTGCCGTGCTCGTTCTGGTCTTAAATTTTGTTAATTTTTTATACATTTTATCTGGCAGCACTGTTGGAAAATATTTTCGATAACTTTACGACGACGTCATTTTTGTTTAATGATAATTATTTTTTTGCAAAATAACATTTCGGTGTCTAAAATAACTTAAATTTAAACAAAACGTGCCATATTTCTTATCAAAATAATGGAAAACTAACGAAGAATCAACATATATTAACTAAATGATAGAATTTTAAATAAAATTCCCAAAAGTTTTACGATAACAGGATAATTTCCCAGGAAGTCTCTACTTACAACAAAAGGTTTGTTTACATAATTTAATATAAATAAATTATCCGGAAATAACAGTATATTAACTTTCAGTATATTTAAACAAGCCATGGATATTCCCATACATCCCTTGACTAGTGATCCAACTGCAGCATGGAAAGATATTTCTAAAACACAACGTGTTATCAAAGTGACCATGAAACCACCACAAACATCAGTGGCTTTTAATAAAGCCCGCGTTGTGTGCATGAGTGATACACACTCATTGACACCCTACATAAAGTTTGATATACCAGATGGAGACATTTTTATACATGCCGGAGATTTTACCAAATGTGGCCAATTGGAGGAGGTCATCGAATTTAATAATTGGATTGATTCATTGCCGCACAAACATAAAATTGTGATTGCCGGCAATCATGAGTTAAGTTTTGATCAAACATTTACTCATCCATTTCAAAATCGATCAAATTGTGAAAGGTAAATATGAAACCTATTCGCTATGATTATATTAAACTTTTTTGTGGTAAACTGCAGTATCTGAATGATGCGAACCGAATTTTTTTCCCTGGGTCCAAGTTAAGCTCCTGGGTCTACCTCTTTTATTTTGATATGCATCGTGCCTTCACCAGACGGACGACCATCCCTAGACTGATACTGCCGTTTGGGGGTATAAACAAAAACTAAGTTAAAATTAAAGGGCGCTGTGACCCCTTTGGACCTACCAGAACCAAAAATACCGTCCGTGCACCTAGAAAAGAAAATACACTCATGAAACGTGTTTTTTATATATCCGTTCGTTTTTGTTCCCGCTGGTCTATTTAGTTTGTTTCAGTTTAAAAAATTCATGTCAAAAACTAAAAAGATCTAATTTCTCAAAAAATAATCCGAAGCCGTTCGGGCTGTAATCCCTAAGTCCGTGCGAAAGCCACTACGTAGAAAAGGTTTTTTTTTTTGTTTTAATGATTAATCGTTTGTTTATTTTTGGTATTACCCAAAGACCATTTTTGGGAAAATGGCGTTAGGAATCAATTGTATATGATTAATATGTCCTCTTTCCAAATCCGTAATCTATTGTTTTATATATCGTATAAATTAGAAGATATCCAGCCCTAACTTTGCTTCATATCCCCAATATTAACATTGGCTTAACATTGGTTTGCTGCATACGTCAATTTTCTGCACATGCAGCAAATTTTACACCTAAAAGTTAAAATATTTTTCTCTACTTTTGTTTTGATGCATATAACGTTGAAAGGGTGCATATCAAAACAAACTAAAAATTGACGCTTGGTTATTGGTGTGACCCATAAACCATTTGCCAAATGGAATTAGAAATCAATTGTTTATGATTGTTATGCACTTTATTTTCATCCGGAATGAATTTATTGTAAGAATTTAAAGATATCCAGCCCCAACTTTGCTAATTATAGCCAAAATTAAAGATAATTTAATAAGGTAAACTCAGGTTGACTTTGACCCACGTGAAAGAAAATTAAATTTTTTTAAGAAAATATTCATTTAAACGGGATATGGAGCAAAACGCGACCAAGTCTTTTTTTGTTAAAATCATAATAACTTTCGATATCTTGTGCAAAAACGTATAAAAATTTATATTTTTTCTTAAAACATTTTAAGCAATCGATACCAAAAGTAAAAAACAAATCTATCGTGTAGATTTTTAATAAAGTTGATGAGAAGTTTCTTTTTCGTTTTTCTCAAAACAAAGTAAATGGTCTTTGGGTCATACCAAAAATAAGCAAACGTAATGTCGATGTTACAGAAACCCACAGATTGCCAGGTTATTCAACGACGTTCCAACCAACGAACGTATTAAATAAAATTATGGCAGTAGATTAGCAGCCACGAAGAATAACGGGAGACCCCGTTACTTATGATGACGCCACGCTAAAGCCCAGACACTTAAGTTGGCTCTGCACACAAAACACGACCATTGCCTTTACAATGGAGGCAGTGAAACAATGATCCCAAGTGCCGATAGACATCCATTAAAACACAAGTGTCTGACGCAATGCCGAGTGAACCAGCAGGCTCAACAAAAAAACACGCGGTACAGCTTTGTCTTTAATTTCAATCAACTACAACGCCGCAGCTTACACGTCCTTAATCATTGACTGACCGATTACAACTTTAGAAATGGTTTTTATATATGGGGGTTTTCGTGTCAACTGACACAACTTTTGAAACCGATGTCTTCCGATCGGGATGAAATTTGCACCAAGGTTAGTCCTATTGGATACTAGTTCAGACATAATTTTTCAACGAGATCGGTCAAGAACTCTCTGAGTTAGAGGGGGTCAAAATTTGACATTTTGGCCAAAGAGGTGTTGATTCTCATCCATGTAACTTCTTACCTATTGTTTTTAGCAAAATGTGTCCCAAAGAGTTTAGATAGCTATTTCTTCAGTCTTTCGAAAAAAAAATAAAAAAAAAATTTTTGATTTTTTTTCTTAAAAATCCAAAACTTTTTTGACTTTTTCCTCAAATTGGGCCCTTTTTTTTTTTTTTTTTTTTTGATTCAAAAGAAAGCTTATGTGATTTCCTTTAAGAGCTATGGGGTCGCTTAGTGGGATGCGAGTGGGATATCTATGAAAAAAAATTTTTTTTAACTTTGGAGCACAAAAAACCGTTCTTCAATTTGCACTATTAGGCGTGGGATAGCTAACCAGTTTTCGATTTCGATCCGCGATACCCTCTAATTTTCTTTATGTTCGAAAAAGAAAGCACAAGCCAAAAAATGGGGGCGGTGGGGAGGGGCCATATGGCCCCTCAGTGGGGTCAAAGTTGGGCGTAAAGAGGTAAAAATCCTCAAAAAGCCTCAAAACTCCCCTAGAAACGCCCCTGGAGGGGTGCAATGTGAGACCGACCTCCAATAATTTTCTGCCCCCAACATTTTTCTTGAACATACCTTACCCCTATTTCCACTTCCTAAGGGGGCTCCCATACAAAATGACATTTTTATAAAATTTGCTCCTACCGCTCTAACTGTCCATAGGGTGCCCCAAGAGAAGTAAAATGTATGACCGACCCCCAATATTTTTTCAACTCCAACATTTTCTCAGAATATACCTACCCTTTATTTTCAGCTCTTAAGGGGGTCCCCATACATTTTTTTTAAATTTTTTTTATTAGTTTTTAAAAATACATGTTTTTATAATGTATGGGAGGCCCTTAGGGAGTGGAGATAGGGTGTTATGATGTTCGGACAAAATGTTTTTAACTAAAAAATAATGGGGGTTGGTCGTAATTTTTACCTCCCTAGGAGGCACGGTAGGGGCGGTAGGAGCACTGTTGCCAACTATTTTTAACCAAAAACCTCCAAATTTCACGAAAAAAGCGCTAGAAACTGCCAAAAAATAATTTAGCGGGGAAAATTTTAAATTTTCCCGCTAAATTATAAAAAAAAGCGCTGAAAACCGAAAAACTTGGCATTTTTGATTGACAAAAAAGAAAAATTTTAAAAAAAACCTCCAAATTATTTTTTCTACGAAAATTTACTTTTCATTAAAAACGCGCAAGAAACGGTCGAAAAAATTTTAGCGGGAAAATACAAAATTCTCCCGCTAAATTACAAAAAAAAGCGCTAAAATTCGACAAACTTGGCGTTTTCGATTAAAAAAAAAAGAAAAATTTAAAAAAACCTCCAAATTTGTCCCACTAAATCCAAATAAAAAGCGCTAGATTTTCCCGCTAAAGCACCGTTCCCGCTAAAACCAATTTTCCCCCGCTAAAACCAAACAAAAAGCGCTAGATTTAGCGGGAAAACCTCCAACTTGGCAACAGTGAGTCTGTGAGAGCTGCATGCACTGTTGCCAAGTTGGAGGTTTTCCCGCTAAATCTAGCGCTTTTTGTTTGGATTTAGCGGGGAAAAATTGGGTTTAGCGGGAACGGTGCTTTAGCGGGAAAATCTAGCGCTTTTTATTTGGATTTAGTGGGACAAATTTAGAGGGTTTTTCCAATTTTTCAATCGAAAACGCCAAGTTTGTCTAATTTTAGCGCTTTTTTTGAAATTTAGCGGGAGAATTTTGTATTTTCCCGCTAAAATTTTTTCGACCGTTTCTTGCGCATTTTTAATGAAAAGTAAATTTTCGTAGAAAAAATAATTTGGAGGTTTTTTTTTTAAATTTTTCTTTTTTGTCAATCAAAAATGCCAAGTTTTTCGGTTTTCAGCGCTTTTTTTTTGTATTTTAGCGGGAAATTTTTAAATTTTCCCCGCTAAATTAATTTTTGGCGGTTTCTAGCGCTTTTTTCGTGAAATTTAGAGGTTTTTGGTTAAAAATAGTTGGCAACAGTGGCTGCATGTCAATCTTTTGCACTGTTGCCAACTATTTTTAACCAAAAACCTCCAAATTTCACGAAAAAAGCGCTAGAAACTGCCAAAAATTAATTTAGCGGGGAAAATTTTAAATTTTCCCGCTAAATTATAAAAAAAAGCGCTGAAAACCGAAAAACTTGGCATTTTTGATTGACAAAAAAGAAAAATTTTAAAAAAAACCTCCAAATTATTTTTTCTACGAAAATTTACTTTTCATTAAAAACGCACAAGAAACGGTCGAAAAAATTTTAGCGGGAAAATACAAAATTCTCCCGCTAAATTACAAAAAAAAGCGCTAAAATTCGACAAACTTGGCGTTTTCGATTAAAAAAAAAAGAAAAATTTAAAAAAACCTCCAAATTTGTCCCACTAAATCCAAATAAAAAGCGCTAGATTTTCCCGCTAAAGCACCGTTCCCGCTAAAACCAATTTTCCCCCGCTAAAACCAAACAAAAAGCGCTAGATTTAGCGGGAAAACCTCCAACTTGGCAACAGTGGGTAGGAGCTGTTTTAATAAAACAAATTTATAAAAAATAAAAGAAATGTATGGGGACCACCTTAAGAGTTAAAGATACATTGTAGGTATGTTTGCAAAAAATGTTGGAATTAATAAAATAATGGAGGTCGGTCATACATTTGGCCCCACTAGGGGCACTTTAGGGTAAGTTAGAATGGTAGGATCAAATTTTTTAAAAATGGTTTGTATGGGAGCCCCCTTAGGAAGTGGAAATAGGGGTAAGGTATGTTCAAGAAAAATGTTGGGGGCAGAAAATTATTGGAGGTCGGTCTCACATTGCACCCCTCCGGGGGCGTTTCTAGGGGAGTTTTGGGGCTTTTTGAGGATTTTTACCTCTTTACGCCCAACTTTGACCCCACTGAGGGGCCATATGGCCCCTCCCCACCGCCTCCATTTTTTGGCTTGTGCTTTCTTTTTCGAACATAAAAAAATTAGATGGTATCGCGGATCGAAATCGAAAACTGGTTAGCTATCCCACGCCTAATAGTGCAAATTGAAGAACGGTTTTTTGTGCTCCAAAGTAAAAAAAAAAATTTTTTCATAGATATCCCACTCGCATCCCATTAAGCGACCCCATAGCTCTTAAAGGAAATCACATAAGCCTTCTTTTGAATCAAAAAAAAAAAAAAAAAAAAAGGGCCCAATTTGAGGAAAAAGTCAAAAAAGTTTTGGATTTTTAAGAAAAAAAATCAAAAAATTTTTTTTTATTTTTTTTATATTTTTTTTTCGAAAGACTGAAGAAATAGCTATCTAAACTCTTTGGGACACATTTTGCTAAAAACAATAGGTAAGAAGTTACATGGATGAGAATCAACACCTCTTTGGCCAAAATGTCAAATTTCGACCCCCTCTAACTCAGAGAGTTCTTGACTGATCTCGTTGAAAAATTATGTCTGAACTACTATCCAATAGGACTAACCTTGGTGCAAATTTCATCCCGATCGGAAGACATCGGTTTCAAAAGTTGTGTCAGTTGACACGAAAACCCCCATATATTTATTTGGTGGTTTTTGTATCAAGAGCAGGCTTGCCATGTCAGCACTTTGGGTGCTAGATCCAGCACCCGCGTTAGTGATCTAGCACCCAAATTTTAGAACTGGGTGCTAGACAATAATCCAGCACTCACTTCAGAACTTTTGAATAATCTAGCACCCACTTCAGAATTTTAGAATTTTTCACCACCTTGTTTAAATATTTTGTTTTTTACTACAATATTTTTTTTGTATACACACAGAAAACCAAATTACGAACCAATAAAATTTTTGTAGATAACTAACAATTTTATTCCGATCTAATGACTTTTGTTTGAATCAATTGGTATTTATATCAAATTTCACTAACAAGCAACTGAATTTATCTGTGGAACCAACGAAAATTATAAAAAAAAAAATATAAGAAAAAAAAATCTGACAACGCAAGAAAAATGCTCCAAAAACTGATGCCTTTTTTCTATTGAAAATTTCAAAGACATTTTTCATAAAAGTTTGACATTTTTCTTAATAAAAACTTTCAGATTCTCCGACATTTTCTATAGAAAAAGATTATGAGACATTATTTTTCATGTAAAAAATCTCAGTATCTGGGACGTTTTTTCTATGGAAAAGTCTCAGATTCTAAGACATTTTTTTAGATCCTGAGATATTTTTTTCATAGAAAAACATTCAGACTCTAAATGTTTCAGAATCTGAGATTTTTGCTAAAACAAAAATGTTTTCTAAAAGAAAAACATCTCAGAAGCTGATACTTTTTCTATAAGAAAAATGTCTCAGAATCTGAGAATTTTTCTATAAGAAAAATGTCTCAGAATCTGAGACTTTTTCTATAAGAAAAATGTCTCAGAATCTGAGACTTTTTCTATAAGTAAAAATGTCTCAGAATCTGAGACTTTTTCTATAAGAAAAATGTCTCAGAATCTGAGACTTTTTCTATAAGAAAAATATCTCAGAATGTGAGACTTTTTCAGAATATGAGACATTGTCTAAAAAACTAATTTCAGATATTGAGAATTATATTTAAATATAGGTTACCGTTATCAAAAACGTATTATATAGGCATAAATAAAGTTTACCGAACTTTGTTAAAATTAAAAAAAATATATATGACCTTAATGCACTGATTTCGAGTGTGATGTTCAAACCCGTGGGGACGTACCCCGTTTGGGAGGGGCAGGGGTTAAAAGTTGAAGTGGGGTTTCTTAAATATTTCAAAAACTACTTATCCGATCAAGGCGGTTGTGGTATCATTAGAAAGGGTAATTAAAGACCTTTCCAAAGGGGTGTAACATGACGTAATTAACATGAATTAATTAACCCTTTAAGCGACAAAAATTAATTTAAAAAAATTTTAACTAGACTTTTTTTACAAAATGCTTAATATCTCAAAATCGCACGTATATAACATTTTTTCGTCTATATAGGCTTGTAGCAAAGACCTCAAGCTTGCATTTGCGCCTAAAAAACTGCGCTGTAAGTCTAAAACTTACTGTGATATTAGATATTATCAAAGTTGTAACTTTATTTTTTTTAACTTTTTTCAGGATTTTTGTTAAAATTTTATTGATTTGTGGAAATATACAGATATCTGACAAACTCCTAGTCTGATCGAGACCTTTCCAACGATGTGTAGCATGACACCCACCATAAAGTGATTTTAACCGTGCAAAAGGCTTGATACATAAAAAATACTTTATTTAGCGAAGCCGCTAAACTAATTTATGGAGTTTGTAATCCCTAAGCCCTGCCAAAGGCCGGCTACGCAGAAAAAAAAAAATAAAATCCTATTAGTAGTTTGTCAGATGTCTGTATGTTTCTACAAATCAATACAATTTTAACAAAAAACCGGAAAAAAGTTGAAAAAAAAAAACATTTTAAACGGACAAAAGGCTTGATACACAAAAAAAACTTTATTTAGCGAAGCAGCTAAAGTAATTTATGGAGTTTGTAATCCCTAAGCCCGGGCGAAGGCCGGCTACGCAGAAAAAAAATTTAAAATCCGATTAGTAGTTTGTCAGATGTCTGTATGTTTCTACAAATCAATACAATTTTAACAAAAAACCTGAAAAAAGTAAAAAAAAAACTATGACCCTTAATATCTCAGTAAGTTTTAGACTTACAGTGCCGTTTTTTAGCGCAAATGAAACCTTAAAATCTTGGCTACAAGCCTATATAGACAAAAAAATGTTTATATATTATGAGATAATAAGCATTTTGTAAAAAAAAGTCTAGTTAAAATTTTTTTTAAATCAATTTTTGTCACTTAAAGGGTAAATAAAACTACGTCATGTTGCACCCCGTTGGAAATGTCTTTAATTACCCTTTCTAATGATACCATAAACGTCTTGATCGAATAAGTAGTTTTTGAAATATTTAAGAAAAACCACTTTAACTTTAAACCCCTGCCCCTCCCAAACGGGGTACGTCCCCACGGGTTTGAACACCACACTCGACTTTTTAGAGGTCAAAGGTCGAGGTCATATTTTTTTTCAATTTTTAGCAAGTTCGGTATTCTTAATGAGTTCCATTGAAAACTCTAACCGATTAACCAGGTACTTATTGCAGGCGTGTAACAAATGCAGGGTAAAGGAGCAGTGAAAATCCAAAATTTTCAAAATCAGGGGTATCGTAGTCAGAGCTTCGAAGAATAAAATCCTTTTCGAATGAATTCACAAAAAAAATTCATTCAATTTTCATAGTCAGTGAATGCATTCGATTTCATAAATCAACATTGAATGCAGTCCTTTGAATTCATTCGATTGAATGGAAAAAAAAATGAATGCATTCGATTTCTTGTTCATTCGATTTAGAAAAATCGAATGCATTCGATTTTTTATCATTCCACTGCGAATGCAATCGATTTTTTAAATAGACAAAAACGGAGCCAAATGACCCTAATGGGCTCTAATTTAAAATCCAAAAAAATTCGTGTTCCCGAAAATTTTAAAAATGCACAATCACTAAATTTTCATTCACAATGACAAATCGAATTAAGGAATGAAATCCTTCGAAGCTCTGATCGTAGTGTACACGAACTGTAAAAAAAATCTAGCACCCAATTTTATAGCTGTAGAACAATCTAGCACCCATTTCTTTGAGATCTAGCACCTTCTCAGTTTCAACTTATGGCAACACTGATCAAGAGGGGTCCAGAATCTCCGCCCACGTTAGTTTTTTATTTTTAAATCATTTTTCATTTCAGTTCCCACTTAAACATAGTGTAAACTTAATACGGCGTTCACACTTGCTGTTTTAAAGTGTTCAAGAGTGAGATGTTTAAAAAAGTCTTTGTTCTGTGTCCATTACGTTTTTATTCTGCTACTGGTGTTTTGTTAAACAACTTGTTTAAGGTCGCTAGTGTGAATGCCATATAAGTTTACACTGGCTTAACAAAAGCGTTTTTAGCATTGTTGGCTAATTACAATCATTATTAGATCAATATACCATTACCATGGATTGTCATTTTATGTTCCATGTTCTCATGTACAGCTTAAAACCGTTTTTAGCAACAGTATTTTTATCAGTTTCTTTATTCCATTACAGTATATTGATAGAAAATGTAGCTAAAAAATGGTGTTTAGCTGTACGTGAGAACAGGGTATTAAACAACTTGTTTTTATAATTTTATTTTTGCAGATTCCGGCGCATTTTGAATAAACTTTTTAATATTAATTTTTATTTCAGAACAAAACATACTGGTCTGTCCATACTGGATGATCTACCCACACTGGGTAATGCCAAAGAAAATATTGTAGATGCTGTACAAACACCAAACATAAGAGATGTTTTAAAAAATTGTACATACATCGAGGATGAACTTATAGAGATATATGGGATACGTATTTATGGCAGTCCTTGGCAACCGGAATTTTGTAAATGGGCTTTTAATGTACCCCGAGGTCTGCCGTGTTTAGAAAAATGGAATAAAATACCTTCAGATATTGATATTTTAGTAACACATACTCCTCCCGTTGGCCACGGTGATCTTTGTTGTTCGGGAGTACGAGCCGGTTGTGTGGAACTATTGACAACCATACAGAAACGTGTTAAGCCCAAATATCATGTTTTCGGTCATGTCCATGAGGGTTACGGTATTACTTCAGATGGTCGTGTTATTTATGTTAATGCGTCTACGTGCGATATTAATTACTTGCCGAATAATCCTCCCATAGTGTTTGATGTGACGCTACCAACGGGTGTTCGCAAAGAGGATTAATTGAAAATGAATGGACGAACAGGTTGATTAGTTAAATCAAATTTTTGTTTTGTATATATTTTTTTGTATGCAATCTGATTTTGTTTTAGTTGCAATTGATTTTATTTTATGTATATTTTTGTACAAATTTTTTAAAGTTGTTTTTATTTTTTATATTTTTTTATTTTTATGTTGTGAAAATATATTTTTATTATTTTCATATTTTTTTTTATTGTTGTTATTATGCAAAGTTATACGTTTTCAAGTAGTGCCTACGGTCAGTACCGTAGTTCCGGGAATACCGGTATTCCCGGTTCTCGGTATTACCGGGAAATGGTCCCGGTTTCAACGTTCTTAATTCATTTCCGGTATTCCCGGGAATACCGGTATTCCCGGTTCCGGTTCTGACGGTATTACCGGAATTCCCGGGACTACCGGTATGTATATTTTGTAAAATTTTTTACAATTAAAATTTTTTCTTTGCTTTTACAAAAAAAAAAAATACAAAACATGTGAAAAACACCATTTCCATTTTATTTTTTGAATTTAAGAAAAAAAGTTACGCGATTTTTAAATAATTTTACAAACTCAACTAAATATTTCTGAAATACTGATTAAATAGTGTAATTTAAATATTTTATGGTATAGTATTGTTTTGCTTTTTGAATACCGGTACCAGGATCAGAACCGGGAATACCGATGTACCCGGAAATATATCTAAAACCAGGAATACCGTGAACAGGGAAATGGGGACACTATTTTCAAGCGCACAATTAAAAAGGTTTTATAATTTCAACACTTATTTAGGGTGTTATTCAAGAGCGAATATTCAAAACTTGAAAACTGCATATAGTAAGTTTTGAATATCCGCCCTAGATATAGTAAGATTTAATTTAGGGGCATGTCACAGACTCAATTCCGTTCGGATTTGAAAAAAGTGGTTTACTCGTAAAACGCAAAACGATTATTATTTTTTTTTAAATGAAATCACTTTCAAAAATCAAAGTGGAATTGCATAAAAGTGGTTTCATTCCGAAAAAAAATATTTGCTTTGCGTTTTACGAGCAAACCACTTATTCCACTTCCGAACGGAATTGAGTCTGCCCCTTAATATGGAAATTTTTATTTTTTTTGCTGACAGGCTTTAAATTTGATTAAAAGGGAGAAATTAACATGAACGGTTACTAATTTTACTTTAAGTTTTTTTAAGGGGGTTTCCACCAAAATTTCGATAACTTCAAAAAATTTTAATACATTAAATTTCTTGTAAAACAATTCTGGCGGCTATTTGATAATCGCTAGTGTCATTTTGTGGTAATGGAATTATAAATTATTTGACTACTATCACCTTGTTCTCCCGTACAGCTAAAATCCGTTTTTATCAACAACATTTTTAGCACTTTCTTTATTCTATTACAGTATATTGACAGAAAATGTTGCTAAAAACGATTTTTAGCAGTACGTGAGAACAGGGTATTACCGTGGTAAGTTCTTGTAGTGTAAACGTAGCATAATACCCTATTCACACGTACAGTTTTAAATCGTTTTTAGCAGCAATATTTTTAGCACCTTCTTTATTCCATTACAGTATATTGACAGAAAATGCTAAAAATAATTGCTAAAAACGGTTTAAAACTGTAAGTGTGAATAGGGTATAAGACCGCCTTTTTCGTGTTATTGGAATCGAAAATTTTACTGGGGTTTTTTTTTTTTGTAAAAGCCTTGATTTTGGTACATACATATCGCTCATTTACTTGTATAGTGTCGTAAGTGAAAAAACGTGATTTTTGAGTTGAAGATGCAAAATTATTTGTTATATCGTGCTTAATATTGTGTCAAAAATTCGTATTAATATCTTTTAAACTCACCGTTTGAGAAGAGAACACGTAATTATTACATTTTCAATGTACCGGTATTTTTCAATGCAAAACTTGTTTTAATTGTAAATTTTGAACTCAATTTCTGCAAAATCAAATATTTTGAGTTATGACGCTAAACAAGTAAATGAGCGATATATAATTTCTTTGAATTATGCCTTTTTTATTTTCAATTATTTTGTTTATTAAAAAAATTATTTAGTTTTTTATCAACACCACACCAATTAAAAATATATTTGCAATGCTCAAGGAAGGCTTTATATATTTCATGGCATAAACTAAAAACGTTGGAACGTATAAACTCAATCATTCATGCCTTAAAAAAAATTTCAATTAAATTAACTATAAAATCGAAATAAACAGAAAATAAAAAAAAGTGAAATTAGTGCTGCTAAAAAAATCAATGTAATCGTAGTTGTAAAACAATCTTTGTATTAAATTCAAAATTTTTTTTGATAACCCATAGTAAATTCCCGTCTTCAAATAAATATTACCAGCAATAAGCATTAACATGCGATTTTTTTTTAATCTTTTGTGGAGCTCACACTTTTGACGCAAACTTATACCCTGGGGGCTAATTATGTAACTTGATAATCGTCATCGTTAGCTCATTATTCTTTTACCATAAAATGACACTATATGGTAATGAAATAACGATGGAAACTATACGATTGACGACTATCAAGTTACATAATTACCCCCCTGTTCACACGGACAGCTTAAAACCGGTTTTAGCAACATTTTCTGTCAATATACAATAATAGATTAAAGAAAGTGCTACAAATATTGCTGTATATTGACAGAAAATGCTAAAAATAATTGCTAAAAACGGTTTAAAACTGTAAGTGTGAATAGGGTATAAAACTCTACGTGTGAATAGGGTATAAAAACCATACCACCATATTGGAAAGTACACAATTAGCACCATTGTTTGCATACTAGTCTGTACTGTGATAATTACCCCCTAGATATTTAACACATAATATCTACAGTATTTCCGTTTCCGGTTTGTTTAGCAGGTATTTTTGATGACAACTAAATACCAGCTGCAACTAACAGTGATGCCAACTTAGTGCTTTCGGTACTATTTATGTTGCTTTTTGATGCCTCAAAACGACAATTTTTTTTTCCTTATTAGTGTTTCTTCACAATACAGCAACAAGCACCAGACAGCAAAATTTTTGTAAAAATTTTGCTGTCTGCTGCTTGCTGCTGTATTGTGAAGAAACACTTACCCTATTTACATTGCAGTTTTAAACCGTTTTTTTGCAATTATTTTTAGCATTTTCTGTCAATATACTGTAATAGCATAAAGAAAGTGCTAAAAATATTGCTGTTAAAAACGGTTTAAAACTGTTAGTGTGAATAGGGTATATTTAAAACTGTACGTGTGAATAGGGTATTAAACCGTTTTTAGCAATATTTTCTGTCAATATAATGCAATAGAATAAAGAAAGTGCTAAAAATATTACATATATCCTGTTCTCACGTGCAGCCAAAAACCGTTTTTAGCAGCAACATTTTTAGCACTTTCGTCATTCTTTATACCCTATTCACACTTACAGTTTTAAACCGTTTTTAGCAATTATTTTTAGCATTTTCTGTCAATATACTGTAATAGAATAAAGAAAGTGCTAAAAATATTGCTGCTAAAAACGGTTTAAAACTGTATGTGTGAATAGGGTATTACTGTATATTGACGGACTATGTAGCTAAAACGTCTGTAATACCAAAATTGCCTTCATTGTTTTATATGGAGTTCACACTAGCGACTTTAAACAAGTTGTTTAACAAAACACCAGTAACAGAATAAAAACGTAATGGATACAGAACAAAGACTTTTTTAAACATCTCACTTTTAAACACTTCAAAACAGCAAGTGTGAACGCCGTATTATACCACTTTACTTATGCTATTACAGTATATTGACAGAAAATGCTAAAAATAATTGCTAAAAACGGTTTAAAACTGTAAGTGTGAATAGGGTAATAAACATGTTTATCTACTTAAACATGTTTAAATTTAAACTTCTTAAGGTACATAAACATGTTTAAGTGCTTAAACTAGTTTAAAAATATGAATGCGAATATGGCATAATACCCTATTCACACTTACAGTTTTAAACCCTATTCACACGTACAGTTTTAAACCGTTTTTAGCAGCAATATTTTTAGCACTTTCCTTATTCTATTACAGTATATTGACAGAAAATGCTAAAAATAATTGCTAAAAACGGTTTAAAACTGTAAAGGTACCTACAGACGACGCAATATTATGTACAATATTCAATTATATTGATGGTGTGTGGGTAAGATTGACCATTGTACAATCGTCAATATTACCCACACACCTTCAATATAATTGAATATTGTACATAATATTGCGTCGTCTGTAGGTACCTTAAGTGTAAAGCCACGTTCACACTACAAGAACTTACCATGGTAAGTTGAGATGATTTTGTGATTTTTCTTTATGCTAGTACAATTTGAGATGATTTTGTAAATCACTATGTGATTTTGTTCAAAGGAAAATCACATAGTGATTTTAAAATCACACTAGTCTGTACACAGTATAAATAGGGTATTATAGCCTATTCACACTTACAGTTTTAAACCGTTTTTATACGGCGTTCACACTTGCTGTTTTGAAGTGTTTAAAAGTGAGATGTTTAAAAAAGTCTTTGTTCTGTATTCATTACGTTTTTATTCTGTTACTGGTGTTTTGTTAAACAACTTGTTTAAAGTCGCTAGTGTGAACTCCATATTAGCAATTATTTTTAGCATTTTCTGTCAATATACTGAAATAGAATAAAGAAAGTGCTAAAAATATTGCTGATAAAAACGATTTAAAACCGTACGTATGACTAGGGTATAAAAGTGAATAGGGTATTACAGTTTTAAACCGTTTTTAGCAATTACCATAAAATGACACTATATGGTAATGGAATAACGATGGAAACGATACGATTGACGACTATCAAGTTACATAATTACCCCCCTGTATATTTTCAATTTATAATTTAAAGTTCTATCTGTGGTAAAAATTTGGGAGAGATCGGAGCTATGTGAGAAAGTCAACTAGAACCGATTTTTTTTAATGTGTAATACCCTATTCACACTTACAGCACAGACTAATACAGACTCGACATAAGTGACAGATGTCAACAAAGTAGTTCTGAACCATATGGTTAATATTTTCAAATTATTCTACGAATTAGGTTAGAAAGAGAAAACTGATATAACGCGCCATAAGAAAAATAGATGCCAGATCGGTTTTTGTTGTTTCACTCACTCCTTAGTCGTAGAAAGTGTTGCCATGTTAGCGTAAAACGGACTAAAAACCGCTGTGTTTTCTCCTAAAATCGCTTAGTTTCCCCCCATTTTTTCTTATAAAACTCTACTGTCGAGTCTGTATATTGTCTGTGCTTACAGTTTTAAACCTTTTTTAGCAATTATTTTTAGCATTTTCTGTCATTATACTGTAATAGAATAAAGAAAGTGCTAAAAATATTGTTGCTAAAAACAATTTAAAACTGTACGTGTGAATAGGGTATAAAAATCTAACACCCTATTCTCAAAAAACCGTTTTTAGCAATTATTTTTAGCATTTTCTGTCAATATACTGTAATAGCATAAAGAAAGTGCTAAAAAATATTGCTGCTAAAAACGGTTTAAAACTGTAAGTGTGAATAGGGTAATACGGCGTTCACACTTGCTGTTTTGAAGTGTTTAAAAGTGAGATGTTTAAAAAAGTCTTTGTTCTGTATCCATTACGTTTTTATTCTGTTACTGGTGTTTTGTTAAACAACTTGTTTAAAGTCGTTATACCCTATTCACACGTACAGTTTTAAATCGTTTTTAGCAGCAATATTTTTAGCACCTTCTTTATTCTATTACAGTATATTGACAGAAAATGCTAAAAATAATTGCTAAAAACGATTTAAAACTGTAAGTGTGAATAGGGTATTAGTGTGAACTCCATATAACACTACGTGACAGTTTTTTGACCAAATGTATCTGACACCTAATTTTTATGTACAATTGTCCGCTGAATCCGAATATGAAGTCATAACGGTCAAAAGTAGAACAGTTTTCGAGATATTCGAAAATACGCGTTATTTGTGTTTTTAAAAATATGATGTCACTTAAATGCAGATATCTTCAAAACTATTCGTCGATTTATGTATTTCTTTTTTTTAATGAAAGATAATAAAATTACTAAAATAACCATGGGTCGCTTGTGAAGATTAGTCAAGAAATGACAGAGTTACAGTGGACAAAAGTTCAAACTTCATGAAAAATTTGATGATATTTTGCAATTTTGCTCTTTTCAAGTTATTTTTTTAAACCAAACAATTAAAAACTATAATGTTTTATTACATAGGACATTATTTTATTTCAATACGAATATTTTGCGCCCAACAAGACCCATATTGGTGCAAAAATGGCAAAGCTACAGAAGATTTAGTGAATTAACCCACTTTTCATTACTAACATTTAGCTTTGTATATTTACTTGTGTTTTTAAAAAAAAAAATCGAAAAGTGAGATAATTCAATTAATGTACTGTAACTTTGTCATTTTTGCACCGATCTGGATCCTATTGGGCACAAAATGTTCGTATTGAAATAAACTAACGTTCTAAGTGATAAAATTTTAAGAAAATTTATTGTTTGGTTTTAAAAAAATAAGTTGAAAAGAGCAAATAACGGTAATTTTCTAGATTTTCTCGTAAATATCTCGAAAACTGTTCTACTTTTGACCATTCTGACTTCATATTCGGATTTAGCGTTTGGATTTACATAAAGATTAGGTGTCAGATTCATTTGGTCACGACTTTGTTGAAAATTTGTGACACAGTGTAATAAGTGAGAACAGAGTATTATAATTTTTTTCGGATGTAAAAAAAAATCGCTAGATCTAACAACAAAATAACTATTTGGCAACATTGATTACTCCGAAAGTAACAGGACTTTATTTTTAGTACTCGTCATACTAAAAAGTTCGTGGTCGTCATCATCATCATCAACATCTCCATTGCTGATCGTCGGAATATTGCAGTGCTTGGTTCTTGGTTTTATTTAAAAAATATTTTTTTACAAGTTGTGCATTTTTTTAAATTTGTAAATATTCCGTTAAATTTTTTTTATTTATTTTTTAATTTAAACCATTATTAAAAGATCTTCAACAAATACAAAATGGTAAGTATACAAAATTTGTAGTTAATCAAGGACATTTGAGGTTATGAAGCGCCAAAAAAATTAATACAAGGGTTGCAATTTGTAAAGAATAAAAAAAAAATTGCAAGCTCATATACATACTGTTCCAAAAAAGAACTCGTTTTTCTTTTATCTGTGATCTTGTTGTTGCTTTAAGTGATCTTAATATTTTAATACATTAAGAAAATGGTGCACAAAAGGACGAAAATATAAATTTCAAATGTTGTAATAAACGCAAATAAGAAAATAAATATAAAATGTTATTAAAAACGTGAAAAAATCTAAATTTAAAAGTGTAGCAGTTGTTTGTAATTTCAAAAAGGTTGCAAAAAGGCGATATTAAAATAACGAAATTAAAAAAAAATACCTTGGAACTGGCCACAGATTTCTTATTGATTTTTTTGTGCTGACTGCTAATCTGTTTTTTTTTAAATATATGAACTTATCCAAAAGGTTACAAACACCATTTTAATATTAATACACTGAATTAATTTCTGCGCTAAACTAGATGGTTTTTTTTTTTAGGTTGTTTGTGTGGTAACGCCATAATAAATAAATTCATCCGGTGATAACTCTGATGACGCATCGAGATTATAAAAAAATATCTCAAATATAGCGAAATTCGGTTAAATTTTAGGGAAATATATGTACAGTGACTCTTAATAAAAATGATCCACTAAACAATACCAACTCATATTATTATTAATCGAGTATTATTTTAAAAACTCCTGTTTAGGTAATTTATCAAGCTTTAATTTAAGATTGAAAGCGTCCAGATTGAGTAAATAATAAATGATCTACAAGGATCAAACTGGAAAATTACATTAGGCTTGTTTTTTGCAGACCGGATTAGGATTAACTTTATTTAGTTAAAAAATTATTCAAATCAAGTTTAGAATTTTTTAAATAATTTTTTCTTTCTGAAATTACATACAACTACACCATTTCCAATTTTAATTCAGAAAATACAAATTATATTTCAAAAATTTCCATTTATATTTCAGAAATATCCAATTATATTTTAAAAATTTCCAATTATATTTCAAAAATTTCCAATTATATTTCAGAAATTTCCATTTATATTTCAAAAATTTCCAATTATAATTCAAAAATTTCTAAATATAATTCAAAAATTTCCAATTATAATTCATAAATTTCCATTTATAATTCAAAAAATTCCAATTATATTTCAAAAATTTCCAATTATATTTCAGAAATTTCCATTTATATTTCAAAACTTTCCATTTATATTTCAGAAATTTACATTTTTATTTCAGAATTTTCCATTTATATTTCAGAAATTTCCATTTATAATTCAGAAATTTCCAATTGTATTTCAGAAATTTCCATTTGTATTTCAAAATTTTCTAAATGTTTTTCAGAAAATTCCAGTTGTATTTCAAAAATTTCCATTTGTATTTCAAAATTTTCCAAATGCTTTTCAGAAAATTCCATTTATATTTCAAAAATTTCCGATTATATTTCAAAATTTTCCAATTGTATTTAAAAAAATTTCCATTTGTATTTCAAAATTTTCCAAATGCTTTTCAGAAAATTCCAATTGTATTTCAAAAATTTCCATTTGTATTTCAAAATTTTCCAAATGCTTTTCAGAAAATTCCAATTGTAATTCAAAACCATAGAGAAACATAGAGGCGAAGGTGAAAGAAAAAACAATATTGCTATCTTTTTCTAATTTCTCACACGTACGTTGTCGATGTGAATTCACCACACAATACATGTTTACAAGTCGTACTTTGTCAACAAATACATTTAAACAAGTTGTACTTTGACAACTCAATTTTTGACGCCTTCGCCTCTATGTTTCTCTATGTTCAAAACCCAGGCAGAAATTGATGATGATACAAAAAAAAAGCACTTTGAAAGTACTTTTTTAGAACATTTTGTGACAAAAAATGTTGGTCCGAGATTTGAGATTTCTCCAAAAATTGAATAAGTCTCCACTGCCACCTCTTTCTTTATACTCTTTGTCAAATATAGCGAAATTCGGTTAAATTTTAGGGAAATATATGTACAGTGACTCTCAATAAAAATGATCCACTAAACAATACCAACTCATATTATTATTAATCGAGTATTATTTTAAAAACTCCTGTTTAGGTAATTTATCAAGCTTTAATTTAAGATTGAAAGCGTCCAGATTGAGTAAATAATAAATGATCTACAAGGATCAAACTGGAAAATTACATTAGGCTTGTTTTTTGCAGACCGGATTAGGATTAACTTTATTTAGTTAAAAAATGATTCAAATCAAGTCCAGAATTTTTAAAATCATTTTTCTTTCTGAAATTACATACAACTACACCATTTACAGATGAAATTCGTAAAAGATAAATTGTAATTCGAAAATTTTACTTGGAATTCGAAGATTCCATTTGTAATTCGAAGATTCCATTTGTAATTCGAAGATTCCATTTGTAATTCGAAGATTCTATTTGTAATTCGAATATTCCAATTGTATTTCGTAAAAGATCAATTGTATTTCGTAAAGATCAATTGTAATTCGTAAAGATCAATTGTAATTCGTAAAAGATCAATTGTAATTCGTAAAAGATCAATTGTAATTTGAAGATTCCATTTGTAATTCGTAAATGATCAATTGAAATTCGAAAAAGATCAAGTGTAATTCGTAAAAGATCAATTGTAATTCGTAAAAGATCAATTGTAATTCGTAAAAGATCAATTGTAATTCGAAGATTCCATTTGTAATTCGTAAATGATCAATTGTAATTCGTAAAAGATCAATTGTAATTCGAACAAGTAAAAAAGTTAAATTCGGCCTTGCCGAATGTAGTGATACCCTCCACAATTTCAAAAAGTTTATTGCAAACAACTTTATTTAAAAGGAAATTACTTTTGAAAAAAAAAAAAATTTGAAAAAAAATTTCCGCGAAAAAAAATTTTGGTAAAAAAAAAATCCGCGATTTTTTTCTTTTTTTGTCAAAAAATATGTTCGTACTTGTTTAAATACCATTTGGTGTTCAATTATGTTCACATACGTCAACCAGAAGCCGAATTAAAGCATTTTGTATTTTTAGGTTATGTTGAATGTACTGAAATTTTTGAGGTGTGCTTACATTTTCCTTCATAGCTTTTGAACCGCTGAACCGATATCGCTCAAATGCAGTACCAAACTTCTCGGGAGAACTTCCAATATTTATGTTAAGTTTCAGTCATCTCTGTGCAATATTTTGTCCGCGAGAGCATTTTCCACAGACAGACAGACGGACAGACGGACATCGCTAGAATGTCTTAAAACCGATCGGGCATCATGAATATATATACTTTATGGGGTCCCAGACCGATATTTCGATGAGTTACAAACGGAATGACAAACTTATATATACCCTCTATCACTAAGTGGAGGGTATAAAAAGATCAATTGAAATTCGAAAAAGATCAATTGTAATTCGTAAAAGATCAATTGTAATTCGTAAAAGATCTATTGTAATTCGTAAAAGATCAATTGTAATTCGTAAAAGATCAATTGTAATTCGTAAAAGATCAATTGTAATTCGAAAAATATCAATTGTAATTTGTAAGAGATCAATTGTAATTCGAAAAAGATCAATTGTAATTCGTAAAAGATCAATTGTAATTCGTAAAAGATCAATTGTAATTCGAAAATTCCAATTGTAATTCGAAAAACATCAACTGAATTTACATTGATATTTTACGAATTACAATTGGAATCTTCGAATTATAATTGATCTTTTACGAATTACAATCTTATACGAATTTCAATTGATCTTTTTCCAATTACAATTGATCTTACACGAATTACAATTGATTAGAGTCCGACCGAAACCAGTTTTCGAGGCCGAACCGAAACCGAACCGAATATTCGGCCGATAAAGTAATATTCGGCCGAAACCGAACCGAAACCGAAACTTAGAAAAAAATTACCGCCTGGCATGAATAAAATTATTAAAAAGTTGTTAAAGATAAATATACAGCATATAATGCTTTAAAACCATAGGAATGTTGTATTTTTGAAAAAAAAATGTGTTTTTTAAAATTAGTTTGAAGATTAGGAGAAAATAATTTTTGAACTGAAACAGTTTTACATTTATTGCATAAACTTGTAACATTTTCTTCAATTGAACTGAATCAAGTGTAATGAAATACGAAATCAAAAAATTCAGCGACTTTTTTACATATTTTTTAAAATACCAAAAAGATTCGGTTTCGGCTAATATTCAGCCAAAATTTTGCCGAATACCGAATAGTGGCCGAAATCTCATTATTCGGCCGAAACCGAATATTCGGTCGGACTCTAGTTTTTATATTCGTTCCTCGTGTTATTTTTTTAAAAACCAGACACGTGGGCACAGTATATACAGTAGCGAAACTCTTTTTTTAGGTTTACTTGAATCATTCGGTCACTAATATTATCACATTTTGTTTTACTTGTATTGGTAAATTTCAATACAGGATGCGATAAAAATTTTGGTTGTCAGTTCACAAATTTACTTAAATAAGCATTAATACGCATTAAAACACCATTACAAATAAATATTCTTTCATAAAATAGCGTGCACAATTCTTTCATACATATAAATTTGCATTATTTACGCAAAAATAACGATAGAAAAAATTCAACAATTTGATTACATACGAAACACCCATTATAATATTTGTCAGTTAAGAAAAAAAATTATAGCATACTGTTCCGGGTGTTACACCGAAGTGTCATATTTTTTTTTAATTTACCTCAAATACGTCATCATTTTATAATCACCACATTAAAATTTGACGCTAAACTTCAAAATTCCAAAATATTTATTTAAAATTTCTTTACAAAAAAAATCGAAAACAATCAAAAAAATTTCAATTATTATAAAAAGGTATAAGTAAGTAATTATTTTAACTTTAAATTGTGCAAACAATGATTTCTCTTTAAATCTTTTTAAATGTCTTTTAGTTGGGTATGTCCATCATCGTAATCAAGATCATTTATATTAAAAATTGGAAGCGATGCTGTTCAACTATAAAACTAAATGCCATGGAAAAATATGGAGCTTTGTATCAATATACTTTGGAAATAATCTATAACGAAGATTTTTTCCATAAGAGAACTGTCGCACACTCTGAGAACTATACAAAAGGAAAAGTATTCAAAAACCATCGACGTTTGCTATTGGTAAATGTCTCAGATTCTGAAACTTTTTCAATAAGACAAATGTCTTAGAATCTGAGAGTTTTCAATAGGAACAATGTCTCAGAATCTGATGCTTTTTCAATAGCAAAAATGTCTCAGAATCTGAGACTTTTTCTATGGGAAAAATTTCTCAGAATATGAGACTTTTTCTGTAGGGAAAATGTCTTAGAATTATAGACTTTTTCTATAGGAAAAATGTCTCAGAATCTGAGAGTTTTTCTATAGGAAAAATGTCTCAAAATCCAAGATTTTTCTATAGGAAAAATGTCTCAAAATCTGAGACTTTTTCTATAGGAAAAATGTCTCAGAATCTGAGACTTTTTCTCAGAATCTGGGAGAATTTTTCTATAGGAAAAATGTCTCAGAATCTGGGTGTCAGTCTCAGAACCTGAGACTTCTTCTTTAGGAAAAATGCCTCAGAATCTGAGACTTTTTCTATAGGAAAAATATCACAGAATCTGGGACTTTTTCTATAGGAAAAATGTTTCAGAATCTGGGACTTTTTCTAGAGAAAAGGTCTTAGAATCTGAGACTTTTTCTATAGGAAAACTCTGATTCTGAGACATTTTTTTCCTATAGAAAAAGTGCCAGATTCTGAGACATTTTTCCTATAGAAAAAGTCTCAGATTCTGAGACATTTTTCCTGTAGAAAAAGTCTCAGATTCTGAGACATTTTTCCTGTAGAAAAAGTCTCAGATTCTGAGACATTTTTCCTGTAGAAAAAGTCTCAGATTCTGAGACATTTTTCCTGTAGAAAAAGTCTCAGATTCTGAGACATTTTTCCTGTAGAAAAAGTCTCAGATTCTGAGGCATTTTTCCTGTAGAAAAAGTCTCAGATTCTGAGACATTTTTCCTGTAGAAAAAGTCTCAGATTCTGAGACATTTTTCCTGTAGAAAAAGTCTCAGATTCTGAGACATTTTTCCTGTAGAAAAAGTCTCAGATTCTGAGACATTTTTCCTGTAGAAAAAGTCTCAGATTCTGAGACATTTTTCCTGTAGAAATAGTCTCAGATTCTGCGACATTTTTCCTATAGAAAAAGTCTCAGATTCTGAGACATTTTTCCTATAGAAAAAGTCTCAGATTCTGAGACATTTTTCCTATAGAAAAAGTCTCAGATTCTGAGACATTTTTCCTATAGAAAAAGTCTCAGATTCTGAGACATTTTTCCTATAGAAAAAGTCTCAGATTCTGAGACATTTTTCCTATAGAAAAAGTCTCAGATTCTGAGACATTTTTCCTATAGAAAAAGTCTCAGATTCTGAGACATTTTTCCTATAGAAAAAGTCTCAGATTCTGAGACATTTTTCCTATAGAAAAAGTCTCAGATTCTGAGACATTTTTCCTACAGAAAAAGTCTCAGATTCTCAGACATTTTTCCTGTAGAAAAAGTCTCAGATTCTCAGACATTTTTCAGATTCTGAGACATTTTTCCTATAGAAAAAGTCTCAGATTCTGAGACATTTTTCCTATAGAAAAAGTCTCAGATTCTGAGACATTTTTCCTATAGAAAAAGTCTTAGATTCTGAGACATTTTTCCTATAGAAAAAGTCTCAGATTCTGAGACATTTTTCCTATAGAAAAAGTCTCAGATTCTGAAACATTTTTCCCATAGAAAAAGTCTCAGATTCTGAGACATTTTTCCTATAGAAAAAGTCTAAGATTCTGAGACGTTTTTCCTATAGAAAATTTCTCAGATTCTTAGACATTTTTCCTATAGAAAAAGTCTCAGATTCTGAGACATTTTTCCTAAAGAAAAATTTTTCCTAAAGAAAAATGTCTCAGAAGCGCAAACATTTTTAATAGGAAAAATGTGTCTTGAACTCATCTAAAGGAAATTATCTCGCTGTGTTTGTATTTTTGTAAAAAAAAAATTTAATAAACTAATTAATTGATCTATATATATAAAAGAGTGTGGTGACTGACTGACTGACTGACTGACTGACTGATTGGCAATAATCATCGCCCAGCCCAAACCGCTGAAGCTAGAGTCTTGAAATTTGGAATGTAGGTTCGGCTCCCGACAAAACCACCCACTAAGAAGGGATTTTTGGAAATTCCGATTCTAAGGGGGGCAAAAGGGGGAAAGTAGGGCCCTTTGGGGGATTTTGTATCTTTTGAACTAATAGTCCTAGAAACTTCAAATTTGAACTCTAGGATCCTCTCGCGGAAATAAAATTTCGGAAAAAATATTTTTGGAAAATTCCGCCTCCAAGGGGGGAAAAAGGGGAAAATAGGGCAAATTGGTACATTTTTTATATTCTTAACAAATGGTCCCAGAAACTTGAAATTTGAAGTCTAGGACCCTCTCGCGGAAATAACATTTTGGAAAAAGTAATATTTTGAAAATTCCGTTTCTAAGGTGGGGGGAGGGGGAAAATAGGGCAAGTTGGTACATTTTATATCTTCTGAACTAATGGGCCTACAATCTTGAAATTTTGAATATAGGATACTCTCGCGGAAATAACATTTTGAAAAAAGTACTTTTTTGGAAATTTCTGTTTTAAGGGGGACAAAAAGGGGGAAATAGGGCAATTTGGTGGATTTTGAACTAATGGTCCTAGAAACTAGATATTTGGACTATAGTATCCTCTCGGGGAAAAAACTTTTTTTTACTAAAATTTTTTCACTCAAAATTTTTTTTCACTCAAAATTTTTTTTTCACTCAAAATTTTTTTTTTTACAATTTTTTTTTCACTCAAAATTTTTTTTACTCAAAATTTTTTTTCACTCAAAATTTTTTTTTTTACAAATTTTTTTTCACTTAAAACTTTTTTTCACTCAAAATTTTTTTTCACTCAAAAATTTTTTTTACAATTTTTTTTTTACTCAAAATTTTTTTTTCTCAAATTTTTTTTTCACTCTATTTTTTTTTCTAAAAATTTTTTTCACTCAATTGTATTTTATTCTTCAGTTTTTTTACTTAAATTTTTTACTTAGAAGGCGTTTTCACCCAAATTTTTTTTACTCAATTTTTTTTACTCAACATTTTTTTCGAAACAAAGTTTTTTTTTTAATTCTGATTCTAGGGGGTTGAAAGGGGGAAAGTAGGATAATTTGGTACATTTTGTATCTTCTGAACTAATGGTCTTAGAAACTTAAAAATTTGGACTATATGATCCTCTCGCGGAAATTATGTTCTGAAGAAAGTATTTTTTGAAAATTTTTCATTCAAATTTGGGGGGGGGGGGGAATAGGACTAATGGTCCCAGAAACCTGAAATTTGGACTATAGGATCCTCTCGCGGAAATAATATTCTGAAGAAAGTACTATTTTAAAAAGGCACTGCTTTGGTACATATTCTTTTTTCTGACCTAATAGTCCTAGAAACTTAAAGTTTGGATTATAAGATCCTCTCGCGGAAAAAACATTCCGAAACAAAGTTTTTTTTCAATTCCGCTTCTAGGGTGGTAAAAAGGGGGATAATAGGACAATTTGGTACAATTTTGGACAATTTGGCTTTAATTTAACGTTATTTAGTTACTTTCTTTCAAAAAGCCACATTTAATAATTATAAAGCGAATGTTTTTTGTGTATTTGTATTTTTCCAAAATGTCGCCATCAACAAACTCATGAATTTGACGTTTCTTATGTTAACATAATTGTTAAGAAATATGTTTGGAGAACTATGTTAACATTTATTTCCAACATAAATATGTATAACATTTGACTATGGCACACGAGAAATAACACAATTTTGAAGTATGTCGGAATAAATGTCCACATAATTATAGAAGGTGGAGCCACTGTGTAAGGGAAAAAAGGGGGAAAGTAGGGTAATTTTGTGTCTGCTAAACAAATGGTCGTAGATCCTTGAAATTTGGACTGTACGATCCTCTCGCTGAAATAACTTACTGAAATAAGTACTTTTTGAAAATTCCGGTTTGTATCTGCTGAACAAATAGGACTGCACGATCCTCTCGCGTGGACTGCACGATCCTCTCGCGGAAATAACATTCTGAAAAATGTACTTTTTTGAAAATTCCGCTTTAAAGGGGGAAAAAGGGGAAGATAGGGCAATTTTGTATCTGCTGAAAATATGGTCCTAGATACTTGAAATTTGGAGTGAAGGATCCTCTCGCGGAAATAACATTCTATGGAAGTACTTTTTCAAAATTCTGGGGGAAAATGGGAAAAGTAGGGCAATTTTGAATCTGCTGAACTAATGGTCCTTAATACTTGAAATTTGAACAGTACGATCCCTTCGCGAAAATAACATTCTTATAGAAGGACTTTTTCAAAAATTCCGCTTCTACAGGGAAAATAGGGGAAAGTAGGTCAATTTTGTATCTGCTGAACTAATGGTCCTAGATACTTGAAATTTGAACTGTACAATCCTCTAGCGGAAATAATATTCTAAATGAAGTACTTTTTGAAAATACCGTGGAAAAAAGGGGGTGAGTGGGATAATTTTGAATTTGCTGAACTCATGGTCCTAGATACTTGAAATTTCAACTGAACGATCCTTTCGCGGAAATAACATTGTTAAAGAAAAACTTTTTTAAAAATTCCGCTTCTACGGCAAAAAAGGGGGAAAGTGGGGCAATTTTGTATCTGCTGAACTAATGGTCCTAGATACTTAAAATTTGAACTGTACGTGGGGGTGGGGGGTAGAAGGGGTTTAATAGGGCAATTTTGTATCTTCTGAACAAACTTGAAATTTTGAATCTGGATGCTCTTGCGGAAATTATTTTTTGAAAAATATACTTTTTTGGGAATTTTGGTTTTAAGGAGGTCCAAAAGGGGGAAAATAGGGCAATTTGCTAAACTTTAAACTAAACTTTAAACTAATGGTAAAAGGAGTACTTTTTTTAAAATTTCTCTTTTAAGGGGAGAAAGGGGGAAAGTAGTGCAATTTTGTATATGCTAAAGTAATGGTCCTATATACTTGAAAATTGGACTGTACGATCCTCCCGCGGAAATAACATTCGGAAAGGAATACTTTTTTAAAAATTTCTCTTTTAAGGGGGAAAAGAGGTGAAAATAGAGCAATTTTGAATCTGCTGAACTAATGGCCTTAGATACTTGAAAATTGGACTGTACGATCCTCCCGCGGAAATAATATTCGCAAAGAAATTCTTTTTTAAAAATTTTTCTTTTAAGGGGGAAAAAGGGGAATGTAGGCTAATTTTGTATCTGCTGAACAAATAGTATTAGATACTTGAAAATTGGACTGCACGATCCTCTCGCGGAAATAAAATTCGAATGGCGGACTTTTTGGAAAATTCCGCCTCTAAGAGGGAAAAGGGGGAAGTAGGCAATTTTGTATCTGCTGAACTAATGGTCCGGGAGACTTGAAATTTGGACTGTACGATCTTTTCGAGAGAATAACATTCTGAAAGAAGTACTTTTTTAAATATTCCGATTTTGAGTGGAAAAAAAGGGGAAAAGTAGGGCAATTTTATATCTGCTGAAATAATGGTCCTCTATACTTGAAATTTGGACTGTACGATCCTCTCGCGGAATAACATTCTCAAGGAAGTACATTTTTGAAAACTCTACTTTTAAGGGGGGAAAAGGGGAAGGAAGGGCAATTTTGTATCTGCTGAACTAATGGTCTTCGATACTTAAAATTTAACTGTACGATCCTCTTGCGGATACAACATTCTAGAAGAAGTATTTTTTTTTAAATTCTGCTTCTACGGGGGGAAAAGGGAGAAAGTATGGCAATTTTGAATCTGCTGTACTAATAGTCCTGCATACTTGAAGTTTGGACTGTACGATCCTCTCGCGGAAAGAACATTCTAGAAAAAGTCCTTTTTCTGAAAGTTCTCCTTCTAAAGGGGAAAAAGGTGGAAAGTAAGGCAATTCTGTATCTGCTAAACTAATGATCCTAGATACTTGAAATTTGAACTGTACGATCCTCTTGCGGAAATAACATTCTAAAATAAGTACTTTTTGTGGAAAGTTCCGCTTCTAAGGGGGAAAAGGCGGAAAGTAGGGCAATTTTGTATCTGCTCAACTAATGGTCCTAGATACTTGAAATTTAGACTGCACGATCCTCTCTCTTGGAATTAACATTCTGAAAGAAGTACTTTTTTTTGAAAATTCCGATTTCAAGGGGGGAAAACGGGGAAGTTAGGGCAATTTTGTATGTGCTGAACTAATGGTTCTAGATACTTGAAATTTGGCTGAACGATCCTCTCTCGAAAATTACATTCTTAAGAAAGTACTTTTCAAAATTCTGGAGGAAAAAGGGGGAAAGAAGGGCAATTTTGAATCTGCTGAACTAATGGTCCTAGATTCTAGAAATTTGAACTGAACGATCCTTTCGTGAAAATAACATACTTAAAGAACTTTTTTAAAAATTCCACTTCTAAAGGGGAAAAAGGGGAAAGTAGGGCCCATTGGGGGATTTTGTATCTTTTGAACTAATAGTTTTAGAAACTTGAAATTTGGACTCTATGATCCTCTCGCGAAAAAAAAATTAAAAAATATTTTTTTGAAAATTCAGCCTCCAAGGTGGGGAAAATAGAGCAAATTGGTACATTTTTTATCTTCTGGACAAATGGTCACAGAAACTTTAAATTTGGACTCTAGGATCCTCTCGCGGAATTAACATGCGGAAAACAAAATTTTTTGAAAATTCCGCCTCCAAGGGTGGGAAAAGGGGAAAATAGGGAAAATCGGTAAATTTTTTATCTTCTGAACAAATGGTCCAAGAAACGTGAAGTTTGGTCTTTAGGATCCTCTCGCGGAAACAACATTCCGAAAAAAATATTGTTTGCAAAATTCCTCCTCCACGGTGGGAAAGGGGGGAAATAGGGAAAATCGGTACATTATTTATCTTTTAAACAAATGGTTCCAGAAACTTGAAATTTTAACTCTAGGATCATCTCGCAAAAAAACATCTTGAAAAAAGTAGAAGGGGAAAAAAGGGCAATTTTGTATCTTCTGAACTAAAACTTTAAGTTTTGATCCTCTCGCGGAAATAATTTTTTGAAAAAGACACTTTTTGAAAATTTTGGTTTTAAGGAGGGCCAAGAGGGGGAAAATAGGGCAATTTGGTAAATTTTAAACTAATGATCTTAAAAACATGACATTTGCAATATAGGATCATGTCGCGGAAATAACATATTGAAAGAAGTACTTTTTTGAAAATTACTTTTTAAAGGGGGGAAAGAAGGGCAATTTTGTATCTGCTGAAAGTAATGGTCCTAGATATTGAAGTTTGGACTGTACGATCCTCTCGCGGAAATAACATTCTGGAAGAAGTACTTTCTTGGAAAAATCTGCTTCTATGGGGGAAAAAGAGGGAAAGTAGGGCAAATTTGAAATTTGAATCTTCTTGCGGAAACAACATTCTAATGGAAGTACTTTTTTAAAAAATTTCGCTTCTACGGGGAAAAGGGGGAAATTAGGGCAATTTTGTATCTGCTGAACTAACGGTCCTAGATACTTGAAATTTGGAGTGTACGATTCTCTCGCGGAAAAAACATTCTGAAAGAAGTACTTTTTTGAAAATTTTGTTTTATATGTGGAAAAGGGGGAAAGTAGGGCAATTTTGTATCTCCTGAACTAATGGTCCTAGATACTTGAATTTTGAACTGTTTTGTATCTGCTCAAATAATGGTCCTAGATACTTGAAGTTTGGACTGTACTATCCTCTCGCGGAAAAAACATTCTGGAAGAAGCACTTTTTTTAGAAAATTCTGCTTCTAAGGGGGAAAATGGGGAAAGTAGGGCAATTTTGTATCTGTTGAATTAATAGTCCTAGATACTTGAAATTTGGACTGTACGATCCTTTCGCTGAAATAACATTCTAAAATAAGTACTTTTATGAAAATTCTGCGGAAATTACATTCTGGGAAAATAAATTTTTGAATTTTCGCTTCAATTTGGTACATATTGTTCCTTATTCACTAATGTTCCTTGAAACTTAAAGTTTGAACTATGAGATCGTTTCGCCAAATCTACTCAAAATATAATATTTTAAAGGTCGAAACTAACAATTTTTATGTTTAATTAAAAATTAATAAGAATTTGAAGTAATAAAGTTTTTTTTTTTTTTGTTTACAGCTAACCGGTAACGAAGTACCGGGCGAGTTAGCTAGTTTAAAACATAAATGCACTGTTTTATTTGTTAAATGTTTAAAATTTCAACCAGGAACGCTTGCAAATAACAAACTCCATGCATCCTCTCGTCCTATTAAAATCGGAGGTTTTGTAATGTTTTGTATCAAGTTCTCTGTACCACTGATTTTCCCTGGAGCCGAGATCCTCTAAATATTTAATTCCGTTTGTTTCGTTTTTAATTTAAGATGGGATGGAAGATTTTTTTATTTAAAAATAAAAAATAAATATAAACAATTGAAATGAAATATAAAGACAAACGTCTTAAGAATTCAATTTTTTGACAAATGTGTTGAATTCACACATTTCCTATATGTGTGAGCAAATTGAGGTGAATAAAAAAGGGGGAAAATTCACCATTAAGAGTTTCGCTACTGTATATACTGTGACGTGGGTCTGTTTATCGGTCATACGTATAGGCTGTTTCTCACCCACATTTCTATTGGTTGAGAATTCGATTAGACTGGTGGCTTTTGTAAATTGTGGAATCAGTTTGACGAAGATAAAACATTGGATTGGATAATTTACCTAGTTGAGAACCATTAAAATCTCATTAGATTAATATACTGGTGGAACACTAATTAAAAAACTCTATACGTTAATCACATAAATTTCATGCATTCCATTATGAAGATAATTGTTGTTTTTGGTGCGTGATCTATTGGAAGAAAACACTGCCACTTCTGTGGACTTGCGCCGGCATTTAAACTAAAATCTAAAAAAAAAATTGCACTTAGGGTATACGTAAGGGGTTCTCACGATTTCAGACTGTTTAGTGTGGTAATTGGCAAAATTGCGACACGTCCAATCATTTAACCACACACAAAAAATCTTAAGCAAGATATATGAAAAATAGATAGATATATGAAAAATAGTATTATCTTGGTAGTTTTTGCTTAATAATGAAAAAAAAACTTTACAAACAAGAATGCACAGTTCTCTGTATTTTGCGGTCGTCAACTCAAAATATAACAGTTTTAAAAATAACTTACATTATGTGAAAGTTGGAAAAACATAATAAATAAGTGAAAAGCTAAATTTAAATTATAAACATTCACAAGGGCTCCCCCATGGGAAACCCAAAACAACAAAACATTGAACTTTAAATAAGAGATGGGATCGTGAGTGAGTTTTCATTCATTAGGTCTTTTTTGCTTGTTGCAAATCATGTTGTTCTGCTTTTTATGCTATTACAATTGAGCTTTACTTCTGTAGCAAAATGTTTTGTGAAAACATGCGTTTTTTTATGCAGTGTAAACATGCCATAAGACATACTTGGGACTAGAGTTTGCAAATAATCGAGATATTTCATAATCGCGATTACGATTAAAAAAATTGCCGTTAATCGCGATTACGATTAATCGAAATTTTTAAATACTTTGAGTCGCAATATCTTTTAAAAAATCTTTAGAAATTGATATTTTAGAACGTATTTTTTAAGAACAAAAACTATTATTTTTAAGATATAAAATTTAAAGCTTTCGAACTTTCCCAGTAAAAATTATTCGAGATTTTGGCACCACGGTCTCTTTTTTTAGTATATCATTGCGCTCGAGCGCCATTGAGAATTTTTTGTTAAGATTTTTTTTAAAACTTATAATTGATAAAATTTCACACATACTTTAATTTTTGACATCTTCAAAACTTTTTAAATGATCAAAAATATTTTTGGAGAAAAATGCTATATTTTCTTACATCTTTATTGTGCTTAAATAAACTCTACAAAGAGTGCTTCAATCAGTGCTAAATAGATACATGATTTTACTTGGTCTTAATAGCTTTTTATCTTTGCTACTAAAAAGTACTCTAAACTCTGACTGATTTGGATTCGCTCTTTGGATCATGATTCCTTTTCAAAAGCTGCTTCCAGTTTACCAAAATTTCTGCGGGGTTGTGTCAGAATACCTGCCGAAGGCCAGTTAGCTCTTGTGAGGAAATTTATTTAAAAAATTTACAAGGCATCATTAGTCAACCAGCGGTCAAAGTATGAAAAAATTAAGTTTTTTTGACAAAATTTCATGTCCAAATTTTTTGACCAAAGCCTTTTGAGCATATTTTAAAAACAAAGCTCTTTAAAATTTACTCAGATCAGAATTTAAGTTTTATTTTAAATTTGAATGACTTTTACGAGAAAAGGAAAGAAAAATCGCAAACAAGTTAAATGAATCATGGGCCAACCCAATGATTTTTGTTTGAAATTGTCTCGAAAGTAATCGTTTTTATACCCTCCACTTAGTGATAGAGGGTATATATAAGTTTGTCATTCCGTTTGTAACTCATCGAAATATCGATCTGGGACCCCATAAAGTATATATATTCATGATGCCCGATCGATTTTAAGACATTCTAGCGATGTCCGTCTGTCCGTCTGTCTGTGGAAAATGCTCTCGCGGACAAAATATTGCACAGAGATGACTGAAACTTAACATATTTATTGGAAGTTCTCCCGAGAAGTTTGGTATTGCATTTGAGCGATATCGGTTCAGCGGTTCAAAAGTTATGAACGAAAATGTAAGCACACCTCAAACATTTCAGTACATTCAACATAACCTAAAAATACAAAATGCTTTAATTCGGCTTCTGGTTGACATATGTGAACAGAATTAAACACCAAATGGTATTTAAACAAGTACGAACATATTTTTTGACAAAAAAAGAAAAAAATCGCGGATTTTTTTTACCAAAATTTTTTTTCGCGGAATTTTTTTTTTCAAAAAATTTTTTTTTTTCAAAAGTAATTTCCTTTTAAATAAAATTTTTGCAATAATCTTTTTGAAATTGTGGAGGGTATCACTACATTCGGCAAGGCCGAATTTAACTTTTTTACTTGTTAACACTAATTTAGTTTTTTGACAAATAATTTTAATAGAAACTTCAAAATGGGTTTCAAAAAATTTTGGAACTGATTTTAATTCGTTATAAAAACAGTGTATTTCATAAAAAAAATTTTAATCGTAATCGCATGATTTTTTTGTCGATTACGATTACGATTAATTGGTGCGATTAATCGCGATTACGATTACGATTTTAATCGTTTTGCAAACTCTACTTGGGACCTAAGCATTGAGGCATTAGTTTTATTCATGTAAAATTCCAATAAAATAGCAGGCATTTGCATTGTTTTTTCGTACAAAAGTAATGCTAGCCCGAGTAAAAAAAATGATATGACGCAATATATAATTTTATATGGGTTCGTGTCTATTTTGATATAATCGTATACGAAAAATGGTTTCATTAGATTTGATCGAATATTATCTAATAATATCACTTTATATAACTTTATATCGACTTTGATACGAGTTTTGGTCTAATCCAATGATATACAATTATATCCAATTATATTAAAATTTATACAATTTTATAAATCTTATGTAATTTTTTTAGTTTTTAATTAAAAGTTGAAAAATTAAAATAAAAAAAAATAAGTTGTTCTTGAAAAAAACTTAGAAAAATTTCATAAAATGAAGTCACGTTAAATTTTATATAAGACACTTAGAATATATGCTCATAAAAAATTTGTCCTTTGAATTCTTAGAAAAATTTTAAAAAGTGGAGTCTTATAAAATTTTATACAAAAAACTTACGGCCGTATTCAAAATGAAAAACGAGTGCCTAACATCGAGTGTCTAACTTTTTTTATTCTCTATTTTCAATCAGGGAAAGTAAGGCTCTCGATGGATATAAATCATTTTATCATTGTAATGAATATTAAAGAATAATAACATCGATTGAAAAGCTTCATCTTGTAAAAAACTTGATATAAAAAAGATAGGTACTCGATGTTAGGCACTCGTTTTTCATTTTGAATACGGCCGTTAGAAAATATTTGCGATAAAAAAAATTTCCTTGAAAAAAACTTAGAAAAATTAAAAAAATGGAGTCATATAAAATTTTATATAAAACACTTAAAAAATTTTCGTGATCAAAAAGTTGTGCTTGGAAAAAACTTAGAAAAATAAAGAAATATGGTGTCCTATAAAATTTTATATAAAACACTTTAAAAATGTTCGCGATAAAAACATGTGCTTGGAAAAAACTTAGAAAAATTAAAAAATAATGGAGGCATATAAAATTTTATATAAAACACTTAGAAATATGGAATGATACATGGGACCAGATGTTACAACATATAGTTATGTATGGCGATATCTTAAAAAAATCGCACATCAAAATTTATTATATAAATTTATCTCGCAATACATAGTGTCATACGTGATCATATATGAAATAATATGACTATATAAAAGTATATAAGATCATATTAAATTATTTTTACTCGGGAGGTCCCAAGTATACCATAAGCTGTGATTTAAACTAAGATTTCCGACAGTACACCTTTTTAGAAGCATACATTTATTGTCTGTCTTGATATAGATAAAATAAAATAAATTATAAATTACTTATTTAGTGTATTTTTATTTGTAATATTTTTAGCGTGAAGTAGTTTCAATTCAAATTGGTCAAGGTGGTATACAGATCGGTAACTCCTGTTGGGAACTATATCTACTCGAACATGGCATTAATGCAGATGGCTCTGTTAAAACCAAAGAAGAAATGCTAGCAAGTGGCAGTAGTGCTGGTACAGTAGGTAATGAGGGAACATCAAATGCCACCAATGATGCTCGCACCTTTTTCGCTGAAACCGGTTCGGGTAAACAAGTACCGAGATCAATATTTGTAGATCTAGAACCGACAGTCATTGATGATATTCGCAATGGTCCAATGCGTAGTCTTTACCATCCCGAACAGTTGATATCGGGTAAGGAAGATGCGGCCAATAATTATGCCCGTGGCCACTATTCGATTGGCAAGGAGGTGATTGATAGTGTTACAACACGTATACAGAAAATCGCCGAACAATGTGATGGTTTGCAGGGATTTTTGATATTCCACAGTTTGGGTGGTGGTACCGGTTCCGGCTTTACGTCATTGCTAATGGAACGTTTATCGATGGATTTTAGTAAAAAATGTAAATTAGATTTTGCTGTTTATCCGTCGCCCAAAGTTTCAACAGCTGTAGTGGAACCATACAATGCTCTATTGACGACACATTCAACGTTGGAACATTCGGATTGTGTTTTTATGGTGGACAATGAAGCTATTTATGAAATCTGTAAAAACAGTTTGAATGTCGATCGTCCAGACTATAGAAATTTAAATCGTTTAATTGCCCAAATCGTAAGTTCCACTACAGCTTCTTTACGTTTTAGTGGTTCCATGAATGTGGATTTAAATGAATTTCAAACAAATTTAGTACCATTCCCTCGTATTCATTTCCCTTTGGTAGCATATGCTCCCCTGGTGTCGGCAGTCAGAGCATCTCACGAACAACATGCTATAACATCGTTGACAAATGCTTGTTTCGAGTCGGGTAATATGATGGTAAAATGTGATCCTCGTGCTGGTAAATACATGGCCTGTTGTATGTTGTATCGCGGTGATGTTGTACCCAAAGATGTTAATGCTGCCGTTTCGGCCATTAAATCCAAACGTCATATTCAGTTTGTCGATTGGTGTCCTACTGGTTTTAAGATCGGAATTAATTATGAAAAACCTGCTTTTGTACCAGATGGAGATTTAGCTAAAACTTCCCGGGCTGTTTGTATGTTATCCAATACCACCGCGATAGCTGTTGCCTTTAGCAATTTGTGCTATAAATTTGATTTAATGTTCAAAAAACGAGCCTTTGTCCATTGGTATGTGGGAGAAGGTATGGAAGAAGGTGAATTCACCGAAGCTCGCGAAGATCTGGGTACCCTGGAACGTGATTTCGAAGAAGTTGGTACTGATGATGCGGATCAAGCTGGCGAAGATGGTGATTACGAATATTGAGGAAGAATTTAAAAACAAAAACGTTTCATAACCAAACAAAGTATTGTAGTTATTAGATTTTTTAAATTGTTTCAATTAAGTTATAAAATTGAGTTTTGATTTAGGCGTCTTTAAATTAATAACATTAATAAATAAAGAGTCAATAAAGTTGTTTTTTGATATTGAATAAAAAATTAAATGCTGTAAGAATTTTTAATATGTAGGATATTCATTAAAAATTGAACATATAAAACGACCTGAAAAATATTTGTGAATGCTTTGGAGCACTCTAAAAGTAGGACTCTTATATGGCGTTCATACTTGCGACCTTAAACAAGTTGTTCAACAAAACACCAGTAACAGAATAAAAACGTAATGGACACGGAACAAATACTTTTTTAAACATCTCACACTTAAATACTTCAAAACAGCAAGTGTGAACGCCGTATTAAAAAACATTTTGGAGCTCTTAGTTTACGTTGATAAAAAAAATACAAATCAAACTTAAAGTTTTAATTTTTTTTGTCCAAAAACGCTTTAATTTTTGTTCTTAATAAACAACAGCTCTCAAATAGGTGAGCGTAGCAGCAATACTCAAAAAATCAATAAATTTTTTTATTCCCTCCACTTACAATGGTAATCTCCATTCGATCTTAATGCAATTCGTATATGTTAAAATTTTTTTTTTTTTTTTTTTTTTTCGAGCGGTCCCACCTCACACTTACCCACCCCAACCGACCGAGAGGGCTCGTTCCCATGACGAAGGAACACGTACACACCATGGTCCGAACCATAGCGGATAAGGCTGGATAAGTAAGGATAGTAATAAACCAACTACAGACTCTTAGTCATCAGTCGGTTTATTATAAAGACACTAAATACATTTATATACAATTACTACAACTACATAATTTCTACAAATAATTAAGAATTGATAGTCCCGAATTAACTACAAACGTTCAAAGAAATTAAAATAATCATCGTCACGCAATCTATTCAAATATGTCAAAATAGTCGATTTCACAAGAGCATAATTCTCCGAAAAGTCAACAAACCTGTACAACGTATTAAAATCAGTGCATATCCTACGAATAGGATCTGCACAAGCATAATTCGTGCGACAAAAATCAATATATAGAAAGCTGTAATATCTAGTTGGCCGAAAAGGGACATTGAAAAACAACTTCCCGACAAGAAATTCAGAATCAACTTCGCCCTTAATAACCTTCAAAATAAACACAGTATTCAACATAATACATCTACTCTTCAGAGTAGGAAGTTTTATCAACGCCAATCTTCCATTATATGATGGAAGATTGCTATAGTCCGGACCCCAGTTAAGGTTCCTAAGACAAAAAAGGAAAAATTGTTTCTGTACCGATTCAATCATATCACTATAAACGACATAATATGGATCCCAAACAATACAACCAAATTCCAAAATTGGTCTTACCAATGAGGTAAATAATTGTTTCGTTATATAGGGGTCAGAAAATTCCTTCGCCCAGCGTTTCATAAATCCAAGAATAAGGCCTATGGCGCCTTATTCACCATAGTCTCCACATGCGCATTAAAAGTCAACTTTCCATCCAAAAGAATTCCGAGATCCAAAATAGAATCAACCGATTCTAAAATTGAACCATTTAATAGGTACTGAGAAGTCAAAAACTTCGGCCTTGCAAAAGTCATGTGCTTACACTTTTTCAAGTTCAGCTCCATGAGATTACAATTGCACCAATTATAAAATCTATTCAAGTCATGCTGCAGCAATAACTGTCCAACAGGAGAACTGTAAGACAAAAAAAGCTTAACATCATCAGCAAACATCAAAATATTAGAATGAATAATAGAAGATGGCAGATCATTCATAAACAACAAGAAGAGGACAGGACCAAGGTGACTGCCCTGAGGGACACCAGAAGCAACACTTATACATCAAGAATGGGTCTGCCTAAAAAGGACACATTGCTCACGATTCCTCAAATATGAAGATAACCATTGCAAAACGATACCATTAAATCCAATTACACTCAACTTGTAGAGCAAAAGATTATGGTTGACCTTATCAAATGCCTTACTGAAGTCAGTATAAATCGCATCAGTCTGTAGACCTGAAGTAAAACCACTAATGATATTAGAAGAAAATTGAAGCAAATTAGTATTAGTCGATCGACCCTTACGAAAACCATGCTGACATGGTACTAAAATGGAAGATACATGGTAGGAAACAATATCAGTGACAAGTTTCTCAAATAGTTTAGGAATTGCACTTAGTTTAGCAATTCCCCTATAATTCGAAACGTTCACAACACTCCCAGATTTATGTAGCGGAATTAAAAAAGATTTCTTCCAAAATGAAGGAAAGTAACCAATTCTCAATGAAGAGTTAAACAAAAATGTCAATGGAGCTGATAGAGCCCCCGAGCAAAATCTTAAAACAGAGGACGGGACCCCATCGGGACCAGCGCTATACGTAATAATCAACTTTTTCATGTTTGAAAGAACAGAAGCTACGTCCAACATAGGAAGACTCAGAGAGCTTGCTCTCTGAATCTCAAACGGATACCGAGAATCCAAGTCATACTCCCTATCAGAATATGTAGTTGCGAAAAAATCCGCAAATGCATTCGAAATAGAATAATCATCCGAAAACTCAACATCATTTAATCTAACCACTGTGGGGTAAGTTGAAGAGCTCCGCTTAGACTTAACGAAGCGGTAAACAGATTTAGGATCACGTTTAAAATTCTCCCTAACTTTATCCAAATAAATTGCATACGCCCTACGAGATTCTATATTAAACGAACTTCTAGCCACTGCATATCTACTAAGATCTATATTAGAACCCGATTTCTTATATTTCTTAAACCATTTACTCTTAACATTTTTCAGTTTAGATAACAGCCCATTTTCAGATCGAACCTGTATTTTCGGAACTGATTCCAAAAAACACTCAAACAAAATTCTATAAAACATATCCAACCTTATATCAAAATCACGCACCCCTTCAATATCAGTGCAAAATTATTACCAATCAACGTTTGAAAGAAGTGAATCTAACTTCATAAAATCCGCGCGCTTGAAAAAAAAACTTTACTGTGAGACGAAACAGATAATGGCAAAGTCCCAAATGGAAACGAATAAGTAATACCTAGAGTTGGGTGATAACAATCCTCAGGAGTTGATACGGGATCAACTCTACTCACCTCACACATAACGATGGGTCATTAACTAATACTAAGTCCAAAGTTCTACGTTTGGAATTTAGCACATAATTCAATTGAAACAAATTTAAATCGGTTAGCGGAGATAAAAATTTTAGCGAAGTATCATCCGAAGACAATGGAATTAATGACTGAGTGTCCGGCAAAGAATGCCATGAGACGTTTGGCAAATTAAAGTCACCTAAAACAATTATAGAATCAACATTCTTCATCCTAGAAATAACAAAACCAATGGCATCCAAATGAGTGTCATAAACTAATGAATCAGAAAGAGGAGGAATATAAGAACAAGTAACAAAAATAGATTTCAGCCCAAGTTTGATACTAACAGCAACGAACTCTATTTTCACGAATTTATCAGATTCAATTTCCTCTGATGGTAAACAGCTTTTTACAGCTATTAAAACACCGCCACCCTTTTTAATCTTCTTAGTCTTCTTAATCTCGTCAACGTTCTGAACATTTTCAACACCATTTACATTTAAATTTCCAACATCCTCCTCGTATATACGGTCTTTCCTATAAATCCTAAAATCATTACACAAAATCTCAGAATTCAATATCTTACCATTTAACCAGTTTCCGTGAACGTGATTATCTGATAGTCAAAATTAAAACTGTCCACAAACAACCTAGTCAATTTAGTATTCAAGCCCCTAACATTCTGATAGCATATGCCCAAAGCACTATTCAGTTTTTTGAAGCCGTATCCGCTACAGATGACAGACTAACCACCTTCCTGTCTCTGCCATATTCGCGAAAAACAAACTCCTTAACAAATGCGTCCTGAGGCCAAAAATCCTTTTTCACAATGATCTCAAATATTTCATCAGAGACCACTATCTTAAAGGACGACAACCTATCCGAAAAAATTGCGAATAACTTTTCAAATAATATGGCATTCACACTTGCTGTTTTGAAGTGTTCAAGAGTGAGATGTTTAAAAAATTCTTTGTTCTGTGTCCATTACGTTTTTATTCTGTTACTGGTGTTTTGTTGAACAACTTGTTTAAAGTCGCAGTGTGAATGCCATATAAGCTAGATACAAGCAAAAGGACGTTAATTTGGTATTTTCGTTGTATTTTGAAAACTAAGCGAGGTAGAGAAAAATGTATGAATTTTTTGCCGCTATTACGCCTTCAAAACCCCTAAAGCGACTCAAGATCAAATTTTTCCTTGCCAGATTTTTATATTGCGAATAACTTCTAATAGGGCACGTGAGAACAGGGGGGTAATTATGTAACTTGATAGTCGTCAATCGTATCGTTTCCATCGTTATTCCATTACCATATAGTGTCATTTTATGGTAATAGAATAATGAGCTAACGATGACGATTGACGATTATCAAGTTACATAATTAGCCCCCAGGGGACTAATTATGTAACTTGATAATCGTCATCGTTAGCTCATTATTCTATTACCATAAAATGACACTATATGGTAATGGAATAACGATGGAAACTATACGATTGACGACTATCAAGTTACATAATTACCCCCCAAGGTATAAGAACAAACGGGACAAAAACTATGAAATTTTTGGCACTATCGCCACTCCATAACCCCTTTAGCTAATACCCTATTCACACGTACAGCTAAAAACCATTTTTAGCAACATTTTCTGACAATATACTCCCAGCAAAAAAAGAGCTTACCATTTACTACAAAATTCACCACAACTTATGAACCAGATGTACTTCTTCTTCAACTGAAACATTGATGAATTTAATATGGGCGTGACACATAAAGTATGTTCTTTTTATCGCCACTTTTCAGTGGCGAAAGATTGACACTTAAGTATAACATATATCACTAGTGTTTTTATCACAACTTCTGAAGTAGTGATCCGGATGTTAATATAACTTGACCTTTTGGAAGCACTTTTTTCGTCACTTCTTTAGAAGTACATATTTCTTCGCATTTTGGGTGTGAGTATGTCATTTATATTTGGTGATTTAGAACTTCTAAATTAGAAGTTCTTTTTTCACTTATTTTTGTAAGATTGATTGAAAGAGTATGTTTTATAATATTTACACTAAAAACACTGTTCGACAGCAAAAACCTTCCAGTGAAATTTCTAACTGGTCCTTATAGATTTTGGTCTCCTGCTTCCAATCTACCATCCAAATTTTTCTAGCACGTACCGTTTTTAAGATATTCGCTGTTTACAAGTAAAAAAAGCACTTTTAGGGGTCCACTGTTACGTATTCTTACGTTGCTTCCACGAAATAGGACTTGATTTCATATAAAATGGACCTCCTGATTCCAAAACTGCAATCCACAATTTTCAAGCATGTTCTGTTTTTGAGATATTCGCGTTTGAAAATTTAAGTGTGATTTATACACTCAACCAAAAATCATTGTATTCCCAAAGAAAATCGCTGTAAATTCAACAGAAATCATTGTTGATTTTGACCCTACAAATATTTACGTTGATTTTAATAAAAATTGTTGTCAGTTTTTGTAAAAGTTGATCAACTCGTTTTTTTGTAAATCAACTCGTATTTTTTGTAAACTCAACTCATATTTTTGTTGATATAAGAAATTTTATTAATAAAAAAAAGCTGGTTGTTATTTGTAAATATTCTTTTATTAAGTATAAATCACAATATTTTTTAGAATTATCACCGGCTTATTAAGCTGCAATATTTAAATACGAGATTTTCACACACACTTCGTTTATTTATGTTATGCACTCGTAAGCCATTCTCCAGTTTTCTAATGACACCAAATCAAAAACCTTAAAAAAAACAAAAAAAAAATTATAATATAGTATGAATACATAAAGTAATCAATGTATTTTATTACTTACCAAATATTTACAGATCAGAATCTGATCATCAGATCCTATTTTTATTTATTTCAATAATATTAAATATTTTTATAAGAAACAAACACGTAAAATAATTTTATAAGAGACAAACAAATTTCACATTGCAATGCATTGCTACCAACTTGATAATACAAAAATGAACGAACAGGGTTGTTTTTTCTTTTTTGGTTTTATCTATTGAATTCTGTATAAACGTTGTAAATAGTTGATTCAAATTTACTGATTATTCAACGATATCAACATTAATTTTTGTTGAATACGGCAATATTCTGTAAAACTTGATCTACAATGGGTTTACTAATTTTTCTACTAAGATATTTCTATGAGTGTAAAGAATATAAGTGCGTAACAGTTGAGTTTGAGTTTTTCAAACGCCAATATTTCAAAAACAGTACGCGATAGAAAAATTTGGATGTCAGATTTGGAATAAAGATGCTTTATTTTTACTAAATCGAGTTCTATTGTGTTTGAGCAACTTAAGAATACGTTACAGAGGAGACCCAAATATTTCAATATTAAAACGCGAATATAACCTTACGTGATAGAAAAATTAATTTCATTGATAATCTAACGTATATACTTCGAATTAAAAAGGGAGTAATTATAGAGATCACAAAACTATAAAAATTCACGGCGAATTGATTCACAAGTTTGTTTTGACCACAAGCCTATACCTCAATTTTCTAAAAAGCTTAAACAATCTTTAATAATGTGATGCAGCAACATCCGTTTTAGTTCGTAAATGTATTTATTTAATTTAGGACCAACTTTTTTTGACATAAGAAATGAAATTTGAAAAATTTATCAATAAACGATTTTCGTCTTTTTGATTTTTTAAGCTCTAAATAAAGAGAAATGAAATGCCACTACCAAATTTTGTCATCATTTTTGCAAAACCTAAATCTATTTGAAGCTGGACGTAGAAAAAATTGCATACTTCGTGTATTATCCTCATTCTAATTGTTTCAGTTGAAAAAGAAGTTCATATGGTGTGGTGATTTGATTTGATTCCTAAGAACATATGAAAAAGGTACTTTAAAATCATTAAGCAAAGAACTGGTGAAAGATGTTTTTATTGTTATTTTTTAGCATTTTTGGAAGTGATTTTAAAAGTACTTCCTACGGAATATGAAGTTCGGCACCTATCGCTACGTTGTATGTAGTGAAACCACTAATTCTTTTTGAACCACTTCGTTTATTTTTTGCTGGGCTGTAATAGAAAAAAGAAAGTGCTATAAATATTGTTTTTAGCTGTACGTGAGAATTATGGCGATTATCAAGTTACATAATTAGCCCCCTCTTCTCACGTATAGCTAAAAATAACACTGTGCTACAAAAAACACAAAATCGAATATACTTTTAAAATGAGGTATTTAAAGTTGTAGGTATCGTCGAAAAGATCACAAAAATGCCCATCAAACTTGCCAGACACCCTCAAATTTTAAAGCTATTGTCAAAAAACGTTTTTTGGGACTTTGCTCACTAAACCACGCGCAACTTAAACTTTTTTCAACCGATTTAAAATTTTTCAACTGTTTTGGATTGAAGAAGGATAGGGCTTTTCATGTGTGTGAATTGGTCTATACATATAAGAAAGATATGTACTGATTTTTTCAACAATATCTAATTTTTTGAGTTTATCGATTTTTTTCTGCTATAGTTTGTTCAACAACATTTATATTAAAGCCTCCGACACAATGTCGGAGTACTCTGTACTACAGAGTACCATCTCTAAAAATAGAGATACCATCATACAAAAAATGTGTATGTGCGAAAGAGGAAGGAACAAAATCCACTCTCTGGCACAGAGTACTCTGTCATTGTGAATTCAGCTTAATAAACGTATTCCTAAAGAAAATTTAATTGTGAATACGATGAGCTTTATGGCAAAAAAATCGGATAACAATTGACAGCGTTGTGATAATTTTTCTAAAAAAGAAAATTATGATTTTGTATGAAATTGCCGTGCGGATAACCCAGACAAAAAAAAAATAAACGAACATACTGAGAGGTCGCGTATCATTATTTTAAAGGTTTTTGACCTCCTCAATTCGAATTTGACCTTGAAATTGCGCTATCTTATTAAGTTTTTGATATATCAATTTATGTTAAATATCTCAAAAACCTGACGAGATAGAGCAATTTAAAGGCCAGATTCGGATTCAGCGCTCCAAAAAACTTTAAAAATATTGTACATGACCATTTACATATGATAAATTTATTTTTTTTTGTCTGGGTTATCTGAACGGCGATTTCCTGCAAAATCTTAATTTTCTTTTTTAGAAAAATTATCACAACTCTGTCAATTATTATCCTATTTTTTTAGGATAAAGCTCACGTACACAGTAAAAAGTTTTGGGTTATATTTAAAACCTAGCGGAGCACATTTTAAACTACTTTGGAATTAAACTCAAAGTTAAATCTGAAATGGGTTATATGCTAAACCACATAGGGATTAAAAATTTGATTATCTTTATGCCATTTTTTTAGTTTTATTTTGATGCCAAAAAATAATTAAATTTCTCTCTTGAAAAACTTATAAAAAATAAACGTCAAATGTCATCAAAAATTGTATTTCATCAAGTTTAAGATAAACACTTAACAAGGAATTGAAAACAGCTGTCATATTGAGTTAACAAAAAATGCTTATTCATTCAATGAAAGTGAGAAAAGAGGTTAGCAATGTACACAAAAGTAAAATCTTTATATTATCAAAATTTGAGATCCAGAAAGTGTAGATTTTACTCCGACCGAAATATAAATATCAAGTAAGTATTGACTACAAACGTTTATCAATCATTTTAATTGATTTTTGGTTAACTTTACTTTTAGGCAGAGAGATGGAATTTTTAGATCACGACGCCTACCCCCAGGAATAATTTCTTAATATTGAAGCAGTAGCAGTTTATTTTATGCAGAGTTGTGCTGAGTTTGGGTGACAAATCAACAGCCCTCTGGATTTTAACTTAATTCATGTATTTGGTCTCTATTTGTATTCAATACAAAAAAATATTAAAAAACATAACCTTACATTTGTTTTATTTATTTTTGGAGAAATTTAAGTCCTGCCTTGTTCAAATAAACACCTGTTTAGGTGTAAAATTATTTCCATATTTTGGTTTTATTATAACACCCAAAAATAAATTCAAAATCCATTCTCTCACTCTCTTTTTATCTCTTTAAAAGTAAACTTTTTATGGAATAAATTAAATTATTTTTGGCATTGTTACATATACACACCAGCTAGGAATTAAAATTAACCCAAAACTTTTTACTGTGTATTTAGAATTAAATTATCTTTAAAAACACGCTCATAAATATAAAGGTTGTTAAACGAACTATAGCAGAAAAAAATCGATAAACTCGAAAAATTTTCAAAAAAAATAAAAAAAATGATTACCCGGGTGAAAATGACCATGTATGTTCATATATGATGCATATATGGATGTCCATACAAGTGCATATCCGTAATTTGAGGGTACATGTACATTAATGATCATACATTGTCATACATGAATTTGTATGTAAATTTTTTTTTTCCATAAAACGTCTATTAATTGAAATTTTTTCAAATATAAATAATTTGTACTAATTTATGACACTGATTTTTTAATAAAAACTAACGAATATTTTAATAATATACTTTGGACTTTATTATACTTTAGGATAATCAAAGCTTCGAATAATTAACCACTTTTCGAATGAATTCACAAATAAAATACATTCGATATATATAGGCACTGAATACAATTATCTTTAAATATCAATATTTCTTGGAATGGATTCGATTTTTACCATTAAATCGAATTCTTGTTTATGAGAATTTTAAAAACTGAATGTATTCTTTATTTCATTTATTTATTATTCATGAGACTTTTAAAAATTGAATTTATAAAAACTTACGCATTCAATTTCAAAATCGAATGAAAAAGAAACCGATTTTCATTCTATATTTAAAATCAAATGTAAATTCATTCGACAAATTGTGATTGGGGAATGCAATCATTAAAGTTTAATTTAGAACACCAAATCGCAGCTCTGACAGTAATACCGTCAGAGTGTTCGAATTTTCTTCTAAATTTGGTTGTTTACGTTAGTGCCGTTCATATTCGCCTATAGAATACAAAAATTATAATCAATCTTGATGTATGATCATTATTGTCCGACCGAACGACTTTTTCAGACTGAACCCATACATGAACTTCGTCCAATTTTGCAAAGTTCTGCCGAACCCAACCTTTAAAAAAAAATTGTTTTTAAGACATGTATGCTATGCAGATGCATAGCATATATGAAGGAGTATGACATATACCTATTCACACATAGTTGCATACATTTACATATATGGAATATTACATTACTTGTGTATGTTCATATATGCTCCCATATATGACATACATTTCCATATATTGTTCATATACTATCATACATTAAATCATATATGAGCATGTATGAACATGCATGAACATACATGGTCATTTTCACCCGGGTATATAGAAAAAATCAATAGATATCTTTCTTTTACGTATTGACCAATTCACACACATGGAAAGCCCTATCCTTTTTCTATCCAAAACAGTTTAAAAATTTAAAATCGGTTGAAAATTTTCTGAATTACACAAGGTTTAGTGAGAAAAGCCCCCAAAAAACGTTTTTTGACAATAACTCTAAAATTTGAGGGTGTCTGGCAAGTTTAATGGGCATTTTTGTGATCTACTCGACAAGACCAACAACCTATACTATGTCACATCAGAAGTATTTTTTCATTGTAGCAGTGTAATTTTAAGTAGTTTAAGTTTTTAAGCAGTGTAATTTTACAGTATATTGACAGAAAATGTTGCTAAAAACGGTTTATAGCTGTACGTGAGAAGAGTGTATTTAATAAACTAAATACAAGCAAATCCCCTTATGCACACATGCAGCTAAAAAAAGTTTAAAGGCCTATTCACACCTGAGGTGACATCTCGTTCGAACGAGATTTTGATCATATGGTCTGTATCATTTTATACACAACCATATGATCGAAATCTCGTTCGAACGAGATTTCACCTCAGGTGTGATTTGGGTATAAGCAACAATATTTTTAGCACTTTAATCTATTGCAGTATATAGGCTTATTCACACCTGAGGTAAAATCTCGTTCGATCGAGCTTTCGATCATATGGTCTGTATCATTTTATACACAAGCATATGATCGAAATCTCGTTCGAACTAGATTTCACCTCAGGTGTGAATTGGGTATTAAGCCATATTCACAGATGACGTGAAATCTCGTTCGAACGAGATTTCGATCATATGTTCTGTATCATTTTATACACAACCATATGATCGAAATCTCGTTCGAACTAGATTTCACCTCAGGTGTGAATTGGGTATTAGACCGAATTTACATAAGGCAATTTTAATTGCGGCAATTCCAAAAAGAAATGTGAAAATAATCTACAGATTGAGAATTGCGAATGAAAAAACACATCACATCAAAATTTATATTTTTTTTTTCAAAACGGGATAACTAAATACTTCTGTAAAATTAACAAAACAATCTGCTGTTTTTTTTTTTTTTTTTTTTTTTTAATTTTGATAATTTTTAGTTTAAGGGCTTTTAAAAAACTTAAAAATTTGACAACAGCTATTTCCCTAAAACAACTAAATAATCTGCAAAATCTGCACAAAAATATTTTAAAATTCAGCAAATAGAATCAGTAAAATTGCAGAAAATTTTTTGTTATTTTCTAAAACTGAATAACAGAGAATTTACTTAAAATATCCATTTCAGCAGAAAAATCTGCTAAAAGTTTGCTATCAAATTGAAAGTCATCTTACAGATTTTTTGACAGAGTTTGAGTATAGTAAACCAGAACTCAAAATTTTAAAGGCATGTGTTTTTAATTATTGTATTTTTCTATAAAAACAAGAGTAAATCAAAACAAATCTATTGAGTTTTATTTTCTTAAATTTATTATTTTTTTCTTTGTTTTTCATTATTTTATATTTAATTTTTCAAATAATGTTTTCTTGAACTATGCGTTAATAATGAATACTTAACTATAACAATGATTATTACTTTTGTGTGTTTTTTTTGTTTTAAATTTATTTTAATTTATCCAAGATTTCTATTCAATATACGAATTTTTGTGATTTTGTTTAGTGTTTTATTAATTATGTATTATATTTTAGTGAAACAATCTTAATATTATATAAAAAAATATTTAAATTTATATAAAAATTTCGGACCAAAAGTGCTCTGATTTGATTTATAAAACAATTAAAAGGTGGAAGAGTGAGTTTTTTTTTCTATGTTTAAAATAATCAAAATGTTTGATGGTTTACAAATGTGTAAATTTTTTAAATAATTTAGCAAAAAAAATTATATTTTATTTATGTATATTGTATATTGTTTAACTAAATTATTTTTTAAAAATAAATTTTAAATATTTTATATGTTTATGGCAAAGAAATTTTAAATCAATTTAATATAAAAAAAAGTTAAGAGAAAACTTAAAAAAACATTCATTAAAATAAAACGCTTCTATTTTCAATAAAAAAATATTATTAACAATGGCAAAAATATGTTTCAAAATAAAGTAGTTGTTGTTTTGTAAATGAACAAAAAAAAATATAAAAAATCAAGTTAAAATATTTGAATTTAAAAAAAAAATATGTATTTTAAAAATAATAAAAAAAATATATGTAAATTAAAAATATTTCTTAATATGGAACATTTGAGAAAAGATAAGAAACACTTTCGCCATTGTGTGTTCTTCGCACAGCCTCGGCAAACATCATAGAGACATCAATACACTAAAAAAATTTTGGAAAAAGAAAATTAAAATAATAAAAAAATTAAAAAAAAAAACTACAAAAAACTTACTTGTATTTTAGGACAATCTCTCATGTGACCATCTTGTGGTATGGTATTTGTTACAACCACAGCCTCAAAGCAAGCATTATTTATGCGTGAAATCGCTGGTCCCGAAAAGATACCATGAGTTAAAATGGCATAAACCTAGGCAAAAATCAAAAGAAAATCTATTTGAATTCGATTTGTACAAAAAAAAAAATAAGAAATTAATTAATTAACTACCAGTTTCTGTAATACGAACGTCATTCGTCTATTGAGACTTCCGAATAATAACAGAAACTTACAAACTACTGTGTTTGAAAAATTTCACAACACAGGAATTACATTTTTTATTAGGGACTTTCACGGTGTGGAAATTGGCAAAATTAGCATTTAACCAAACGTCAAATATTAGCCACCATTTTTTTTGTTACATATCGTTAGCGCCCTTTGTGTAAATAGTTTATAATATTCTGCTCGATTCGGGAGTACTCTTTCACCATTCACCTACTTTTTAAAAATTTGATATCCTTTCGAAGACTAAGATTTTGAAATTTTTTTCTTGTAATTATTGAAGATATTAATTAGAACTTAAATTTTAACAAGAAAAAAAAAAAATGTAAAAAAATTCAAAATAATATCAAATTTTTTAAAAATTGGTGAAGGGTGAAAGAGTACTCCCGAACCGAGCACAATGTTTCGCACTTAAAATTTCAAAATTAACACAAATAATTTTTTTTTTGAATAAATGTATTTTTTGATCACAATCACAGCTGTTTCCATTTTATTTTTATTTACGCTTTGGTTAATTTATTTAACTTAAGGTTTGAGTTCGGCGAATTAAGAAAATATTGCCTGACTCAACTTTTCAAATTATTTGACGTTTAGTAAATTCTATTACCATTTGGCAATTTCGTCAATTACCACACTAAAAAGTTTGAGATCGTGAAAACTCCTATTGTTTTAACTGAGCATTACCTTAGTGGCACCTGCTTCAACCAAACGATCGGCAGCATGCACAATTGTACCACATGTATCAGCCATATCATCTACCAATATGGCAATTTTATCTTTTACATCACCTACTAGCACCATTGAAGCCACTTCGTTAGCCTTTTTGCGTTCCTTGTGAATCAAAGCGAATTCAACATTTAAACGATCAGCAATGGATGTAACACTAAAAAGAAAAAACAATAATATAAATAATTTCGAAGCATTAAAAAAATATATATCTTGCGCTGGACATGGATATGAAAATAAAATTCAAATCGGTCGAAGGGTTAAAATTTGCACAAACAAAATGGCTGTTTTTTCCTACGTTCAAGAAATTTTTTAAAAAATCTCAAAATTTCTTTCTCTTGAACCTTTCATAGAGCTTGAGATAAACTTTCGTTAAAATTTAATTCGAGCCAAATCTAAAAATTTTAACCCGTGGCGCCCTTTGATCCAAGTTTTGGTGTTTAGAAATTTTTTTTTTAAAAGCTCTAAACTTTGATCAAAGGGCACCATGGGTTAAAATGTACTGATTTGACCCAAATTAGGTTTAAATCAGTGATGGCCATTTTTGTAATTCCTATTCCCGCGGGAATAGGCTAAAAAATGTTGCTTGTGCGCTGTCGACACACATACACTCTAAAATTCTGTTGCTTGAGCAAATTTGTTGACTTTTCGCTTGCTACTACCCACACAAGCATAAATGTTATAGTATGTGTGTGCGCACCACTGGTTTAAATGAAAGTATGTTTCAAGATCTATGCAATAGTCAGTGGACAAAATTTTGAGATTTTTTTTAAAAAAATTTTTGAACTTAGGAAAAAATTTAGAATATTTTTGGCAAATTTCAAATGACGATATCTCGAAAACCGTTCGACCGATTTCAGAAATTTTTTGATATTCATATTCAGCATGCCCAAAATTAATAAAAATAATGTAACAAACGCAAGATATTTTTTTTTAAAAATCAAAAAATAAAGATTAGTTAAAATTTCTCCAAAAATCCAATACTTTGACTAAGGGGCCCGGGTTGAAATTATCGGATTCGTCTCAAATTAAATTAAGATAAACGACTGAGTCAAGCTCTATAAAAGGGTCAAGGGAAAGATATTTTGAGATTTTTTTTAAATGTCTTGAACGTGGGAAAAAAACTCTATTTTTTGCAAATTTGAAATACCGATATCTCAAAAACGGTTTGACCGATTTGACGTTTTTTTGTTTGATAATTATGTTCAGCACATCAAAATTAATAAATATGATGTATAAATTATATCACATAATTTTTACGACTAGGAGAATACAAATTTGCCCTAACGTTTAAAATAGGAAGAAAAACTTGTTTACAATACAAACAAGTAAAAAAGTTAAATTCGGCCTTGCCGAATGTAGTGATACCTCCACAATTTCTAAAAGATTATTGCAAAAACTTTATTTAAAAGGAAATTACTTTGGAAAAAAAAAAAAAATTTTTGAAAAAAAATTTTCGCGAAAAAAAAAATTTGGTAAAAAAAAATCCGCGATTTTTTTCTTTTTTTTGTCAAAAAAATATGTTCGTACTTGTTTAAATACCATTTGGTGTTCAAATATGTTCACATAAGTCAACCAGCAACCGAATTAAAGCATTTTGTATTTTTAGGTTATGTTGAATGCACTAAAATTTTTGAGGTGTCCTTACATTTTCGTTCATAACTTTTGAACCGCTGAACCGATACCGCTCATATGCAATACCAAACTTCTCGGGAGAACTTTCAATAAATATGTTAAGTTTCAGTCATCTACACTGATAGAAATTTGTACATGACAATAATGAAAATCTACATTAATGTTATGAAAAATGGCGTTAAAAAGGAACCTATGTAGGGTTTCATTAAATTAATGAAATAGGTATCCTAAAATGTAATTGCAGTAACAAGTTTCATTAAATTAATGAAAATTGTTCATACAAAATATAAATTGTATTTATGAAAATTATGCATTACTTAAATGAAAAAAGTATTTAATTCTTATGAAATACTTTCATTGAATAAACCCTCCTTTTTTATTTTTGAAATAAAATACTTTCATTATATAAATGCTACTTTTATTTTTAATATGAAATATATTTATGAAATTGTAAAGATCTTTTTATAAAATTAAAAATAATAAAAATGGTTTTCACTTTGTTTTCTCGCACAAAATTTTACTCCAACCTTAAATTGTAATAAATTATTAAAACCACAAATTAATTAAACACAGAACGAATTTAGTAAATATACAAATAATAATTTACTTGTTTTCAAATTTCATAAAAAAGTCTGAAAAATCACAAAATCACCAAGTAAAAAAAAACACTTTTACATATTTTTTATTTTATCTATAGATTTCACTCAGTTTTCTCACACAAAATTTTACTATAACATTTACTTTTAATACAAATCACGCAGTGATTAGCTGTTTTTTTGCGCGCGTAAACTAACAGACTTCACTTCATGGTGATTTATTTACTCTTGGCTGCCCTTGTCGCTCTGTATGAACGACAATTTCGAAGAAGAAGAAGAAACTAACAGACTAAACAGACGCGACACGACAGGTGTCAAAAAACAGCAACTTTTGTAAATAAAACTTAATGAAATTTTTTAATGAAACTACGAAATCTAATGAATCAAAATTAATGAAAATCTTGCATTATATGTATGAAATTTCATTCAGCATATGAAATATTTCATTGTTGTAATGAAACAACGTTAATGAATTCCATTCATTAGTGATATGAAGCATTTTTCTATCAGTGTATGTGTAATATTTTGGCCGTGATAACCATTTCCACAGACAGACGGACATCGCTAGAATGTCTTAAAATCGATCAGGGATCATGAATATATATACTTTATGGGGTCCCAGACCGATATTTCGATGAGTTACAAACGGAATGACAAACTTATATATACCCTCCACTTACAATTAGTGATAGACTCTATATATAAGTTTATCATTTCCTTTGTAACTCATCGAAATATCGGTCTGGACCCCATAAAGTATAGATATAATTGAGCAGCGATCACGGCCAAAATATTACACAGAGATGACTGAAATTTAACATTTTTATTGGAAGTTCTCCCGAGCAGTTTGGTATTGCATTTGAGCGATATCGGTTCAGTGGTTCAAAAGTTATGAACGAAAATGTAAGGACACCTCGAAAATTTTGGTACATTCAACATAAAATAAAAATTCAAAATGCTTCAATTCGGCTGCTGGTTGACATATGTGAACAGAATTTAACACGGAATGGTATTTAAGCAAGAACGAACATATATTTTTTTTCAAATAAAGAAAAAAAATTTTTTCACTAAATTTTTTTTTTTCAATTTATTTTTTTTCCTCAAAATAATTTCTTTTTAAATTAAATTTTTTGCAATAATAATTTTTGCATTGTGGAGGGTATAAATTTAACTTTTTTACTTCTTTTGACTTATTTGACTCTCATGGTCTTTTAAAAGATCTTATATAAACAATTCGACTTACCGCTTAGCACCACCGGCATCTGGTGAAACAATAATTGAATTCTTCCATTCTGTAATGTTTTCTTTGATCCATTTTAAAACAGCTGGTTCTGCATACAGATTGTCAACCGGTATGTCAAAGAAACCCTAAAAAAATAGAGAAGAAAAACAAAATTATGAGTGGAAATTAACAAAAAAATGCAATTGAGGTAAAATAATTGAAATTTTAGCAAAGAAAATTTTTAAAGTAATAATTTTGAATATTCCTACATATATTAAGAAGGTATTTTTCAGTTATAAAAACTGTTTTAAACATTAAATAAAAATATCCCTTAAAAATTTGCTTTTACTACTCATCAATTAATTTTTTCTTAAAAATGGACTTAGCTCATTTTCATTATCAATGGTTCATTCAAAAAATTCAACTTAAAAATATTTAGAAAACATTTCATTTAAACTTCTGCTATAATCAAATTTATGTTTATAAACAAATCAAAATATTTTTTAAAACTTTTTTGTAACTGATTTTTTTTGTGCACAAATTACTTTCATTTTAAATAATCGCAAGCCCCACAAAATGCCGAAAAAATTAACAATTCAAGAGCAAGACGAATTGAAAAACTGGCTAAAAGAACAAGGAGTTATCTATAAAAATTTACATCGTGACTTTTCCGATGCTCTACCCGTGGCCAACTTATTAAAAAATTTTTATCCCAAACTAATTGACCTTTATAATTACCCACCAAAAAATAATACGCAGCTAAAATTGATCAATTGGGAGACGTTAAATTTTAAGGTATTATCCAAATTGGGCTTGCAGCTAAATAAAAATATGTTGGATAAACTATCCAAGGGGACAGTTGGAGCTATAGAAGCACTTTTGTACGAGATCATGCTAATAACAAGTGCCCATCAGAGTAAGGGCGATAAACCGGATGAACAGGAACAATTATGGACGGAAAATGATGATATTATGATGGTGACTGTAAATAAGAAAATTGGTGATGCCATTGTACAAGTACCACAGAAAATGATACTTTTCTCAATCTATGAGCAGCAGCTGCGCGAGTCTCAGGCTAAGGATAGTTTCATAGCTGCAGCCCAACAAAAAATAACTCATTTGGAGAATATCTTACAATTGAAACAGGAAAGAATCGAAGAACTGTGTTCGCAATTGTCTAAAGTATCGGTGAGAAGTTTATTGCATCAACATAATTTAGAAAATTCTATTTGTAATAGCGGAAGTAAGTCAAATCAAAACACTTTAAAAACTAATGAATCAATTGATAATGATGAAGTCTCTACCACATGCATTAATTAGTTTTGAATTTTAACGTTCTTTTTTATTAATTTCTTAAAAAATAAATATATTTTGTTAATAAACAAATTGAGCTTTAATTATTTTACTTTTTATGGGGCACTGCTGCCGTCATAAATCAACGTAGTCAAATTCCTAAAATAATTAACTTAATATCACAATGTTTTATTAAAGAGCCTGAAATTTCAATACCGAAAACACCTTACTCAATTACAAATAGTTGCTAAAGATAACTGAAAGAATGAATAAAATGTTTTAATGTGTAAATTAAATTTAGGGGCATGTCACAGACTCAATTCTGGTCGACAGTATAAAAAGTGGTTTACTGGTAAAACGCAAAATTAATATTTTTTTGCTCAGAATGAAATCACTTTTAAAAATCAAAGGGGAATTGAATTGCATGGAAGTGGTTTCATTCCGAAAAGTTATTTCGTTTTACGTATTTAGAGGGAAACTTTGAAACTACTTCCGAACGGAATTGAATTTCAACCGGTTGTAGTTTTTATTGCCTTACACTATGCATCATTTTGCAACCTAACTTGAGACTAGAGATGGGCACATGAGCAGATTAGTGCGTGATTCACGTGATTCACGCGTGAGTGTGACTGATTTCAATTTTACTCACGTGATTGTGAGTGAGTGTGAGTGGAGTAAAAAATTGCGTAAGATTTTTGCGTTTGTGAGTGTGAGTGGAGTAAAAAATTGCGTAAGATTTTTGCGTGAGTGAGTGTGCGTGAGTCGATTTTTTTGCGTGAGTTTGCGTGATTTATTTTCTCTTCTTATTTCCTTTTGTACCAAAAAAAACAACAAAAAATTGTAAAATATGGCTTAATTTATTATTTCGTCCCGAAAAAAGCAAAAAAAAAATGTAAAATTTCGCTGAACTTTAAATTTTGCTAAACATTTTAAAAGATTTTTGAATATGTATTTAGTTTTTGATATTTTTATTTGTAAAAATAAGTGTTGTTTTAAATGAGTGTGAGTGAAACTTGCGTGAGTGCACGTGAGTGTGAGTTATTTTAAATTTACTCACGTGATTGTGAGTGAGTGTGAGTAGAAAATATATGCTCGTGAGTGAGTGTGCGTGATTCAAAAATTGATGTCGTGAGCGTGTGTGAGTGTGAGTAAAAAATCACTCACGCGCCCCTCTTAAGTTGAGACCAAAAAAAACCGGAAAGGTACTGACTGATAAGAGAAGAAAAACCCTAGCTGGGTTTGGGTCTGGTTGACTAAGGTTTTTTTTTTTTAAATTGGCGGGAGGACACTTTTTGTAGTACCTATGTATATCTCGAAAACTATTCACAAATTTGCTCGAGTGTCTGCCCTACAAAAAATTCTCAAACATTTATTTAAAAAAATTCCACCTTCATGTCCAAAAACTTATAAATTTAAAAAAATACCATTTTATTTTTTATTTTTACATTTTTGATCATGAAAGAGTGATTTTTTGGAATAAATGTTTGAACGTTTTTTTTGGGCAGTTTACGAGCTACAACTTTGCCGAAGACACTCAAGAAAAATCTTGGTCAGTTTTTGAGATGTAGGCATTACAAAAAGCGTTCTGTTATCAAAAATTCATTTCTAAGCCTAAAACTTCAAACGCCAATTAAAAAAAAAAAACTTAGTCAATCGGACCAAACCCAGCTAGGGTTTTTCTTCTTTCATCAGTAGCTTTCATATTTTTTTGGTCTCAAGCGTATCAAATTTTAAGTGTCCCACTGTGTTATTATAGAGACAATTTACTGCAAATAAAAATTTAGTAATCATAAGAAAGGCACTTGAAATTTCTGGAAAAAAGTCCCTGAGAAATAGTTGTTTACAAAATGACTACTTTTCTGGAAAAAAATTGCTGAATAATAGTTGCTAATAAAATAACTAACTTTGCTCACAAAATAACTGAACTTAAAAAAAAGTTGCTGAGAAATAGTTGCTGACATAATAACTTCTTTTCTGGATAAAAATTGTTTACATTTTACATTTTGTCTGCAATTTTTTTTCCAGAAAAATTGCAGACAAAATTAATACTTTTCTGAACATGCATGTGTTTGTGTATTTCTTAAACAAAGCGACATCAACCTGCTTGTTGTTCTATTTTTATGCTCTTAGTTGTGAGTTTTGTTGACAATCGTGTCATATACGTTTTAATTGCCGATTGTACTCGGCTTCTGAGGGCTATGGGTGCCGATCACTGGTTTAGAGTAGTGTAGTACGGTAAAATTACTGTTTATTTACATTTGTTTTACTGCTAAAAAAATTTCTAAAAATTGGACCTGTTAATTTTAGTCCCTTCAATTTTAAATGTAAAAAAAGTTGTATGACATTTTTCATACAAAAACAACTGAAATGAAATCAAAGTTTGAAAACAAAAACTACCACTTATTGTTAGTGCACAGACAACTGGCATGTAGTAACTGTAGCAATTTGTAAAAATTTAAGCTAGATCCATTGGCATTTTAGAGTTTTAAAATACTCTTGGGTGCAAATTTACACCTGTGTTTAATTTAAATTACGATGGAAAATAGTGTAAAATAAAGTCTTTCATTTCTGACGTAATCAGTTAATTAACGTTATAATTGTCAAAAAAAAAATATAAATTTAGAAAATATGATATGCGTGTGTCATTTATAAATATGGTGGTCTCAAAAGGCTATTAAATATTTCTAATCGATATATTTTTGTTTCTTTACGTTAATTGTTTATTTATTTATTTAACTAACTTAACTATGTATGAAGGTTTTAAGCCTTTTTCGTGTTTAGCAATCAATTATAGTTTTTAGAATTTACATAAAATACTTTTATATTTAATTGACCTCAATAAATTTAACAAAATGTTGTCAATTTTTACACTCACAAAAAATTATTGCTCCAAATAAAGACAAATATAGAGTTAACTTTATGGAACATACTTTGAAAATGTTTGCAGTTTTAACCAGTGGGTATCAGGTTGGTTGGCTACCATTTAATTTCCTCTCTCAATAAGTTGGTACTCTTAGTGTTCCCATTGCTATTGCATGTAAAAACTCTCTTAAACACTAAGAGCGGATTACTCAATGAAAAGTTAGCTGATAACTGCCGATTTAACGGAGCCTTATGTCAAAATTTGTATGAAAAAGTTTAATTTAACGGCGAGTTATTTTATAACGGAGCATTGAGTAATCCAGCCTTAGAGAACCAATTTATATAAAGTGACATATTGTTTTGGCGTCTATCAAAATCACAGATCATCTTTACTCTATGGTTTTAACATTTATAATTTTAAATCTACAAACAAGTAAGGATGCTATTCGGCTGAACCAAATCAAAAATGACTTCCTCACTTTCCTGTTTTCTTGTTTTTTGTTCAAATTTCTTTGAAGTTTTCGATTTTTGACTTTTTTTATTTCTTGATTTTTTTTAACACGTGGCATCCTTCGATCAAAATATTCTCTATGAAATACACCATTTCCAATAGTATTTAGGAAATTATCAAGTGTATTTCAGAAATTATCAATTGTATTTCAGAAACTATCAATTGCATTTTAGAAATTATCAGTTGTATTTTAGAATTTATCAATTGTATTTCAGAAATTTTTAATTTTTATTTCAGAAAATATAAATTGTATTTCAGAAATTATCAATTGCATTTCAGAAATTATCAATTGTATTTCAGAAATTATCAATTGTATTTCAGAATTTATCAAATGTATTTCAGAAATTATCAAATTATTCATTTATTTTAACAAACACAACATTTATTTTTTACTGTTGACAAAATTTTCTAGAATAAATAACATTAAACATAACATTTTTTTCATTCTTTTTTACTAACAAATTCGAAAAAAAATAACCTACGAAAACATTAAAAATTACTGACAGTTCTGTTATTTTTACCAACAAATTCCAAAAAAATAACCTACCAAAACATTAAAAATTAATGATTTCGTAGGTTATTTTTTACAATTTTTTTTTACAATTAAAAAAATTTTTAATAAAATTTTGGGGAATCGATCACGCAAACAACTACATTCTGGACAGACACTCTACCCATCGTGCCAAAGTCACTTGATACAAACATGTTTTTATATTTCTATAAATAATTTTTTGAATTTTTTTTTCTACAAAAAAATAACCTACTTGTGTAGGTAAAAACTAATGATGTATCATTAAAAAATACCAACAATTAAAAAAAAAAAAATACTTACACAAATCATTAAAAATTTAAAGAATAATCAGTAGTTTTTACTTACAGAACAAAAATAAATGACTTTAAAGATTAAATGTTAATGAAAGTCTTTATTTTTTAGTGTGTCACTTTTGAAACAAAGGACAGAAGTAGTCATTAATAAAAACTGAACATCAAACAATTGTTTTTTTCTTTTAAAAACGACTAAACGGAAAATTTTTTAAATAAACTACAAACAGTTAATGACATAATTTTTTGAGTGTATGATCCTAGACAGGTTAATAGTGCGTTTACATTGGAATTCTACGCTCAAAAAATTATGACGGTAGATTCCACTACAAAGACAGTTAAACACCGACATTTGTTGTTCTTTAGGCGTTCACTACATTTTACGGTAAAATTAACCAAAAATTGTTTTTGTTGGTAACTATTGATTAACAACTTAAAAAACAGTAAAAACAACTTCAAATTACAGTTTTTTTTTTACTGTAACTCAAATTGTCGGAACTTTTTTATTAACAAAAAAAAAATAAAAAATTCTAGACGTAAAAATGGTTACAATTGTTTGGTAATAATTCTGACACTTCAACTCATCCGTTTTTCTAGATTTTTTAATGGACTAAAAACAATAACATAAAACAACTGTTACTACAATGTAGTAATTGTTTGAATTTATTATTCATTGGATTAGAAAATGTTGATTTTTCAACTAGGGCATGAAAATAAATAGTTTAAATAATAATAAAATTAAATTTCCTTGGTGCGAAAAGCAAAATGAATAAATTTGTAATAAACATTTATCGCGAGCAACTACTATATATTGAAATTCAAAAAAAGGAAAATTTGCTCCACTCTAGATCCCATTGAAAGACCTCCCTTATAAGTGGAGTAAAACAAAAAAAGAGGTCTTGAGTCAAGTTTTGTTAACGTACACTCAAAATAATCACTCTGTTAAATTACAGAGATACTCTGCTGAGCCAGCAGAAAATACCATAGATTTCCAACCAGCAAGATTTTTCGTTATTTTACGAAGAAAACTCTGTAAAAGGATTTCGATAAAAAAAACTGTAAATTTATAGAATTATCTGTAAAATATTGACAAAACCGAAAAGAATTTTACCAAAAAAACTCTGTAAATTTACAAAGTTTTAGTTAAATCCATTTTATGAGTAAAACTTCTCAGCATCAAAAACATTAATTAAAATTAAAAGAAATTAAATTAATCAAAATTTTGTTAAATTTGCTCCCTTTAATGCTTCCAAATTGTAAATTTACTTTTTTATTTTTGTGAATATTACGAGTTTATATCAAGTAACTCCAATTTTACACGTCGTCCTTGTAAAATTTACCAGTTTTTATTTTAATTTAAGACACTTTTTAAAGAGGGGTTTATCGGTCATATTTGGAAGTTTTTTAAGTGATTTTAATTTTTACGAAGCAATAAGTAAAATTACAAATGAAATTTAGTATTTTGGTTACGAGAAAAAAACAAAGTATTTTTCTAAAATCCGTATTTTAACAAAAAAAACTGTTTATTATCTGTAAAATAGAGATTACAAAGTAAAAAGTAAAATTACAGATAAAATTTTGTTTTTCGGTCACAAGAAAATACAAAGCATTTTCTTAAAATCTGAATTTCGACAGATAACTTTGTCAAATATCTGTCGAATTGAGATTACAGTCATTTTACAGAGTATTTAACAGAGTAATTATTTTGAGTGTAGTATTAAAAATTTACTAATTTTTTTTTTTTTTTGTGCATTTTTATGTTCGGTTACCAAAAATAATTCGAACCACAAATATCTTACTAAATACTGTTTTTGACCAACCTGTTCGGCATGACATTACTCTTAATTTAGTTACACTCAAAAAAATCACTCTGTTAAATTACAGAGATACTCTGCTGAGCCAGCAGAAAATACCATAGATTTCCAACCAGCAAGATTTTTTGTTATTTTACGAAGAAAACTCTGTAAAATGATTTCGATAAAAAAAAACTGTAAATTTACAGAATTACCTGTAAATAATTGATAAAACCGAACAAAATTTTACCAAAAAAACTCTGTAAATTTACAAAGTTTTAGTTAAATCCATTTTATGAGTAAAACTTCTCTGCATCAAAAACATTCATGAAAATTAAATTAATTAAAAGTAAAATTTTGTTAAATTTGCCTGCTTTAATGCTACCAAATTGTAAATTTACTTTTTTATTTTTGTTAATATTACGAGTTTTTAACAAGTAACTCCAGTTTTACACGTCATCCTCGTAAAATTTACCAGTTTTTATTGTAATTTAAGACAATTTTTAAAGAGGGCTTTATCGGTCATATTTGGAAGTTTTTTTAGGTGATTTTTATTTTTACATAGCAATAAGTAAAATTACAAATGAAATTTAGTATTTTGGTTACGAGAAAAAAACTAATTATTTTTCTAAAATCCGTATTTTAACAAAAAAAACTCTGTTTATTATCTGTAAAATAGAGATTACAAAGTAAAAAGTAAAATTACAGATAAAATTTTGTTTTTCGGTCACAAGAAAATACAAAGCATTTTCTTAAAATCTGTATTTCGACAGATAACTTTGTCAAATATCTGTCGAATTGAGATTACAGTCATTTTACAGAGTATTTAACAGAGTAATTATTTTAAGTTTTTTTTTTTAATTTTCAAAATAGGTTTCATAACCTTAACCAATTAAAGTTAATATCTTACCTGAATTTGTGATGCATGCAAATCCATGGTTATAATGTGATCTGCACCGGCCACTGATAGCATATTTGCGACCAATTTCGCCGAGATTGGAGCACGACTCTATGTGAAACAAAAAATAAAGAAAGAAAAGAAAAAAATCAATAATTAAATACTTGTTAATTAATTAATAAATTATTGTTTATACATGAAAATCTGTAATGGATAATGGTAGAAAATCGAAGTTTTTTTAACAATGACAAGAGACGCTGACAATGATGAGACCACGATGAACCATGAAGAAAATTAAAAATAAAACGCCCTTTTTATTCAGTAAATGAACTCAAACCAATTTCAAACAAAATAATCACAAATGAAAGACAAATCACAAAAAAAAAAAATAATTATACATAATTATAAAAACCAATACACTAAATTAAAATTTTCTTTCTAAACAAAAATACTAAAAATTTCGCAAAAAAAAAAAATTATTTAAATCGAATATTTCAGTGTGATTTTTTTTTTTTTTTTAACAAAAGTGAAAAATGTTTTCGAAACTTGAAAATATGCAAAAAAGTGCTTTAAAGTGTGGTAGAAAAATAAATTTGAGTATATAAATTATATATTTTAATTTTTTGTTTCTTTAAGTTTACACTGAAAAGAAAAATGTATAAGTTTAAATATCATGCAAGTTAAAATCCATACAAAAACAAACTTATGGGAAGTCAAAAAGAGTTTTGGTTGGGGGAGGAGTAAGAAAAAAACTTGAAAAAAATTAATAAAATCACAATTAATAAACACATAAAATAAAGAGCAAATTTAAAAAAAAAAATATTTAAAGAAAATTATTAGAATTTGACTAATAAGCGAAATTTTTATTTAAAAAAAGTTAAGCTGTGTTTTTTCGTTTATGGAGATGGGGGCCTCTAAAAGTTCCTTAGCTACTCACAGTATATTGTTTAGCTGAAAATTCCTAAAAAGACATTTGGAAAGAAAAGTAAAAAAAAATAGATAAAAGGTGAAACATAAAGTTCAGAAGTATAGATAAAAATAAAAAAAAAAGGAAATGGAATTTGACTTTCGAAAAGGAAATGTAGGAGAAGGAAAAAGGTATTAAAACTTGTGAGTTGTAAAATTTTGGTATGAAATTTAAGTTGGACAAAAAACACAAAATTTTGTGATTTATTTATTTATTTATGTTGTTTTTATTTTTAATAAAAAGCAGAGGTTTAAACTAATAAAAAAAAGTTAAATTCGAACTTTGCCGAATCTATGAATACCTTTCACAAGTCCAAATTTGAGTGAAAAACGATTTTTTTAGTGATTGTTATTTTTTAACATAAAAAAATCATTAAAATTTTGATTATATTTTTTTTTTAATAAAAATTTTTTAAATTAATATTTGAAAACAAACACATTTCTTTGAGTGTAATTGTGTTTTGCACGGTGAGCCTCAGCAATGTTTAGGCTGAACTTTAGTGTCGACAAAAAGTGTAAGCACAGTTTGATTTCAACATGATTGATTGTCACAAAACTGTTAACAGCGACATCGTAGCTGCTCGCATTCTCGAGATATTGCGAAATTAGTGTTTTTGTATTTTCTTAAATTTTTACACTGAAGTTTTTTAAATATTTTTAAAAACTAAGTATACTTATGTATTTATGTATTTACAGGTCTCAAAATAGTAAATATCAAAATCCTATCTTCTCACGTTCGCGAGAAATCGCGAAATATATTTTTGTTGTTTTTATCTTTTGATAGGTTTCTTTAAAATTTCGTAAAAATATGGAATGCAGTTTTACTTGTAGTTGATCAAAGGTCACACAGCTGTTAACATCGAAATTTCTCTAGATATCGCGAAAATTATAATTTTTTTTAATTTTTTATTTATATTTTTACACCGGTTCTTTAGAAATGGTGTTAAAACGTATTATGCAGTTTGATTCGAACATGTTGGAAGAAATTACAATTGCCCACAAAAAAAGTATAGCTGCTCACTTTTGCGAGCAATAGCGAAAAAAACTAGGGCTGTCAAACGGGATCGGTTTTTTAAAATCCCGGGATTCGGGATTTGAAAATCGAAATCCCGGGATCCCGGGATTTTTCGGGATCACGGGATTTTTCGGGATCCCGGGATTTTCGGGATTCCGGGATTAAATTTCTTTAATTATAAAAGTAAAAAAATAGTAAGACTCCTTATGTTTCAGTTTTATTGTGCATATTAAGGGGACTATTGTGGGTTAGTTGGTAGCGAGCTAGCCTATTAAGCAGTAAGTTATGAGTTTGATTCCCACGAAAACCCTTGGGTCGATTTCGCTACAACGAAATTATTTAAAAAAGTATTTCTAATTATTCTGATTGTTATTTAAAGGCAATTAAAAAATTAAGTATACGCCACTTATGCAGTTTTCAAGTAATTATTATTATTAAATATTTAGTAAGGAACCAAAAAAGCCTTGAATGGTTTGTTATGGAAAATTACAACTTTTATTTGCTTTTGGTTTCATCCCATTCCGATTTTGTTTCTTGCACTGCATAATTTTAAAACTAATTTAAAGAAAATTTAAAATAATAAAAACATTTAAAGGAGAAAAGTAATAATATAATTCATTAGACTTGCATTTTTTTGTATAAAAAATGTTTTCTTCCAATTTTGAACGTCCGGGAGAATTTTTAAAAATATTTAAATTGTTTTCTCCTACGCCTAAAACTTATGTGATACAAATTTGAGGCCAAATTGATTAAATTTGCCCGTGGCTCCCTTCGATAAAAGTTTCGGTTTTTTAGAAAATTTTCGCCAAAACCTGCAAACTTTGGTCAAAATGGCTTAGTTCTTAGTGCGTTGGACAATTATTCAGCAAGCCTGGGTAGAATTCTCAGCTCAGCCAAATTCGTGGCCAGCTACCTTATAAATTAAAAAAAAAAGTTTTAGTTTTAATTTGTTTATGTAAATGTAACAATAATTGAACAAAGTTGTAGTTTTAAAAATAAATTCTCATACATTTTTAATATTTCAAAAATCCCGGGATTTGAGCTTCAAAATCCCGGGATTCGGGATTCATTTTATGACCAAAATCCCGGGATTTCGGGATTGACAGCCCTAAAAAAAACCTTCTGTGTGTTTTTTTTGTTTTTATTTATTAAAGAAGTTTCTTAAAAATTGTTGAAAAGCAAATGCTGTTTGACTTGCACCAACGCCTTTTAAATGTTCTAAAGGGTAAGTTGTTTGGTTTTTACGTGATAATCTGTCAAACTCCATATAAAAAAAAACATAGTGCTCGATTCTCGAATACGATTTCACCATTCACCTAACTTACTTACCCTAAAGCAGGGTTGCAAAATGAAGACATTAAAATTGTACTAACGAGCTGATAAAATTGTACTTTTTCGACCCCAATTGTACCATTTTATTTTTTATTTGATATAAACGTTAACAAATTCGCCATTTGAAATTTCGAAAAATTGCGGTTTTTTCTAGGTTCAGGAAATTAAGAGAAAAAATCTTGAAATTTTTTCTATCGACTATTTCATACTGCTGAACCCAAACTTTCATTTAAACCTAATTTGAGCCAAATCAGATTATTTTAACTCAACCCTTCGATCAAAGTTTAGAGTTTTTGGTGAAAATTTTACAAAAAATCAAAACTTTGATCGAAGGGCACCACGCTCTATGAAAGGGGAAAGAAAAAATATTAAGATTTTTTTACTTTCTTGACCGCAGAAAAATCCGCCATTTCTTGCAAATTTCAAATAGCGATAAATTTTTTAATATTCGAGCTCAGCTCATCAAAATAATTGATGGTGTATTGCAAGACATTTTTTTTTAATTTTCAAAAATCCGAAATTTCGCCGGCGCCACGGGTTAATTGAATCCGATTAGCCTCAACTTTGTATCACACGATTTTTAAGTCTCGTAGCATTAAAATTTGCCCGGTTTTAAAATTGTACCAAATAAGTCATTGGTGTACCATTGTACTTTTGAGCTTCGAATTGTACCAAAAAAAGTACAGTTGTACCAACTTTTGCAACCCTGCCCTAAAGGCTCCGACACAATGTCGGAGTACTCTGTACTACAGAGTACCATCTCTAAAAATAGAGATACCATCATACAATTATCACAATGGACCTCAGAGTCTACGTGTGTTGACGTAAAACGTCAGCAGCCACTTACAACCATCATACAAAAAATGTGTAAGTGCGAAAGAGAAAGGAACAAAATCCACTCTCTGGCACAGATTACTCCGTCATTGTGAATTCAGCTTAATGGTATGAACAGAACAAGCCCGGCACGACTTTTTCCATACGATTTGACAGTTAAAAACCGTGACCGGCACGACAAAAAATTAAAACTTATTTTATTTCATCTCCGGGCTCTCTCAATCTCCCTCCCTCTCACACTCCAGGGTTGCCGCATTTTCACAACAATTTTTTATTTTTTCATTCACAATGGTGTAACAAACGTACAGTAGTGCCAACTTAATCACATTGACTATGTGATAAGCGATTTTTTTCCGTAAAATTACTCTAATTTTATTAAAAGTTAGCACCACTGAACAAATGACATTTTTTGCCGTCGCCGTCCCCCGGCATTGTTTTGGGCCTATATTCTCCGGCAACGGCAACCGTCCCCCGTGCCGTGCTTGTTCTGTTTCTACCTTAAGAGTTGTAATTTTTCACCGGTGAAAAAAAATGTTTCGAAACATCAATTAATTTGTAGCGAAAATTTGACAGTCATGTGTTTGGTTTTTAAAGTATATAAAGGGCGAATATTCAAAACTTGTTATCTGTAGTGCTACAACACAGCAGATAGCAAGTTTTATGGTGATCGATTCTAAGAGATTCTAGCTATGTCTGTCCGTAAGTTTACCGAAGACACTATACCGTCCAAATTAAAAAAGCTAGACCCTGAGGTTTGGCACGAATATGTCTTATGGTCATAAGCAGTTTAAGTTCGTAAATGGGGGAAATCGGAACAGGGGGAAAAATGTTTCCTTGAAAAACTAAACCAACTTCTGAAAATGCAAGTTTTTTTTTTATTTAAAACTTTTAACAAAAAGTTTGAAGAAGTTTAGAGTCCTGCACTTGAACCCAGGAGATAAGAAAATGTCATTTGTTTTTACCCGCCCCTTTTTTGGGCGTGGATATTAAAAATTATTTAAAAAATTACAAATCTGTATTATTAAAGTGCTAAAAGCATAATAATTGTAAATAAAGTTAATTTTTTTTTACATGTTGGAGGATATAAAAGATTCGACACAGCCAAATTTAACACTTTTACTTGATTTATTAAAAATTAGTTTGATTAGGGATATTTTTGGGAGGACTAAAAAAAAACAAATTAAACTAACTGTAAGTAAAAACAAATAAAAATATTGGATTATTTAAAACTTAAAAAAAATCCTATTAAAAAACACAAATTTTTTAAATTAAATTAAACAATATTTGAGAAAAATTACACTGGTTTAAAATTTGTCATTTGACACCAAATTTTTCTATCACGTTAGAATTTTAAGTTTTGAGTTTTAAGCTTTTTGACCATTTTTGCCTTAAAAATAAGATTCTGACTTGTAAATGACTTGGCTAGTTAGAAAGACTGAAATTTTGTTTACAAGGGAACTTAAACAGCTTTTAAACAGCCTTTTCTTATGACCATATTTTCGAAATCGGCTCCTACGATAAAGAAAAAATAGGTGGACCGATTTTAGGTGTGTTTTTTTAATTTAGTAGAATATAAAAAAATCTAGCCATGACCTGAAAGATTTTAAAAAATTTGTGTGTGTATTTTTATGGAAAAAAAAATTAGATTTTTTTTAGTTAAAAATAGCAATAGAAAAAGTAAGATTACAAAGAACATTGTATCGTTCCAATAATAAAAAAAAAAACATTTAAAACAAATATCAAATTTGAGATGATCTAACACATTTTTTTCATGGATACTATCAAACTAATAACACTGCACAACAATTTAATTTTTTTTTCAAAAATTACGTTGTTACGACTATTGGTTCTGGTAGAGGAGACCGAAAAAAACATATATGCATCGGCGTTTTAAAAGATCACATCATAGTTTTATTTTAGAGGCGGTTAAAGTTTTCCAGTTTTGGCCTGTTCTTGCAGCGTATCCACTCAAAAAATATTATGTCATTAACTGTTTGTAGTTTATTTAAAAAGTTTTTCGTTTTGTCGTTTTTAAAAGAAAAAACATTTGTTCAATGTTGAGTTTTTTTAAATAACTAGTATTTCTGTTCTTTGTTTCAAAAATAACAACATAAAAATAAAGACTTTCATTAGCATTCAATTTTTAAAGTCATTTATTTTTGTTCTGTAAGTTAAAATAAGTGATTCTTCTTTAATTTTCAATGATTTGTGTACGTTGTTTTTTTTTAATTGTTGACATATTTTAAAGAGAAGTCATTAGTTTTTACCTACTTGTGTGGGTTATTTTTTTTGTAGACAAAAAATTAAAAAAACACATTTATAGAAATATAAAAACATGTTTGTATCATGTGATTTGACACGATGGGTAGAGTGTCTGGCCAGAATGTAGTTGATTGCGGGATCGATTCCCCAAATATTATTAAAATTTTTTTTAAATAAAATTCAATAGAAAAATTGTAAAAACAACCTAGAAATTATCAATTTTTAATGTTTTCGTAGATATATTTTTTTTTAATTTTTTGGTAAAAATAACACAACAATCATTAATTTTTAATGTTTTTGTAGGTAATTTTTTTTCGAATTTGTTGGTAAAAAAATAAGTGACGTTATTTTTTAATGTTCAATGTTATTTATTTTAGAAAATTTATTTAACAGTAAAAAATAAATGTCGATGTTTGTTAAAACAAATGAATAATTACTGAAATGGTTTTCAAATGTTTTAAATATGTTTTTCATTTGTTTTTGCCTACAAATAAGTTTTTTACGATTTCTAAGAATATGGCAAAAAAAATCCGTCATAAGCGAGAGTTAGAGGGTTAATATGTTCCACAAACATTTGCCATAATATTTTCTACAAAATTGCTGAACATAGCCTATACCTCAGTTGTAAAGAAAACATAGTTTTATATACTAATATGCAGAGAAAACAGGCCAAGGCTGGGAAAATTTAACCGTCTCTAAAATAAAATTATAGTATGATCTTTCAAAACGCCGACACACGTTTTTTTTTTGTTGGTCTCCTCTACCAGCAACAATCGACTGAACCCCGTAATTTTTTTTAATCGAATTAAACTGTCTGAAATTGTTGACCTGATTTAAAAAAAATCAATAAATGTTCCCTACAAATTATTAAAACTTTGCTTGTGGCTTATTTATGGGGCATTCCATGTGAAATCGGACACTTTGAAAAACTTTTTTTTTAGATTTTACCAATTTGTTTACAGTTTTTAGTACCCTTCGAAAACTCCTTCGTGGTAAATTTTCAGATTTTTTTGATGACCCGTTCAAAAAATATCGATTTTTTTAAAATTGGTAGTTTGTTCCTTTACTCAAACTTCTTTTAATCATAACTTCTTCAATAATGGTCCAAATTTCAATTTTTTTTTTTCAAAATTTTTGTTTTTTTACGTACTTTCTAAAAAAAAATCCCAAAAAATTCTTAAAAGCGCTCTAGTATGCGATTTTTAAGTTTTAAAATTTTAATCTCATTTTTGAAAATGTTTGTACTCTTCGATTTTTTTGAAATTTTTCTGTGTAAAACTTCTATCAATTCTACAAATTTTTTGCTCAGGAAGATCGTGGGATAACGATTATTACTATTTTTTAAAATTTTTTGAAAAAAATTTATTGTAATTTTTCAATCTTAAAATCATTTCTACTGCTCCAATGGTGCGTCATAGAGGGGTCTTTTATAAGACCGACCCCACTAATTTTTACGTCTTAACATTTCTTTGGAACAAACTAATACCCTATCTCCAATTTCTAAGGGGGCTCCGACACAAAACGACATTTTTTAAAATTTGTTCCAACCGCTCTAACTGCCCTAATAGTGCCCTTAGAGCAACAAAATGTATGACCGACCCACAATATTTTTTTAGTCCAAACATTTTCTCTGAACACACCTACCCTCTATCTATTTATGTTCTATCTGAACACACCTACCCTCTATCTTTAACTGTTAAGGCGGTCCCCATACAATTTTTTTTATTTTTTGTAAATTTGTTTTATTTAATCAGCTTCTGCCGGTCCAATGGTGCGTCCGAGAGGGGTCATTAGTGAGACCGACCCCCATTTATTTTTACCCTACAACATTTTTTCAAAACATACCTACGCCCTATCTCCACTCCCTAAGTAGGCTCCCATACAAATAACAGTTGGAGCAAATTTTATAAAAATGTAATTTTGTATGGGAGCCTACTTAGGGAGTGGAGATAGGGTGTAGGTATGTTTTGAAAAAATGTTGTTGGGTAAAAATAAATGGGGGTCGGTCTCACTAATGACCCCTCTCGGACGCACCATTGGACTGGTAGAAGCTGATTAAATAAAACAAATTTACAAAAAATAAAAAAAATTGTATGGGGACCGCCTCAACAGTTAAAGATAGAGGGTAGGTGTGTTCAGAGAAAATGTTTGGACTAAAAAAATATTGTGGGTCCGTCATACATTTTGTTGCTCTAGGGGCACTATTAGGGCAGTAGAAATGATTTTAAGATTCGAAAATTACAATAAAATTTTTTAAAAAAATTTTAAAAAATAGTAATAATCGTTATCCCACGATCTTCCTCGGCAAAAAATTTGTAGAATTGATAGAAGTTTTACACAAAAAAATTTCAAAAAAATCGAAGGGTACAAACATTTTCAAAAATGAGATTTAAATGTTAAAGGCTCCGACACAATGTCGGAGTACTCTGTACTACAGAGTACCATCTCTAAAAATAGAGACGACTTCATACAAAAATGTGTAAGTGCAAAATAGAAAGGAACAAAATCCACTCTCTGGCACAGAGTACTCCGTCATTGTGAATTCAGCTTAAAACTTAAAAATCGCATACTAGAGCGCTTTTAAGAATTTTTTGGGACTTTTTTTTAGAAAGTACGTAAAAAAACAAAAATTTTGAACAAAAAACAAATTGAAATTTGGACCATTATTGAAGAAGTTATGATTAAAAGAAGTTTGAGTAAAGGAACAAACTACCAATTTTTAAAAATTCGATATCTTTTGAACGGGTCATCAAAAAAATCTGAAAATTTACCACGAAGGAGTTTTCGAAGGGTACTGAAAACTGTAAACAAATTGGGAAAATCTAAAAAAAAGTTTTTCAAAGTGTCCGATTTCACATGGAATGCCCCTTATATAAAATCTTGTTCAAGGAAATAAAATACATATTTTAAAACTGATTCGAATTCAAAAAAACAAACCTTATCGAAATGAAACCTGACCCCAAAGATCAGAAAACACTTAAAAAAATAATAAATATTGATACATTATCTTTCATAGACGTCAGATGAAAAATAATCGTATCAAATACGTATGTATGTAAGAAAAATAATGAATTATAAAATTAAATAAAATTAACATTTAAGGATTTACAAAAAAAAAATTAAAACAACAACAATTAATACAACATATTACTTTTAATATACAATTATGATGAGAGAGTTGGCTTATCTGTTATTAAAATAAAACCCATGAATATACAAAAAACAAATAATTTTAATTGACACCACAAAATGATTCAATAAATATGTTGATTAAAATTGTGATTAAAATTTTCGTAATTGCAATGAAGCTGTTCGTTCTACGTACTTTTTGTTTAAAAAAAAAGAACAACAAATAAAATGTGGAAAAAGATAATTTAGAATCGAATTGAATTTTTTGACACTCTTGTATTTTGAAAGAAAAGTATTATCTCTTTCTAATATTTAAATAAATTAAGCAAATTTTGTACGAAATTTTTTTAAACAAATTATTAATCTAATAACAATATACATATTTTTGTTTCTTGTTGGTCTAATTGTGCATTTCATTGCAAAGTTATTACTGAAAAAAAAAAAATAAAATATATTTAAAATTAACAAAACGAATATATTAAAAAAACATGCATTTATTTCCATTAAATTAAAACACACAAACATAATATTGAGACAAAAAAAAGGATTTTTAATTAAAATTATACTACTTCCAAAAAGAAAAGTTCAAAGTTTAGATTTTTTATTACTTTTTTTGCAAAATTCTTTAGAATCTTAGGGTATTATTATCACGGTTCGGCTGAAAAACGTTAGGAGTTAAAAAAAAAAGCATACAGCATTGGCCCTTAAAATGAGTCAAAATGTCGCCTAACAAATCTTTTATCACGGCCCTACAAAGAAGTTTACATTTTTTTAACAAAAATGGACTTGGTTCTTTTTCCCTCAAATTAAAAAAAAAAATTTATAAAAAAAAAATTTCATGACCCACTGTAGTTTTTATTTTTTTTTTCATTAACCCGCTATCTCGTATTTTCCCTCAAATTAAAAAAAAATATAAAAAAAATTTTCATGGCTCACTGTAGTTTTTATATTTTTTTTTCATTAACCCGCTATCTCCTATTTTAAGGGGTCATTTTAGTCCTTATTCTCAAATATCATCATTGAACACAATTAACATGTGCGCTTAAAGGGTTAAAATGTTCCATAACAATTTTAAGCATTGAATTTCATATGAGTTGTAGTCCCAAACTGATGGCTTTTAAAAATCTCTAGTGAAATTTGAAGCAGAAAATATTTGTAGAACATTTTAACCCTTTAAAAGTAGGTTTTATTGGTTTGCTATAAGAATATTTAAATAAGGGCCTTAAATGACCCCTTAAAATGGAAGATAGAAGGCTAATATGTTCTAAGAAAAGAACCGCCATCAAATTTTACTTAAAATATTTTAACTTAAAAGTTGGTTGAATATATTTTTTTTGACTTATTTAAACCGAATTTAAAAAAATAAAAACTACAGTGGGCCTTAAAATTTTCTACAAATATTTGCCTTATAAAATTTCACTAGGGATTGTAAAAGTTTGAAAGTTTGTGCTATATGCGCAAAATGCTTAAAATGGAAAAATATAATCAATAGGGGTTTTCACAGTGTCAGGCATTTTGATGTGGTAAATGGCAAATTTTCCATTTTACTAAACGTTAAGTATTTGCCACCATTTTATTGTTAAATATCGTAAGCACACTTTTTGTAAATAATTTGCACAAAATGGCTTTAAAATAAATCACAAATAATCTGTATTTTTCTTTTTGTGTAATGTTTTTGTTGTCGCGTTCGAAATTTAAGCATAAACAATCACAGCTGTTATAACTTTTTTGTTTTTTTTTTATTATTTGCACTCTGGTATTTTCTTTTTACTCAAGGTTTGAGTTAGGCATTTAAAGAAAAATATGCCAGACTAAAATTAGCAAATTTTTTTACGTTTAGTAAATTTTTTGTGACGTTTGACATATTTGCAAAATACCACACTAAAAAGGCAAATTTAATCGTCACTGTAAAAATCCCAAATGTTTTTTATTTTTTTTTACCAAAGCAGTGTTAATAAAAACTTGACAAAAAACAGTGTAAATATACTTCTTAGCTAACAATTATGTTCTGATGTGTTTAATAATATTTTATGATGATTCTTTTTTTTTTCGTTTAACCCTTTGACGACCATACATTTTCTACCGAAGCGATTTTCAGTTTCTGTTCGCTGTCGTGATCTGTGAAACAAAAAATTGGACCCCTAAGGGAGGGGTTAGGGGTCCAATTTTTTTAGGTGATAAAAATTTTCTTTTGATAATTACGCAGTTCTGGCTGAAGCTATTTGCTATTCGCTGTAATTTTGAAGATCTGCAACTTAATTTTAGTAACTCTACATGAATATGGACCCCCCTTCTTGCTTCTCATTTCACTCGACAAGTAAAGATCCTTTTGTCTCTAAAATAGAGATTATTATTTTACAAATTTTGAGGGCTTACAGTGAGTAAGGGGATAAAATTAGAGACTTACTAAAAACTACACAGAAAATAATATCGTATATTTTATTTTAATTAAAATTTTAATTGTTTTTCAATTTAATATTAATTAAACTTCGAATTAATATAATTAATTGTTTAATTAAATTTTTAACTTTATTTTAATTAATATTTTAATTGTTTTCAAATTTAATATTAATTAAGAATTTAATTTATATAATTAAATGTTTAATTAAATTTCTAGCTTTACTTATTTTTTTTTGTTTTGTTTTCCGTGTGTGTGCGAGTGTGTGTTTTTCTCTTGCATTGTTTTACATACAAAAAAATACATAAGTATAAAAAGTTTGTTGAAAGTTTTTTTTTTCACATAGGTTTTTGAATTCTCATTTTGTTTATAGTTTTATGTGTATGTATATGAAAGGTTTATAATCAACTTTATAAAATCATCTCACTGACTATGTCCTTACGGCATAAATAAATTTGGTAAAGTTTGAAGAAATATTTTTTTTAAACTATTTTCTTCAAAAAGAATGTTTTTACAAAATATTTTTTTTTTTAATATAATATTTTTAATTTAAACAATTAAAATTTTAATTATTTTTTTTTTTTAATTTTAATTAAATTTTTTAATTTATAGTATTAAGTTTTCAATTAAATAAATATCCATTTATTTTTAATTAACGACATACAAATATTTTTAATTTATTTGCGCATTTTAGTGATTGGTCCGGATTTAATTAATTTTTTAATTAAATCTACGAATTTTTTAATTAAATATTTTTTTTATTTTTTTCTGTGTATACTTTTGTTGCCCGAATACTATTATACAATCCATCATTTAGCACATTTACCCTATCTTTCACCTGAACAAAAATAATCGCCAAAAACGCTTTGGCAAGTATACTTGCCTGTTGTCGTCAGGCGCGGATCCAGGGGGGGGGGGAATGGGATTTCTCCCCCCCCCAAAATGATTTCAAAAAAAAAAAAAAAAAGGAAAAAAAAGAAAAAAAGGAAAAGAAAAGGAAAGAAAGGAAAAGAAAAGAAAAAGAAAATGGAAAGAGCAAAAAATTTCTCAGAATCGAATAACATTTCTAAAGGAAAAACGTCTTAGAATCTGAATATTTAAATTTTTCATTTGAAATGTGGCTAATAATAAAAATGTTTCTATATGAAAATGTTTCAGAATCTAGATGCCATTAAAGCCGTAAAATTTTTCGTATTTTAAGAAAATTGATTCAAAATTTCTTCATAAAAAGTTTTAAAAACTGGTAATTTTTTAGTATCTGATAATTTTCTTTTACGAATTATGCTTCATGATCTGAGAATTTTTGTATACGAAAAAGTTCTTAGAATCTGAGAATAACTTTGAAATATGAGAATTATTTCAAAGGTTTTTTATAAGAAAAATATGTATATCAGAATATGGAATTTTTTTCATAGAAAGAATGTCTCAAAATCTCAGATTATTTCTATAGAAAATTTTAAAAATCTGAGACATTTTCTACAAGAAAGAGTTTCAGAATCTGAACAATTTTCTGAAAGGGTTTTTTTTTATACACTCAAAATAATACATTAGTAGATTTACTAATTTTTTTTGCTAATGCTGGTTAGCTAACTTTTAGCAAATTTTTAGTTTAGATTAGCATGTTAGCAAAAATATCTTGTAAACTTCATTTAGCGCATTAGCAATTTTAAACAAAATTTAAACTAATTTTTTTGCTAAATTTAAAATTGAGTTGACCAAATTTTTACCAGCTTTTTTGCTAATATTAGCAAAAATAAATGGTAAATTTTTTTTATTTTCAGAAAACCTAAAATGGCGCTATCTCGGAAACTAAGCCAGATAGAGCAAAATGGAGGCCTTTTTTGGTTCTCCTTTTCACATGTGTGGACCCTAATGGGTCCTAACTTTGGATCCAAAGAAGTAAGTTAGCATTCCCGAAAATTTTAAAATGCTCATATCTTGGTAAATATTGCCGACACAAAAAAGTCCAAAAGCATTTTTGTAGCTCTCAACACGTAGAACAAGAAAACTCTCCGAGTAGTATTTTTGAAGTTATCGAGTTTTGTAATTCTCAAAACCCCGGTGGTCCCCTAAAATCACGTATCTCAAAAACTAAGCAAGGTAGAGCGAAACGGACACAAATTTTGGATCAAAAACTATTACGATTTTTAAGGAACCCAACTAGGTCTAGGCCCGTCGGGGTCTGGACCTATCGGGGTTCTCAAATGTGTATGAACTAAGTTGAAATAAAAAAAATTTCAGTTAACTAATTTTTGGCAAAACATTTTTGCTTACTTTACCAAAAAAAATTGTGGGTTGAAAATCAGCAAATTTTCTTGCAGGTTTACAAGCTTTTTTTGCTAACATTACAGTTTTTTTTTTAGTGTATGAAAAATATTTAAGAATCTAAGAGTTTTTCTGTAGTAAAATTGTTTCAACATCTGAGATATTTTGTGAAGGGTACATGCACAAAAATCTAATACTTTATTAATTTTTTTCGGAATATTAATGCTTAATGTTATTAATGTTTTCGAAAATTCAAAATTTTTATATAAAATTTTACGTGTCTATTCACAGTTGCGACTAGCTTTGACTCTCATAAGCCAATTTTTATGACTGAAAAGTCATAATATCAATCTTAAAATTTGCAAATGAAATTTATCGGTCTAGAGTGATCGTACCTAAGAGGCAGTTAATAGCAAAAACAATACAGATCATGGGTTCAATCCCTGGCGGCTGCGATCTGTTAATAATTTTCACATATAGAATAAAATTGACTATTAACTGAATAAATTTGACATTAAAAGTTTTTCTGATGATTATAATAACTGGATTATATGAAACTAGTAAAAAACGAACCAGGATGTCTTAAATTTTTAGAAAAATAAATTTTTCTTTCACACCTTTCTCAATTCAAACCATATATAACATGATTAAAAAATTATAATACTTACATAATTATAATTAGAGTCTGAGCTCAACTGTCTTTACAGAAAAACAAATATTTGAAATTTAAAATTTTTTAATTTTTTTGTATAGAAAAATATTTGATGTTATGACTGTTCAATCATAAACATTGGCTTATGACAGTCATAGTCAGTCATAACTGTGAATAAGCACGTTTGTAAGACTATAAAAATGGTCCTATTTTGGAAGTAAATACGACTGACAGGGTCCCCTTGTGAACAAATTTTTTGAGTAAAAAAAGTTCCCCTAAAAATTATTTTTCTTGGTTATTAATTTGTTACGCAATATTAAAAATATTAACAAAAATTACTTTATTGCTTTCCGATTTTTTGTTAAAAAAAAAAATCTCCCCCCCCAAATGAAATTCCTGGATCCGCGCCTGGTTGTCGTCAAAGGGTTAAAGGGGTAATTTTTGTCCTTTTTTAAAAGAAATACATAAAAGTCTATAATAAAGGCAGTTTGAGGGTTAAATGTTCTACAAATATTTTGGGCATCAAATTTTACTAGGGGTCGTCAAAGCAAGAAAATGCATTTGGACTATGTAAAATGCTGAAAAAAGTAAAGTTTTAAAATTAGCACACCCATTTTGTTGATACATATTTTACAAAAATAATGTAAATGAAATAATTGAGCTCGAGGTCTTTTGTTGTAAATCAAATATATTTTATTTCTCCGATAATTGGAAATTCATCAAATTTCATAATCAGGGACACTTGTTATAATTACTAGGGATGTCGCGAATATTCGTCACTATTCGGTATTCGGCATATTCGGCATATTCGGCATGCTCTTTTGAATATTCGGTTAAATAAATATTCGGTAACAGTTTGCCGAATATTCGGCAATATTTAAATTAGTTAAAAAAAAAAATTTTTTATTAACGTTTGACTCTTGTTTTGTAGTCATTTCAGTATGTTTTTATACAAAAAAAAACTTGAGCACATGATTAAAACTCGAATTATTAAGGTAACAGAAAAAATAGTGTCAAAAACAGCATTGTTCTCTTTTAGTCCGGTACATTTTTTTAAATTTTTTACATAGGTAAAATACAGGGGTATGAATAATTAAATTATTCGGCAATATTCGTATTCGGTTTAAACCGAATACCGAATAGTAAATATTCGGTAAAATGCCGAATACACTATTCGCGACATCCCTAATAATTACACAAACAAAATGAACTTTAAGCTATAGTTGCTTTGTTTTGTTTGTGTAATTATTACAAGTGTCCCTGATGATGAAATTCGATGAATTTTTAATTATTGGAGAAATAAAATTAAAAGTATTTACAACAGACCTCGAGCTCAATTATTTCATTTACATTACTAATATAAAGGTTAAAAACTTTAAATTTTAAGCATTTTCTTTATGCCTTTGGTAAGCCCTAGTGAAATTTCATGAACAAAATATTCGTAAAACATTTTAACCCCCTAACTGCAATCTTTCATAAACTTTTATGTATTTCTTTTAAAAAATAACAAAAAGGACCCATTAAAAAGGGAGTTTGAGGGCTAATTTGGTCAAAGAAAAGAATCATCATAAAATTTTGTAAAACAGATCGGAACATAATTTTTAGCTTAGAAGTATATTTACATTTAAAAATGTTTGAAAATTTATTTTGGAAATTAAAAAATATATTTTTTGAGAATTTTATTTTTGGAAATAATTAAATTCAAATGTATTTGAGAAATTTACTTAAACAAAAAATTTATTTTAAATACTTTATGAATTTTAAATATAATTCGAACTTTTCCCTTGTCTGCTTTAAATAACAATCATACGCAACGGTGCACAGTGGTTTATTTTTAATAATTTGGCTATTCAGTAAGTAGGTACAGGACCGATTGCAGCGAAATTCATACCTGTTATAGCCAACGTAATTTCGAGCTTAAGTTTTGACGCTGGACCCCACATGCCCAATAAGGGCACCACCAGTGGCCCCTAAAGAAGGACATGTTTAGTACACTTTAAGTAAAACTTAAAATGCTTTAAAATTACCAACTTTAAATGCGTGGGGGGTGAAATAAAGCCATAGGCAATAAGGCCATATGGAATTATTTCCCAATGAGTTGAGAAATAAGGCCATATGGCCGTATTACCAACCACTGTTGGAAATAAAGCCATGTATGGCTTTATTACTCATTTTAAAATTTAGAAAAGTATTCGTCATTATTTTGCGGAGAGTGTAGGGGGAAATGTGAAAATTTTTTCCACTAAAATCCTGCTACCCAAAAAAAAATTTACTTAGCGAAGCCGCTAAATTAATTTATGGAGTTTGTAATCCCTAATCCCGGCCGAAGGCCGGCTACACATAAAATTTTTTTTGTTAAACAATCTTTAAATTAAAAATCATGCTAACAGAAAAATGGTGCCTCTGGGCCCTTCTGAGTTCAGAGGTTCCTGGTATATGTGGGTTTTTAATTTAAAGAGAGGTAAACAAAAAAGTTTTTCAGCGTAGCCGGCCTTCGGCCGGGCTTAGGGATTACAAATTCCATAAATTAATTTAGCGGCTTCGCTAAATAATTTTTTTTGGGTAGCAGGATTTACGTGGAAATATATTTCCACATTTTCAACTGATATGGCTTCATTTCCACTTTGGTTACAAAATCAACAAGACTTTATTGCTCAATCATGTTGGTAATAAGGCCACATGGCCTTATTCCCCATATGAATTGAGAAAAAAAGCCATATGGCCTCATTGCCTATGGCTTTATTTCACCCCCCCCCCCAAATGCGTGTACAAAAAATTTAGCGCTAAACTAAAAAAAGGCTTGAGGGTTTTGTTATGTTAAATGTCAATTTTCATTTGCTTTCGTTGGCTTTTTGATATCCCAGGCAGAAAAATACAAACGGGAGAGCGCTGGCAAAGTACCTTTTATGGTCGCTTGTGTGCTGGGAAAGCATCACAGTTTAGTACTCTCCCAGCGTCCAAAATGATAACCACGGTAAACGGTATGCCATTGCTATTTTAAAGCGCTTTGAAAACGCTTTAAAAACAAAAAATATGGTACTATTATACCACTTTTAGAACAAAAAATGGGACGGATCTAAATTGTATACATAAGTCCATAAGACACAATTGAGTTAACTTTTTTTTGTGTTTATTTGAATCATAGATGGGAATTTTTCATTACCATTGAAATTTAATTACCATTGGTTGATATCAATGGTAATGAAAAAAATTTCATTACCATTTAATGGTAATTAAATTTTTTTAATTGAAAAAATAATTACCAATTGTAATGAAATGCACCAATTGTTGAAAAACACCAATTATAATTGGTTTCAAAACCATTTGTTTACACATTTTTGTCTTTTTGAAAAGTTATAAATTTAAACATCAAAGCATGTTTTTTTTTTTTTTTTTAAATATGAATAAAGACAAAAATCTAAACGCAAATAAAAAAACTTCAAATATTGTGTTATACAAAAGGCAAACGTGCGTTTGGTTCATAAAATGTGAAAAATTTAAATACAAAATAACAAAAAACAACAGATATTTTCAAATATTAACGATTTTGACAATATTGTGACGACTTTTACTAATGGTAATTCTTTTTTTTAATTGATGCCATACCAATGGTAATTATTTTTTTTTTAATTTTCATTAGTAATTAAATTGATTAGTAATTTAATTGGTGCAATTGATACAACCAATTGTAATGAAAAAAATTTCATTACCAATGACATCAATTTAATGGTAATTAAACCATCAATTAATTGGTACCATTAATTAATTAGTCCCATCTATGATTTGAATAAAGAAATTTATTAAATTAGGATAAAAAATTTATTGACTCATTTATTAGGATAAAAAAATTTGGAACAAACTTTGAACAATTTTCTAAGTCCCGGAAAAAGTTTGTTTGCAGTTTTCGTTGCGTTTTGGAATAAAAAATTTATTAAAAATTCTTTTAGGAAAAAATTTGGAAAAGTCCCGAAAAAAGTGGTGTATTGAACCGAAACGGGTATGTATCCGGAGTTTGAGGGTGATGTATCCGGAGTTTAAGACACTTCCTCACGAATGAAACAGGTGTTTTTACATAAAAGGTGTCAAGTTTGTAATATGTATGAGAACTATCAAGGACCGGCCACTTATCTTGCAGGGAAATAAAAAAAATCCAATTGTAATAATAACAATAAATTTTAATAAAAAATTTATACTTTGAACGGATTTAAATAGAAAAACATTGGCAAAGCGCTTGGAAAGCACTTTTTGGAATTTATACTACATTCTACACAAAAAATAAAATGCTTTGCCGAGACTTTTTCTTTGGAACGGTTGGCAGTTTCTGCCTGGGATGTTACAAAAAAATGGTGGCAAATATTTAACGTTTGGTTCAATTGCCACAGTAAAAAGTCCGATACCGTGAAAACCCTATTGTTAATTAATACTACAACTATTTTAATTAAAATTAATTTTCAACTAGATTCAGGTGGGTCATTTAAGAGCATTTCAATTAAAAATAATTTTAAAAATCAAATTTTTCTTTTTGGAAGTAAAATCTTACAATAAAAATAAAAGCACAGCTTTTATTAAATAAATAAAAAAATAAATAAATATGTTAATTTAAAAAGAAACAAACTTGTACAAAATATGCTTAAATATGAGATTGTTAAGTTATTCACCGAAACATAATATTTCATTTAAAAAACCAAAAAAAAAATATGAAATAATACCCTAAATTTCCAATCGTAGTTTTTATAACGTTTTGCATCGCCATCATCAGAGCCAGCCAGCTAAAGAAAATTAAATGATTATATTGTTAATAATAATTACGTACAAGACATTCTTTTAAATCTCAAAAACACAAAAAAAATTATCTTCATCCACATTTTTCTTCGTTACCTTCCCTAGAACCATTTCTGTTTTATATTAAACACTTTAACATCAAAATGCAAAAATAATTAAAGCTTCTTTAAAAAGAAAAAAAAAACTAAATAAAAAACATTAAAAATAATTTGTTTAACATAAAAAAATTAAACAAAATTTAAATTAAAAAAATTATATATTAATTTTGAAAAATCACAGTTAGTGTTGTAGTTACTGGCAAATATTTTGAAATTTTAGTCTTTTTTAACCTATTAACCAATATTTGAGAACTTACCTTATCTTTTTTGTCTTGGCGGGCATATGGGAAACACGGAATCACAGCTGTTACACGAGATGCTGATGCAATTTTACATGCATTGATCATAATCAGCAACTCCATTAAATTATCATTAATCTCACCGGAGCCAGATTGTACAATATAAACATCTTCACCACGTACAGATTCACCAATTTCAACACTGAAAATAGAAAAAGAAAATTAATTGTTATTAAAAATACCATTTTGTTTATTTTAAATTAACATTTAAGTAAAGGAATCACAATGGGCCTTATGGCCTTGGAGTGAATTCGCCAAACTGGCGGACGCCTATCCATCTAACCTAAAATTGTAAAACTTTTGCCGATTATTTTCATTGACCAAGTTAACCCTCTTACTTCCGTTTAAAGAGGTCGTTGTTGTCATTTTTTAATAGCAATCATAAAAGTGTATAAAAGAAGACAGTTAGAGGGTTAAAATGTTCTAAGAATATTTTGTGCTTTAAATTTCACTTGGGGTCATCAAAGGCAGAAAGTTCTTCAAGCATATAGAAAATTCTTAAAAATGTAAAGTTTTTTGTAAAATTAAATCCGACTTGGCCGAATCTATGAATACCCTCCACAATGCCCTTTTTAAGTGATAGAAAATTTTCTAACGTGAAAAAAATAACATTTTTGCTTACTACACCCAAAAAATTTCCCAGTTACTGGCTACTAAAATTTTAACTGAACCCCAGTTAAAATACACCTAACTGAAGCCCAGTTATTCAAATAAGTTGATAGTAACTAATTTTTTAATAAAATACAAATTCAACTATTGCGACAGGTAATGGTAACGATTTTCCCAGTTACTTTGAAAAATTATTTTTACTTAGTTAAAAACAACGAAATTGATATGGGGGTTGGTTGTGTAGTACCGAAATTTATTCTAAATCAATTTTTCTGCAATGAAAGATCTGCAAATCATTATTTTTTCTTAATTTTATTCAGATATTTAAACAAAGTTTATAATTTTTTACTCCAATTTTTTTACTGTATATTTAACTTCAGCATCAGCATCTTTAACTGAATCAATTCAGCTTTTGGCCAGATTTTCGCGTCCATTACCTTTAAAAAAAGATAATATATTTTGTTATAATTTATTATTATACACTCCGCATCATAACTATAGACGCATTGCATTTTTCGGTTTGTTTAATGTTCAAGAAGTATTTTTATGAAACCTATTATGGTATATTACAGTGTTATAACAGTTCTCTTGTTTTTGTAAATTTGAGCCATCAGCTGTTTGAATTCAGAAAACGGCGACCAATAACTGTATTTGTCAGTGTTTCATAACTATAGCCGCATTTCAATAAAATCAGTTGAAATGAGTTCAAGTCAAAGTTTCGTGGCCAAATTAATTTTTTTTTTGGTAAAATTCGTTCCTCTATTAATTTTTTAACAAAATGCCACGTGGTAAATTTTTATATGAAGTCGAACAAGTGAGAGTGTTACATTCGGCTGTGCCGAATCTTTTATACCCTCCGAAATGTAAAAAAAATCCAGGGGCGTTTTTTTTGGGAGGGGGGTTCGTGGGAGACGTTAGGGGGCACCTTCCCCTTACGATTTTGAACTTCTTCTGAGATAAGAATGTTGCATTTGCTTACCAAAAGTGCAAAAAACTCTGCAAAAAATGCGTTTTTTCTTGGGTTGGTTAAGTTCTCCAAGGGGGAACTTTTTTCCCCTTGGTCCGATTTTGCCCATTTCCGAACTTAACCTGCCTAGGAATATAAGACATATTCGTGCCAAACTTCGGAAGTCTAGCTCTTTTATTTTGGACTGTATCGTGTCCTCTACACACGGACAGACGGAAAGACGGACAGACGGACGGACGGACGTCGCTAGAATGTCTTAGAATCGATCACTGATCAATAAAATATATACTTTATGGGGCCTAGACCGATATTTCGATGCGTTACACACGAAATGACAAAGTGAGTGTACCCCCATACTGTGATTGGAGGGTATAAAAAAAGTCAAAATTTTAGCCTTTTTAGAAAGTGGTTTAAGTTATCGCGAAATTGGACGAAAAATTAAGCGATCTGACAAAGTTATCCGAAATTTTGTAAAAAATAAAAGTGGATACGGGATGAACAAAACAGGGGGTCGAAAAAAATGCTATCTGAGAGAGATCAACGCCGTATTATTAACGCTGCTAGCAATTCTATGAAAACTCTTTCGCAGATTGGTAATGAATGCGGCTTGAATGTGTCCAATTCTACAAAAAGTAGAGTCTTAAAGGAGTCTGGAACGATAACAAGACTTTTATTTTTTACAAAATTTCGGATAACTTTGTCAGATCGCTTAATTTTTCGCCTAATTTCGCGATAAATTAAACCACTTTCTAAAAAGGCTAAAATTTTGAATTTTTCGACTTCATTTAAAAATTTACCATGTGGCATTTTATTTAAAAATTAATAGAGAAACGAATTTTACCAAAAAAAAAATTTATTTGGCCACGAAACTTTGACTTGAACTCATTTCAACTGATTTTATTGAAATGCGGCTATAGTTATGAAACACTGAGAAATACAGTTATAGGTCGCCGTTTTCTCAATTCAAACAGCTGATGGCTCAAATTTACAAAAACAAGAGAACTGTTATAACACTGTAATATACCATAATAGGTTTCATAAAAATACTTCTTGAACATTAAATAAACCGAAAAATGCAATGCGGCTATAGTTATGATGCGGAGTGTACAAATATATTTCAATATTAATCTTTCTTATCGTGGACCTAATAAATTCCCGATTTGATTTTAAGCGACACAATATTTTTTTTATTTGAATATTTTTTTTATTTATTTTTTTTAATTTTTGACAATTTAAAAATAATTTCAAATACAGGGTAACTAAAAAACTGTTGTTATTAACCGAAATCATAGTTACTGGTGGCTAATTCAGTTATTTTTAAAAAATGTAGAATTAACTGGGAAATTTCGTAACTAACCAACTGGGAAATTTTTTCGGTGTAATATTTTATTTTGTGTAAAAAAACTTTTTTTTCGTAATTTTTAAAAAAAAAAATAATTTACTAATTTTTTTTTGAGTGTAAAATTTTTTTTTTGTGTAAAATTTTTTTGAGTGTAAAATTTTTTTTGAGTGTATTTTTTTGTGTGTTTTATAGTGCATTCACATTGGCATCGAAAGCCCGTTTAACGAGGTTTCGCCTCAAACCTCATTTGAAAGTACGTATTTTCCCATACAAATTGAAAACTTTTTGATATGAGTTTTCAACGAAAGTACGTTCGAAAGCTCTTAAATTTCATAAAGAAAATAAATTAAAGAAAGTGTCAAAAATAAAAATATTTAAATATTTTCATAAAAAATAGCATTAAATCAAAAGATTTAAATAAATAATTGTAAATTAGTGCGAAAATTAATTAATTGTGTGCGATTAATGTCGGTATGTTCGCAAATTTTATTCGGTAATTTTCGAAAACGTGATAACCGTCAAAAATTTCGGGTGTGAACGGTTATGTTTTCAAAATGAAAGTACGTACTTTCAACGAGGTTTCGAGCTGAGTGTGAATGTACTATTAGTGTAAAAATATTTTTGAGTGACAAAAATACCTTGTAAAATATTTTTGTGACTCACTAATGTTTTTTAAACATGTTTAATGGGTTTTCAACACGTGAATTTAAGGTGAAACTAATCTGAAATTCACGGTTTTGCTAATAACTTTTGAACGACTGGACCGATTTGGCTGAAATTTAAAACGAATCGGACCAGAGGAACGGCAAATATATATGCCACACTTCAGCACCCTCAGAATTGTCGTTCGAAAGTTACCGTGTGTTTTAACTCGTAAATTCCAGAAAAACCCTTGCCGAAATTCACTTATTTGCTTATAACTTTTGAACAACTGGACCGATTTCGCTGGATTGCAATACCAACCTGACCAGGTAAATGCCCAACATATATGCCAAACTTCAGGAGCCTCCGTGAAGTCTTTCAAAAGTTAGCGTGTTTTCAACAGACAGACAGACGGACAGACGGACGGACATCGCTAGATCGTCTTAAAATCAAGGATCATGAATATATATACTTTATGGGGTCCTAGACCAATATTTCGAGGTGTTACAAACGGAATGACAAACTTATATATACCCTCTATCACTAGAGTGGAGGGTATAAAAAATAAATATGTGTGAAAATTTTACAACTTTACTTTTTTAAGCATTTTACATAGACTAAATGTATTTTCTTGCTTTGACGACCCCTAGTAAAATTTGATGCACAAAATCTGTACATTTTAACCGTCTAACTGCCTTTTTCAAAGACTTTAATGTATTTATTTAAAAAAAGGACAACAATTAACGAGAGCTAGAGGAGCTAAAACACCTCAATTCAACCGAGGAGTTGACCGCACCCCCTCCAAATTTAATAAAATTAAGTACTGGGGTTTACTTTAATAAAAAAGAGAGTTTGCCAATTTTCAATTTTCGAATACTGGAATGATATCTCGAAAACTAATAGCGATAGGCCAGTTCAAAGGTCATAGTTGGACTCAGCACGTCAAAAACATTCAGAAAAACGAGTTTTTGTACCAGAATTTCAAAGAGAAAGAAATATTTTTTTTTCTAAGGGAAATTATACCGCTATTTCTTTCCTGTCACAATGTTTCTATTAATATAAAAAGTTCCAATGAAGACTCCATCCTGAAAATTTTATCTTAAGTAGTATGTATAGGTGATTCTTAACAACATATATTTTTTTCCAAAATTTTAAAAATTTTGTTCATATCGCACAAATTTTTAACCTATGACAACCCCTAGTGAAATTTTATGAGGAATTTTATGGACGTTTTATTGGACTTCTTTGTTTAGTTTTTGAAGAAGGACTAAAATTACATCTTAAAATGACAGTTAGAGGGTTAATATGTTCGAAAAAAAAGAATCGCCAAACGCCAAAAGAATTTCCAAATGCCTTTTTAAGCCGAATTAAAGCATTTTGTATTTTTAGGTTATGTGGAATGTACTAAAATTTTCAAGGTTTTTTTACTTTTGTCAGAGCAACAACAAGTAAACATGTTAAGTATTAGTCATAGATGTGTAATATTTTGCCGGCAATAGCCATTGTACATTCAGTCCGCGATAGCTATTTTATCAGACGGACAGAATGGATATCGCTAGAATGTCTTAGAATCAATCACTGATCAATTATATCTTTATTACGTCCTAGACCAATTTTTCAATGAGTTACAAACGGAATGACAAACTTATATATATGCAATTGAGCGAAGGGTCTAAAAAGACACATTCATATTTCAAAAATATTCATGATCAATATAAAAAAATCGATTAATTAGACAAATCTATATACAAAATATTTCATTAATTACAAAATATAGAAATTTCAACAGCTTGAAATAGCAAATATGAATGTTTATATTCAATGAAAGAAATTTATATATACACCGAAACAAATATTTATTAAAATTAATAGATAAACAAAAATTGGCATGCCTAATATTTATTATGAAATTATATTTTAATTAATTTAAACATTTTAATAAAATGATTTTCTCTCGTAATGAAAAGTCAAAAGTTATAAAATGTTTGATCGATATAAAAATCAACATAAATACATTCACTTTGAGAATATTTTTTTAAATGATTTTATTTATTTTTTGTTTTAAACACACAGATGGTGGTGGCAGGTAGTAAATCGAACTTCCTGCACACTATTATAATAACACAGTGCTACGAAAGGAAAAAAGAGAGGTGTTTGCAAAAAAAAAATTGCAAAAGCGACGGGACTTATCTCGGATGCCAATTGTAGAAGATGTGATGAACCTAATACAGATGAAACAGTTGAACATATTCTGTGCGAATACTAGGCAAAGCAGAAGTCAAGAATTTGGATGAAATCGCAGCTACCTTACGCATATAAAACTGTTTACGCATATAAAACTGTTTGCAATATGGACTAATGCGTTTTATCCTCGTCGCTAAAGGAGCATGCGAGGAGTCTGAACATTAGACTTTACCACCACCCCTAACCTTTGCTAATTAACAGTCAAAAATAGCTGTGATTACTTTTGTACTGATTGGTAAGCTATTATTTTGTAAAGCGTGGGATGGGTGTATATAATAATAAAATTTATTACGATAATATACCTCAACATATTATATATGTACTTAAAATATTTTTGCGTTTATAAACTAAATAACATGAATTCGAGCATTAAATTATATTTGCCATTCTTTGAAAATCAAATCGTAAAAAAATTATAAATAAAATAATTGAAGTCGAACAAGTAGGTCACCCTACAATATTTAAAAAATTAACTTTAATTGTTTTAACGTTTTCATTTTAATGATTTTGTTTCACAGAATATCTCGGATTGGTACCTAACATTTTGTTCTATAGTTAATAATTTTATTAACCCTACACCACACTGTGGTACAGGGTATAATGAGTTTGTGCTGATATTTGTAACTACCCCAAATATTAGTCACCTTTAAGTATACCAATCAACTCAGAATCACTTTCTGAGTCGATTTAGCGATGTCCGTCCTGCCGTCTGTCTGTCCATGTAAACGGTGTAAACACGATACAGGTCGCAATTTTAAATCAATTGACTTAAAATTTGATTTTGGTCCAAGGACGAAGCCTATTGAAATTGCAAATAATCGGTCCATATTTAGACCTAGCCCCCATACAAAGGTCCTCTTTAGTTTTGGCTCAAATGACTCTAATAACCGTATTATAATAGGTATCTTTTCGAAATTTGGCAGGTAAACGTGTTTTGGGTTCACAAATCACCATCCGAATTTTGAAGGAATCGGACCATTTCCTCTTGTAGCCCCTATACAAACCACCTTCCCGATTTTCACATAAATCTCTCACATTTCATGAAAATAGAAAATATTTAACTAAAATTTTGTTTGTGTATATTAAACGCGTACTTTAATAACATTATCAAATCTGATTATCACCACATGTGAAAATTTGGCCCGATATTCAGTTAAAGCGGTTTATAGACAACAAAAAGAAGAATATTTCACTCAAATTTGAGTTTTTTACACTTATTAAAGATTTGACAAAAAATATATCTAATCCGTCCATGGGACCCATTTCCGGGACCAATTTTCAGGGACCCATTTTCCGGGAATCTCTGGTGTAGGCTATTATATGGTCGATCTTGACCGACTATAATTTTCTTACTTGTTTTTTATTATTATAGGGGTGCAAAAAAAAATTACTTTTTTTTAAAAAGGAATTTTTTCTTAAAAAAATATTTTGTTCCAAAAAAAAGTTCTTTTTTTTTAAATACTAATGTACCTTTTTAAAAAAGTCCTTTTCTTAAAAAATCCGTTTTTTCTAAAAAGTACTTTTTTGTCTAAAAAGTATTTTTTTTTTTCAAAAAAGTACTCTTTTTGCAGAACAGTCCTTTTTTCTAATATTTTTTTAATAATACCTTTTAGGAAATAAGTAAAATTTTTTTTAAATAAGTACTTTTTTCCTGAAAATGTACGTTTTTTTTTAGAAAAAAGGTAGTAAAAAAAGTACTTTTTTCTTAAAAAAATATTTTGTTCCAAAAAAAAGTTTTTTTTTTTTTAAATAATAATGTACTTTTTAAAAAAAAAAGTCCTTTTTTTAAAAAAATCCGTTTTGTCTAAAAAGTATTTTTTTGTCTAAAAAGTATTTTTTTTCAAAAAGTACTCTTTTTGCAAAACAATCCTTTTTTCTAAAAAAATTCTATATTTTTTTAAATAATACTTCTTAGGAAAAATGTACAATTTTCTTAATAAGTACGTTTTTTTCTTAAAGGTGCTGTTTTCTAAAAAGTACTATTTTACCAAAAAAGTGCTACTTTTTTTAAAAAAGTACTTTTTAGAAAAAAGTATTTTTCTTCTTTTTTCTTAAAAGTACTATTTTTTAAAAAAAGTACTATTTTTCTAAAAAAAACTATTTTATGACATGTGTCATACATACTAGGGCACATTAGACTGGGTCGACCATAAAGGAGAAAAAAAAAGTTCCCATTGTGCGGGCTTAATTTTAAAGCTTACCTCGAAAAAATTCCATAGCCAAAATATTAGATTTTTAGGTCGCGATTTGGTACCGCCGAAATCGTTATTTATTCATAGCTTTGTCATTTGATGTCCGATCGTTATAAAAAAAAAATTGTTAGAAAGTCCTCAGCGAGTACTAAATTTGACCCATATCTGGTTTTTACCTCAGAGGTCATCTTCTTCTTATGATTGTTAGTTTCTCATCTTTCTACCCACTTAAATGAATTTTATTTTTCCATTAAATTATAGCACTAAGAAAATCGTAAAATCCTTCCCTTGGAAGTATACAGTTAAATTAATTAACAAAAAAGTTACATTTGATTTAAGATTTTCATATACAATATAAAGAAAATTAGAAAAAAACACTTGTTATTATGCCTTAAAACTATATTTAGTTTTTTTAGTTTGTATTTAAATACATACAAACAAGTGTTTTAAATATTTTTCTATGGAAATTTAAAATCGAATGTAACTTTTTTGTTAATTAATTTAAGAGGGTACTTCTAAGGGAAGAATTTCATGAATTTTTTAGTGCTATAATTTAATGGAAAAATAAAAATCATTTAGGTGGGTAGAAAGCTGAGAAACTAACACTCATAACACGAAGATGACCTCAGAGGTCAAAACCAGATATGGGTCAAATTTAGTACTCGCTGAGAACTTTTTAACACATTTTTTTTTACAACGATCGGACATCAAATGACAAAGCTATGAACAAATAACGATTTCGGCGGTACCAAATCGCGACCTAAAAATCTAATATTTTGGCTATGGAATTTTTTCGAGGTAAGCTTTAAAATTAAGCCCGCACAATGGGAACTTTTTTTTTCGACCCAGTCTAGGGCACATTGCACATTTCAGATGTGCCCATAGCATAGCACATGACACATCTGAAACGTGCCATCCAATTCTGTTCCACCCGCAGACGCATTTGAACATTTTATATATTTTTAGGTTATGTAGAATGTAACAAAATTTTAGAGGTGTCTGTAATATTTTGACCGTGATTGCCATTTCAATAGACAGACGGACATCGCTAGAATATCTTAGCCAGGGTTTGAAAAAAAACTTTAACGTACGGTACGTTAGTGTTCTGTACGGAACTATGGAGCGACCGTACGTTATCGAAAAGTACCGTTCCAAGAACACATTCACTAAAAAGTTTTTTACTTAGTGGTTGTGAAGGTGTTCGCAAACAGAATTCCGAACGTTATGCCTGCGAGTTGAAGAACAGAAACTTTACGATAACGTACCGAACTAGGTTAGAAACAAAATAAAGTTCTTTTAGTGTTCTGTTTGCGAACTTTTGAGACATTTTTTAAATTTAAAATGGCGATATCTTGAAAACTAAGCAAGATAGAGCAACACGGAGCACATTTTTGGTTCTTGGGATCACCATAGTATCGCTAGGCCTCTACACATGGGTGGACCCCATTGGGTCCTTATTTTGAAACTAAAAAAGTTAGCATTCCGGGAAATTTAAAAATGCACATATCTCGCTAAATACTGCCGACACGATGAAAAGTCTAAAAGCATTTTTGTGGATCTTGTCTCGTAGTACATGACCGCTTTTAGACTTTATGTCGTGTCGGCAGTATTTAGCGAGATATGTGCATTTTTAAATTTCCCGGAATGCTAACTTTTTTAGATTCAAAATAAGGACCCAATGGGGTCCACCCATGTGTAGAGGCCTAGCGATACTATGGAGATCCCAAGAACCAAAAATGTGCTCCGTTTTGCTCTATCTTGCTTAGTTTTCGAGATATCGCCATTTTAAATTAAAAAAAAAAATGACTCAAAAGTTCGCAAACAGAACACTAAAAGAACTTTATTTTGATTCTAACCTAGTTCGGTACGTTATCGTAAAGTTTCTGTTCTTCAACTCGCAGGCATAACGTTCGGAATTCTGTTTGCGAACACCTTCACAACCACTAAAAAACTTTTTAGTGAATGTGTTCTTGGAACGGAACGTTAAATAACGTACTGTTTTTTTTTCGAACACTGATCTTAGCATCGATCACTGTTCAATAAAATATATACATACTTTATGAGGTCCAAGACCGATATTTCGATAAGTTACAAACAGAATGACCAACTTATACTACATACCCTCTACCACTAGAGTGGAGGGTATAAAAAAAGCACAACAAAACAACCTGCCTTCAATAAAAGCGAAAGTATCAGTCTGCGAATGCTTAAGATTTTTATCCCTATTAACAGACTAAAAAAAATAATCTTATGATATATTGAAAAGATAATATTGGCACTAGTACGACGTGTATATACAATTGTACTTACGTACGTACGTAGTCTCCTATTATGCTAAAGATAAAAAACAATCCTCTTGGCTAAGTGCCCAGAAAAAAAACTGAAATTTCTTTCTAAACAATGATAATGATTGTTGTCGTTGTTGTACTTTAATTTTTTTTTTTACAAAAAAAAAAATATATTTAAATAAAAATAATAAAAAAACGACAAAAACTTGGACGAAAATTTGCGATTTGTATCACCTCACCTCACTTAATTGCAAATCGTAGAAATAAAACCAGCTGTTTTACGCCTTCTCGTTTAATTAATAAAATGAAAATTGTTAATTTTGCTTTCTTATTTAGTACTACAACATTTGTTTGTTTACTAAAAATACTTAATCAACAAAATAATGTTTTTTTTTTTTTTTTTTTGTTTTATAAAAAAAAATTGATTTATTTTATTTAATTTCTATTTAAGAAATTTCTATTAAAAAACACCATTCGATTGTAGGAATATGGTATAAAACGGGTGACCAATTGTTATGATTTCATCATAAGGGTTTATTTTTTAGAAAAAATGATTTCAAAATCTGATTAAAAATTGTTTTATTCCACCTTTAAAATATTACATTTTGAATAGGTTTATTCAAGCTCGAGGTCATTATTTCCTTTACTAATTAAAACTAGTATATTCTCATAGAATAGGGTTATTATATTTGCTGAATAGTCTTGACAATGGAATCTGACAGATTCCGAAACACGTGTCGATTAATTCTTGCAAAAATTACCAACATAAATAAATTTAAAACAGAAAAATAATTTTTCGAAAATCATTCTACGAGAATTTCATAGTTTTAATTAGTAGGAAATAATGATTAAAATAGTTTTAATTAGTAGGAAATATTGACCTCGAGCTAGAATAAACCTACTCAAAATATGATTTCAGAATCTTCTGTGTTTTATAGAAAACAAAAGATTCTGCATTTTGTAGCGAAAAGTCTCCATAATCTTAGAAATTTTCTTTGTCTAAGCCCGGATTTTGATAAAAATCTGGATAGCGACCTAACAAACCTTATCGAAAAAATTTAAAAAAATAACGTGTTAATTTTTCACGGTGCTTAATATATATTCTGGGTGGACCATTAAAAAATCAAAAAGTGCCGTATATGAACCATCCTAATGGTCACCCTAGGCAAACATGAATATTTATCATATTTTTAATTTTTCAGGACAGTGAAATTGATTAAAATCTTTAAAAAAATTATAAGATTAACGTGTTTTTAATTAAGATTAAATAATGAGGATTTATAGCGCACACGACATAACTTTAAACAAATTAAAAAATAAAAGATTTATTTGCTTTAAATAACATAACGTGATGTTGGTGTCAGATCACCTAAAGAATCAATTTTTAAATTCTATTCAAAATTTAAAAATATTCTGAAAATAATATTCATGCTAGAAGATTATGTATATAATTTAAGATTTTTTTATTAATTCTTTTCCTGTAGAATTAAATTACACAGTGATACAAAATCGAATTTTCTGAATCGGTATGGATGAAACCATAAGCAAATGGAAGATGGCATTTTCCATAACAAAACCTTCAAGGTTTTTTTTATACCCTCCAACCACAGTATGGGGGTATACTCACTTTGTCATTCCGTTTGTAACGCATCGAAATATCGGTCGGGGACCCCATAAAGTATATACACTCAGAAAATTATGTAAGTTACTACTTGTGAGTTATTTGTATATTTTACAGTAGTTAGTTGTTTTCAACTACAAAGTCAGTTGTTTTTGTATGAAAAATATCAAACAACTATTTCTGTTAGTTATTTTAAGTCGTTTTTTTGAACAACTAACAAAAAAGTACAGTGATGTAGTAACAGTTATTTAAAGTAGTTAATTTTATTTTTTTTATCTCTTAAAAATTTTCAAAGTTTTTTCCCAAAAAATAAAAATTTTCGTTTTTTTTATTTTTTACAACTTTAAAAAAAAAAAAAAAAACTTGGAAAAAATTTAGTCTTCAATTTTTTTTTTGAAAAATGTTTTGAAAAAATAAAAATTATATATAAAAAAATATTAAATTAATTCTTTTATTTTTACTACATTTTAGTTGTTTTGACTACAAATGTAAGTAGTTTTTACTACATAAGTCAGTTGTTTTTTGTCAGTTAAAATAACTAACATTGTTAGTTGATTTAACTGAAAATGTAGTTGACCCCAAAATAACTTACAAAGTAGTTATTTTAACTGACATTTTCAGTTGATTTTACTAACATAATTTTTTGAGTGTATATAATTGATCCACGATAGATTCTAAGTAGAGTTTTTCACGGGAATTCCCGTAAATTTTCGATCCCGAAATCCCGGGAAATAGAGCGGGAATTCCCGGGAATTTTAGTTTCTTTGAAATTGTTGATTTTTCGACTTCTATTGATTATTTTGTATGGGAGTTTTTTAGATTTTATTAAAATTTTTGATAATTGATGACAAAAACGTACGCAGACCAAGGAGGACCCAAAAAGTATTCCAAGAGAGACCTTCTAACTAAAAAATTTCATAAAATCTGAGACTTACGAAATGAAAAAAGTCTCACAATATCTAAATCTTTGATAGGATACAATTACACAGTGATACAAAATCGAACTTTCCGAATCGGAATGGGATGAAACAAAAAGCAATTGAAGTTTACATTTTAAAAAACAAAACCCTCAAAACGTTTTTTTAGTTCAGTGCTAGATTTTTTTTTACTCGTATTTAAAGTTGGTGATTTTAAAGCCTTTAAAGCTTTTGTGTACTAAACATGTCCTACATTAGGAGCCCCTGGTGGGGCACTTATTGGACATGTGGGGTCCAGCATCTAAACTTAAGCTCGAAATTACGTTAGCTATAACCGGTATGAATTTCGCTGCAATCGGTCTTGTACCTACTTAGCCAAATTATTAAAAATAATCCACTGTTCACCATTGCGTATGATTGTTATTTAAATGCAATTACAAAATTAATCATACGCCTTATACAATTTTCAAGCAATTATAATTATAATAAAAGTTCACCAACTTTAAATGCGTGTAAAAAAAATCTAGCACATTATCCTGCTTTAGGAACCCCTGGCGTCCAAACTTAAGCTCACAATTACGTTAGCTATAACCGTTATGAATTTCGCATAAATCGGTTCAGTACTTACTGAATGGCCGAATTATTAAAAATTAACCACTGCACTGAAAAAAATAACTATACTGAAATTAAATAAACACTGTTATTAATTTAAGTAAGCAAATTTTTTTGAATTTACTTCAACTTATCTTAATATAAGGTGGTTTTACTTAAAACAAAGAAAATAAACTTGAAGATAGTATATGCAAATACTTAAAAAACCACAAAAGTTTTCCTTAATTCGTTTTTTTAAATTAAGTTAAATATTCTTTACATTTATGGCGAATTGATTGCATTTAAGAAAAAAAGGGTTTATTAAAAAATTTTGTTTTACTTAAAAGATAAAAATTTAAATTGTGTGCAAAAAAAAATAAATAAGTACGTAACTTACTTAAAAATAGTATACACATTTTCAAGACCTTGAATTAAATAAGTACTAATCTTTAATTCCAAAACGCATTTTCTTTAATTTAATCAATTTTTGTTTTAATTTAAGAAAAAAGTAATCTTTATTTTAATGATTTCATTGACTATATTTGAATCCATATCTTCATCAGTTTAAGAAAGAATTTACTTAACTTAAGGAAAAAATACTTTAGGTATTTTGGGGACCCCATCTGAGGGCCCCATCTGGAGACCCCATGAGACCCTAACTTTAAATCCAAATTTCGATTTTCGCGGAATTTTTAAATGCCTATAACTCTGCAAATACTGCAGATACGAAAAAAATTCTAAAGGCACTTTTGTAGTCCTTAACTTGTAGAATATGACCGCCGAAGATCCGAAAGCCCTCCGAGTTATAGTTTTCGAGTTATTTCATGATCAATTTTCTCAAGACCCCATTCCCATATCTCGAAAACTAAGCAAGATAGAGCGATTCTGACCAAAATTTTGGATCAAAATCAATAGTGACCCATACTCATGGGCGTGTACGCACATACTCATGGGCGGACCCCATATATGGGGGCCCATAGGGTCCTCACATTGGGACTCCATAGGGTCAACAGAATCCGTAAGTTTAAGGAAATTTTTACTTATTTTAAAAAAATATTTTTCATCTGGATAAAAACAATTAAACTTATATTAAGTACAATTTTACTTACTTTTAAGATATATTTAAGTAAATCCATTACTATGTTTTAGGAAAAAATATACTTGGAAGAAGAATTAATATCTTTGGAGCCCTCGCATACCCTCCTTTTTTTAAATTAAGTTCAACATGCTTTAAAAATGGTAAATTTTTTTTTCAGTGTGTGCACAGTTGCGTATGATTGTTATTTAAAGGCAATTACAATATTAAATATACGCCTCTTATAAAGTTTTCAAGTAATTATAGTTAGTATAGTTCAACATCTTTAAATGCGTGTTAAAAAATCTCGCACTAAACTAAAAAAAGCCTTGCATTTTCGTATGACCTATATCAGACATTTCCCCAAATAAGTCTTGGGTGACATGTCCCCAGAAAGTCGGCATACCCTAACTATGTACTGCTGACTTTGAGTGAAGACATTTTGAAAATTTATATGAAACTGTCCTCAACTCAGTACATAGAGATGTCTTGTGGAGTCAGTGACTCTGACATGTCACCACGCCATCACTGTGGATGGCTCAAGGACGTTATAAGTAATGTTCTTGGATGTCTTCAGTAAAATTTAATGCTGCTTCTTTTCTTAGAACATATTAACCCTCTAACGCTCATTCTAAGAGGTTATTTTAGTCCTTTTTTCAAAAACTGTGTTTTAGTCTTTTTTTTTGTAAAACACAGTTTTTAAAGAATGACTAAAATGACCCCTTAGAACGACAGTTAGAGGGTTACAATGTTCTAAGAAAATAAACATTATAATAATTTTAATAATAATTTTACTTAGCTCAGAAGTATATTTACATAATTTATTTTACTTATTCCACACGCCTTTAAAAATCTTCAGTGGGCCATGAAAAAAAAAACTGTAAGTACGTGGCCAAAATCCATTGGGGTTTTTAGTCTACTATTAGGGTACTTTATTTTTTAGTTTCAAACTAAATACATTTTTGTGTTGAACAGTGTTATTGATCAATGATCCATTCTAAGGACCTATTCAAACCTAAGATGAAGGTAGTGTATAAAATCAGGTGTTACACTAAGAAAAAAAAATATTAAAATCAAACAGAAACAACTTTAAATTAAATATAAAACAGTGACGAAATAGAACAAAGTTTGTTTTTATTTAATTTAAATATGTTTCTATTTGTTTTTAACATGCCACGATTTGTAGACAACATTTTAAAATTAAGATGTAACAATATTGTTTTAAAATTGGCCATGCTAAATTTAAATATGCAACAAATTTTAATTTAAAGTCGACCAATATTAATTTAAATATGGGAAACTGCTTTTCTTTTGCAGCTTTTTACTTACCTAGAAACCATGAAATTTAAAATAAAACAATACATATTTTTGTTAAAGGTTTTTTTTTTATTTTCAAATTATTTTTACAATATTTTTTAATAACACATCAAAAAAAAATTAACACTACTCTAATTGATCATCTTAGGGTAGAATTACATTCAAGGCTTTGGCTTTAAATATTGCTTGTTGGCTTTGGTTTTCGCTATACATAAAAAAATCAAAGCCAAATCCTTGGATGTAGTTCTTCCCTTATTATAGCACTACATCTAATTACAACAAATGTAATTAAATGCCAAAAATAAAAAATTAACACATTTAGATTAATACTTAAATTCCATAAATGAAAAACTAAAGTTAGAAGTCTTCATTTTCTGCCAATTACGTAGATCATCCCCTCCTCGTTCTCTAGCACTTCCTTTTTAATATTTTTCCGTCTTTATATTTTTTTCACTTTGTTTTTAACTTTTTCAGTTTTATTTTTGTTTTTCTTGTTAATAATTTTCTTTTTCACTTTAGTTTTTTTTTTTTTTTTTTTAATTTTTAATTTTATATTAGTTATTTTAATTAATTTCACTTAAATTAATTTCACAACTAGAGAAGTGAAAAATGGGCTTCTTTTCTTAATGAAACAATATTTTAACATTGTTTCTATTTAAAATAAAATTGCCCAACTTTATTATATTTTGACATTTAAAAAAAATTTAAATGTCAAAAAACAAAATGGTTCAACTTTAAAATAACCATGAAAAATATTATTTTTAATACAAATATTTGAACAAGATATTTTTAAAATTTTTAACGACTTTTAATGACAGCATATTAAATTTAAAGGGATCAATTTTAAATCAAAATTGTATGCAATTTTAAAACAAACATGTTATGTTAAAATCAATCAAAAACAATATTAAAATTAAAATTTTTTCCAAAAATATGTAGCATACTTAAAATAAACATGAACATATTTGATTTAAATATGTTTTTTTCCCTCAGTGTAGTTGGGTATAAGACATTTTAGTGATGTCCGTGGAAAAACGATACAGTTCAAAATAAAAGAACTAAACTCCTGAAGTTGTGGCATAAATATGTATTATAGTCAAAGGCAGGTTTTGTTTGGTGATGGGCAAAATCGGACCAGGGAGAAAAAGTTTCCCCTTGAAGATCTTAAACAACCTTTAAAAAAGGGCATTATTTTAAAAATTTTTTTAAGCAAATAAAACATTTTAATGTCGAAAGAAGTTGTAAGTCCCGCACTTGGACCCAGGGAATAAGAAAATTAAATTTTCTTCGGCCCGCCCCCTTCTGAGGGCGTATATAATATATACGCCCTCATTAAATTAATAATGATTACATTGTATTACTTTGGTGAAAAAAATAAATTTTATTAACATTTATAGCGAGCAGGAAAGTTTTTCCATCGTCCCTTGCCGACAAAAAAACCCCTGCCAATTTTTTTTTTTATTCTTTTAACCTTTTGGAAGGCATAAAAGATTCGGCACAGTCAAATTCAACATTCTAAATTGTTATTGATTTAAATCCCTTGTGTATGATATTTTTAATCCACAAAGATTAAGAATAATATATTTATTACAGCTTTGAATTAGTGATATTAAGCAATCTGAGACTTTACCTGGAAAAACGAATTTTTATATTGCCATTTTTGATCACCCATTGTAAACTTTACACGGACTCCCCGCGTCAAATAACTACACTGAAAAAAATATTTATGAATTATTCGATAAAGTCAATGAAGTGTTTATAAGAATTGATCTTACGATTTTGTGTCATTATGAATATTTTCATTGAATTTATAAAAAAATATAATTATTTTTATAAAACATTCCAATTAATAAATTCATGAATAGTTCTTTCGGTGTAGGTAAATTAACATTTATTTTTTTCAACACTTCATATTTAACAAAAAACATAGAAAGATAACAAAATTTATTGAATTAAATTTAAAGCTTTTAAGGGTAACAACGGACAGACAATTTATATTAGTAAGGCAGACAAATAATAGTGCGTATGTTTTAATCGTTGGCTGAAATGCAAAACCACTCTACTATATTTTAGATTTTTTACAGGAAAAGCAACCGAAAAAGTTTAGGCTGTTGGAGGACTACACCATTTACAGATGTAATTCGTAAAAGATCAATTGTAATTCGAAGATTCTACTTGTAATTCGTAGATTCCATTTGTAATTCGAAGATTCCATTTGTGATTCAAAAATTCTACTTGTAATTCGAAGATTCTATTTGTAATTTGAAGATTCTTTTTGTAATTCGACGATTCCATTTGTAATTCGAAGATTCCAATTGTAATTCGTAAAATATCAATGGAACTTCAGTTGATATTTTTCGAATTACAATTGGAATCTTCGAATTACAAATGGAATCTTCGAATTACAAATAGAATCTTCAAATTACAAGTATAATCTACGAATTACAAATGGAATCTTCGAATTACAAATGGAATCTTCAAATTACAAGTAGAACCTTCGAATTACAATTGATCTTTTACGAATTACATCTGTAAATTGTGTATACTTCATGAAAGTAATAACAATAGACATAAGCTTAATGAAAAATGACTCATGTTTTCAACTGAAGACAGGTTTCAGTTTATTAATGAAACTGGTATCATTAAAAATCCTTTCAATGAAAACTTACATGGACAAAATGAAAATATTCGTAAAACTTGTTTGAAAAATTTTATGAAGTTTTTAATGAAATGAATGAAAGTATTCTTTGGTTAAATGTTAAAAAGCAGTAGGTAAGTGAAGGATAATAACAACCTTAAATTGAAATAAATGAAATTTTAATTAATAATAATTGTTGGTGAGCCGTTAATGAAATTTTATTAAATTTACGTGATTGTAGTATACATGGTAGAAGATCAATGGAAGTTCAGTTGATATTTTTCGAATTACAATTGGAATCTTCGAATTACAATTGATCTTTTACGAATTACATTTGATCTTTTCCGAATTACAATTGATCTTTTTCGAATTACAATTGACCTTTTACGAATTACAATTGATCTTTTACGAATTACAATTGATCTTTTATAGCATTCACACTTGCGACCTTAAACAAGTTGTTTAACAAAATACCAGTAACAGAATAAAAACATAATGGATACAGAACAAAGACTTTTTTAAACATCTCACTCTTGAACACTTCAAAACAGCAAGTGTGAACGCCGTATTTTACGAATTACAATTGATCTTTTTATACCCTCCAACCACAGTATGGGGGTATACTCACTTTGTCATTCCGTTTGTAACGCATCGATCATATCGGTTGGGGACCCCATAAAGTATATATATTATTGATCCATGATCGATTCTAAGACATTCTGTGAATGTCCGTCCGTCCGTCTGTCTGTAGATGGCACGATACAGTCCAAAATTAAAGAGCTAGCCTCCTGCAATTTGGCATGATTATGTCTTATAGTCCTAGGCAGGTTAAGTTCCTAAATGGGCAAAATCGGCTCAGGGGGAAAAAAGTTCCTCATTGAAGAACTGAACCAACCTCTGAAAAAATACACTTTTTTTACATGTTTTTTTGTATTTTTGTTAAATAAATGACACATTTGTTATATTTAGCGGGATGGGAAAGTGCTCTAAACGTCCCCCACTGACCCCCATCACCCCCCCAAAAACAAACGCCCCCGAAATTTTTTTTTTTTACATTTTGGAGGGTATTTAAGATTCGGCACAGCCGAATTTAACACTCTCACTTGTTCGAATTACAATTGATCTTTACGAATTACAATTGATCTTTTATGAATTACAATTGATCTTTTTCGAATTACAATTGATCTTTTACGAATTTCAATTGATCTTTTTCGAATTACAATTGATCTTTTACGAAATACAATTGATCTTTTTCGAATTACAATTGATCTTTTACGAATTACAATTCATCTTACGAATTACAATTAATATTTTACGAATTACAATTGGAATCTACGAATTACAATTGGAATCTTCGAATTACAATTGGAGTATTCGAATTACAAATGGAATCTTCGAATTACAAATGGAATCTTCGAATTACAAAAATGGAATCTTCGAATTACAAGTAGAATCCTCGAATTACAAGTAGAATCTTCGAATTACAAATGATCTGTTACGAATTAAATCTGTAAATGCTGTAGACATATAAAACAGAAATGACTGTAGACTGTTTTTCAAAATTGAAAAAATCATATATTTATACCCTACACCACACTGTGGTACAGGGTTTAATGAGTTTGTGCTGATGTGTGTAACTACCCGAAATATTGGTCCTAGACCTTCTTTTAATACCGATCGACTCAGAATCACTTATTGAGTCGATCTAGCAAGGACGAAGCCTACTGAAATTGGAAAAATTCGGTCCATGTTTAAACCTAGCCCCCATACAAAGGTCCTCTTTAATTTTGCCTCAAATGACTCTAATACCCGTATTATAAAAGATATCCGTTTGAAATTTGACAAGTAAACGTATTTTATATTCACAAATCAACATTCCGAATTTCAAAGACCAGATCTTCTTATAGCCCCGATACAAACCACCTTCCCGATATTCACATAAATCACTCAAATTTAACGAAAATAGAAAATATTTAATTAAAATTTTGTTTGTGTGTGCTTAACTTTAATAACCTAATCAAGTCTGATTATATTTGGACCATTTTTGGACTTAGGCCCCATTTGAAAATTTCGGCCGATATTCAGTTAAATCGGTTTATTGGCCACAAATGGAACGCTTTTTCACTCAAATTTGGTTTGTGAGTGTTTTTTACACTTATTAAAGATTTGACAAAAGATACATCAAATCGGTCCATGTTTGAACTTCGGACCTATTTTCCGGGAAACACTGGTGTAGGGTATTATATGGCCGGTCTTAACCGACCACAACTTTTTTGTTTTTTTTTGTTTTGCATTTCAGCTAGCGTTATGTATTTTTTTTGTTGCACTACCTTGTATGCCTACATGTTTTCGCTTAAGTTAAACATGAATGTTGAATAAAAAACTTTGGTCGTACTTCCAATCAAATAAAATGATAGTGCGTGATAAGAAAACCGACTTAAGAATGAAATATAGATAGGACGGGGAAAAGGTGGGGTGTACAATAACTGGCACCACAAGAAAATCAAAAAACCAGTGGGAACGTTTTGCGCGTGTTTTAATTTTGTTATTCTAGTGCTTCCACTTCTAGCATTCAAGTTTGTGTTGTAAAGTAAACAAGTGACTCTCTAAAATGGGCGCATTTTTTTTTTGGGGGGGGGGGGGCGAGGAGTCGGTGAGAGGCTTTGGAGAACACCTCGCTATAGATGTTGACAAAAAGTGCTATTTTTTAATTTTTGCGCTTTATAAATAGCAAATTTATGGCCAAAATCGGACACGGGGGGAAAAGTCCCCCTTTTTGTATTAGTATTTAATCTACTGAGTCCAAATGCAGGACTTTAAACTTCTTCTAACATAAAAAAGTTGCATTTGTTATTAAAAATTAAAGAAGGATGATGTGGGTTGGCGAAAAAGTTCCCAAAAACATAGAACTTTCGGACTTTTCCATAAAAATAAATTTATATTTCTTCAACAAGGAACTGTGTCACTTTTGCACCACAGTGTATATATAACACTCAAAAGAATGTAGGGTACAATAGTCTCAGCTGCAAAGCAACAGAGAGCGCGTGTTTTATTTATCGTAAATTGGAAGGTTAATTTAATTACTGTTATATACTGTCATATACTTTACACCCAAAAATTATTTGAATACACTACATTTAATATGAATGTGAGATAAGTCCATTTTTTAAAAAATATAAAATTGATGAGAACTTAATTTAATGGGAATCTTTTAAAACCCTTATTATTATCAATCGACTTTTAATTAAAAAAAAAAGCTATAATTAAAATTTTCCAAACTTAAGTTTAAGCGTCCATATTAAGCCAATATTCAACAATATACGAGGGTCAAGCTAGAAAATTAAATTATTTATAGACTTTTTTAGACAATTTTTTAAAAATATTTCAAAGTTGATTTTTTCCAAGTTCAAACATAAAAAAATTAAAAATTGGTCCAGTAGTTTAAATTCAGTTATCAACTGATTTTTATAACGACCCAACCAACAAATTTTTATATGCAGTAAAAAACTCTGGGGGCTAATTACACTCAAAACAAAAAAAAAACTGTAATGTTAGCAAAAAAAGCTTGTAAACCTACAAGAAAATTTGCTGATTTTGAATTTGCACAATTTTTTTGCTAAAGTTAGCAAAAATGTTTTGCCAATAATTAGTTAACTGATTTTTTTTTTTGAACTTAGTTTATACACATTTGAGGACCCCATTGGGTTCGGACCCAATAGGTCCAGACCCCGATGGGCCTAGACCTAGTTAAGTTCCTTAAAAATCGTCATAGTTTTTGATCCAAAATTTGTGTCCGTTTCGCTCTATCTTGCTTAGTTTTTGAGATACGTGATTTTAAGGGACCACTGGGGTCTTGAGAATTAAAAACTCGATAACTTCAAAAATATTACTCGGAGAGCTTTTGGTTATTTTGCAGTCTTGTTCTACTTGCTGAGAGCTACAAAAATTCTTTTGGGCTTTTTGTTGTGTCGGCAATATTTACCGAGATATGAGCATTTTAAAATTTTCGGGAATGCTAACTTTTTTGGATCCAAAGTTAGGACCCATTAGGGTCCACATATGTGAAGAGGACCGACGATACTATGGAGAGCCCGAGAACCAAAAATGGCCTCCATTTTGCTCTATCTGGCTTAGTTTCCTAGATAGCGCCATTTAAAGCCATTTAAATAAAAATCTTGTAAAAATGTTGTCAACTCAATTTCAAATTTAGCAAAAGAAATTAGTTCAAAGTTTGTTTAAAATTGCTAATGTGCTAAATGAAGTTTACAAGAATTTTTTGCTAACATGCTAATCTCAACTAAAAATTTGCTTAAAATTAGCAAACTAGCATTAGCAAAAAAAAATAGTAAATCTACTAACGTATTATTTTTGAGTGTATGTAACTTGATAGCAGAGCTTCGAAGGATTTTATTCCTTAATTCGATTTGGCATTCTGAATGAAAATTTAGTGATTGCATTCCCCAATCACATTTTAGCGAATTAAATGAATTCACTTTAGACTCATTCGATTTATAAATATCGAATACATTCGATTTATTTTTTATTCGAGTTTCAAAAATCGAATGCATTCGATTTTTTTTCATTCGACTTTTAAAAATCGGAGCCAATTTTTTATCCATAGTATCGCCAACACTCTTCACACTTTTTGTCGTGTAGGCAAAATGCATTCGATTTTTCTAAATCGAATAAACAAGAAATCGAATGCATTAATTTTTTTCCATTCAATCGAATGAATTCCAAGGACTGCATTCAATGTTGATTTATGAAATCGAATGCATTCACTGACTATGAAAATTGAATGGATTTTTTTGAGAATTCATTTGAAAAGGATTTCACTCTTCGAAGCTCTGCTTGATAGTCGTCAATCGTATCGTTTCCATCGTTATTCCATTACCATATAGTGCCATTTTATGGTAATAGAATAATGAGCTAACGATAACGATTGACGATTATCAAGTTACATACTAATTAGTAGAGTTTGCAAAATTAAAATCGTAATTAAAATCGTAATCGTAATCGCGATTAATCGCACCAATTAATCGTAATCGACAAAAAATCATGCGATTACGATTAAAAATTTTCTATGAAATACACTGTTTTTATAACGAATTTAAATCAGTTCCAAAATTTTTTGAAACCAATTTTAAAGTTTCTATTAAAATTATTTGTCAAAACAACTAAATTAGTGGTAAAAACCATTACTTTCGGGACAATTTCAAACAAAAATCATTGATTCTGGAATGTTAAGTAGATCGGAAAGTTTTGATGGGTTGACCCATGGTTAATTTAACTTGTTTGCGATTTTTCTTTCCTTTTCTCGTAAAAGTCATTCAAATTTAAGGTAAAATTGAAATTCTGATCTCAGTAAATTTTAAAGAGTTTTGTTTTTAAAATATACTCAAAAGTCTTTGGTCAACAAATTTGGACATGAAATTTTGTCAAAAACTTAATTTTGTCATACTTTGACCGCTGGTTGACTAATGATGCCTTGTTAATTTTTTAAATAAATTTCCTCACAAGAGCTAATGGCCATCGGCAGGTATTTTGACACGACCCCGCAGAAATTTTGGTAAACTGGAAGCAGCTTTGGAAAGAAATCATGATTTAAAGAGCGAATCCAAATCAGTCACAGTTTAGAGTACTCTTTAGTAGCAAAGATAAAAATCTATTAAGACCCAGTAAAATCATGTAATTTTTCAGCGCTGATTGAAGAACTCTTAGTAGAGTTTATTTAACCGCAATAAAGATGTAAGAAAATCTAGTATTTTTCTCCAAAAATCTTTTTGATCATTTAAAAAGAGTTAAAGATGTCAAAAATTAAAGTATGTATGAAATTTTATCAACAAAGAATTTTAATTATAAGTTTTAAAAAATCTTAACTAAAAATTCTCAAGGATGCTTGAGCGCAATGATATACTAAAAAAAGAGACCGTGTTGCTAAAATCTTAAATAATTTTTACTGGGAAAGTTCGAAAGCTTTTAATTTTATTTCTTAAAAATAACAGTTTTGTTCCTAAAAATACGTTCTCAAATGTAAATTTTAAAAATTTTTTTTTTAAAGATTGCAACTCAAATTATTTAAAACATTCGATTAATCGTAATCGCGATTAACGGCAATTTTTTTAATCGTAATCGCGATTATGAAATATCTCGATTATTTGCAAACTCTACCAGGGGGTATATATGTCGCTCACGAGAAAAAACTTTAACCGGTGGGATTAAAAGAATGATGGTTGAAAGAGGAATTGAATAAAAAAGGAATTTTTGATTTCTTAAAAAAAAAACACTTTTGTATTGTTTTAAACAAAAAAAAATAATGTGTTTCACACTTTTAAGATGTTAATGATTCAATATATTTTATAAAAAATTATTAAAATTGCAAAAAAAGTACAAATTTCATGATTTTAAAAAAGTCCCAAAAAAACCATTTAATCCCATCCACACTTCATTTGAGAGGAAAAATTGAGAGATGAGAGACACGCAATCTCTTATCTTTTTTTCTCTATGACTCTACTAATTAGCCCCCTGCACTTTTTTGATCTCCAATTCTTTTGACCACTATTGTTTTGTAAACAGGTAAAATAATGGTAGTCAAGCAAGTCACCGCATAAAACCGTTCTTGGAATTTTCGAATTTTAAACAGAATCTAAGAAGTTTAAAAAAGTTAGAATTTCAAAGAGAATCTTCGAATTTAAAATTTTAATTAAATTTATATTACTCGATTTGCGCCTATGTCGAATTAAAATATTCTCACATATTGTCACAAATTTACACACAACCAACAAAAACATCCACATATCATTTACATTTTAATGTTAATGTTATCAGACTCTCACATATTTTACGTGGAATAGTAATAAAAATCAAAACAAAAAAAGGCAAGATAAGAAAATGAACAGAACAATCACGACGCTGCACCAGGGCTGTCAGATATGGCGATTTCTCGCCAAACGTGGCGATTTTGAAATGTGTTTGGCGACGAGTTTTTCGATTTGGCGACGTGGCGATTTTTTGGCGATTTACAAAATGATTGGCGATTTCTTTGGCGATTTTGTCAAATTATTTCCTGAATATTTTCAAAAGATTAGTAGAGCCATTATTTCAAATTATTAAATTTTATTTACTTTTGCTGCGCTTATACAGTTAAAACTTTTTTTAACATTTTCGACAGACTTTCTACAAGTCTGCTAGTCTAAGTGGCTCTTTATGAATTAAAACAAAACAAAAAACATTTGGGAAATTTGTCCAGTGTCCAGGAGAGTCAAAAACTATAATACAAGAATCACAAAAAAAATTAATTACTTTTTTTTTCCAATTTTACACTGTTGTTGTTGTATTCAAGACCGATTATCAGGGATCGATTGGGGTTTTTGCATTAGTGCAGAAAACAAGCATAAATGAATTTTTAGTGAAATTTATTGCCTATAGGCAGATTTTAGAAGTAATTAGCAAAAATTTTAAATGCAGTAATTTATAATTTACCGATTGAAGTAAAACAAAACAAAACCTAAAAAAAATTTACTTTTGGCGATTTTTATGTATTTTTCTAGGATTTTGGCGATTTTTGAGTATTATTATTTTCTAGCCATTATAAAGAAAACAAAATATATTTTTTTTTAAATAATTATGTTTTTTTAACAAAAAACTGAAAAAATTTGAGTTTTGGCGATTTCTGGCGATTTTTGACATCCGATTTGGCGATGAGCGTAAAAAAAATCTGCCAACCCTGCGCTGCACTTTTCGTAAGATTTGACTGCCAAAAACCGGTACAGCAATATCTTTTTTATTTCTCTTAATCTTTCTCTTATTTCAGTGTTGCTGCATTTTAACAAAAACAAGTAGAAGTGTTAAATTCGGCTGTGCCGAATCTTTTATACCCTCCAACATTCAAAAACATAAAAAAAAAATTGCAGGGGCGTTTTATTTATTTTGGGGGGGGGGGGCGTTAGTGGTTATTGGGGGGGGGGCAAATTTCCTCTCGAATATGTGTTTAAAAATTAATTTTTATGCTTTTTGCACTAAAGAAATAAAAGTTTATCATAATTTAAAGAAAAAATGTATTCCACGCCCATAAAAGGGGGGGGGGGCGGACCAAAAAAGCGACATTTTCTAATTGCCAGGGTCCAAATGCAGGACGTTGAACGTCTTGTACCCTAAAAATATTGCATTTGTTAACAAAAACACAAAAAATCGTGTAAAAAAAATTATATTTTTTAGAGGTTGCTTTAGTTCTTCGAGGGGGAAATTTTTTCCCAGGAATATAAGACATATTCGTGTCAAATGCCGGGAGTCTAGCCCTTTTATTTTGGACTGCATCGTGTTAACTACAGACGGACGGACGGACGGACGGACATCGCTAGAATGTCTTAGAATCGATCACTGATCATAAATATATATGTATACTTTAGGGGGTCTTAGACCGATATTTTGATGCGTTACACACGGAATGACAAAGTGAGTATACCCGCCCTAGTAAAAAAGTTTTGATATAATCAGGGTTGCCAGAATTGTTGGATTTGTATCCAACAATTCTGGCAAAAATGTACGATTTTTATAAAAAAAATCGTCAAAATCGTCATCCCATTTTCAAAAATCGTCAAAATAAAAAAGGTATATTTATCCTTGATTAAAGATTAATTCTAAGACATTCAAGCGATGTCCGTCCGTCTGTTGAAGATATGATGCAGTCCAATTTCAAAAGAGCTAAAACCATGCAGTTTGGCACAAATATATCTTACGGCCATTGGATGATTCACTTCGAAAATTGGCAAAACCAGACCAGGGAGAACTCTGAATTTTTTTTTGCATTTTTTGTTATATTTTTAAGCATATGAAATATTTTTATAAAAGAAAAGGTCATGCAGTTAGGTCAAGTTAATTGGAAAATATATTATTTTTTCTGTCCACCCTTTTTTGTTGACACTTCTATTAAGAAATAATAATGATAAAATTGCATAAATAAAATAATAAATCATAGAAAATAAAGGTCCTCCGCCAAAAAACTCTCTATAATTTTTTTACATTTTGTAGGGAAAAAGGGAATGTAACACTTTCATTTGTTTCTTTTGTCCCTTTGTGTACAAAAATATTGATGGATAGTTTTTTTAGCAAACAATAAGCAAAAACAGATTCATTGAATACTAAAGTTCTATTAAAAAAATTTTAAAAAGTAGACGAAATTGTCAGTTTTCGTTTTTTTTTTTTAAATCGTCATTTTTTGGGCAAAAATCGTCAAATCGTCATTTTGCTATTTTGGGGAGTAAAAATCGTCAAAATGCAGAGAAATCGTCAAATCTGGCAACAGTGATAATGATATATAATTTGATACAATCATATTAAATCAGTGGTCGGCACCCATTGCACGCTGGAGCCGAACACAATCGGTAATTCACATATATACAACACGAATGTCAACAAAATATCAACAAAGAGCATAAAAAAACAAATATTTTATTCAGTAGCAAGCTTACTTTCTTCAAAGCAGGTTGATGTCGCTTTGTTGAAGAAATACACCAACACATGCATATTTTTATTAAAACACTAATACTTTCATATGCCTCTTTCTGCCGACCACTGTATTAAACAGGGATGCCAACTTAGTGCTTTTCGCGCTAGATCTGGTGCTTTTTGATGTGTCAAAACGCGAAAATTTTTGGCCTAGTGCGAAATTAGAAAAACGCACTAAATTGGTGCTTTTTAAATTTTCAGTTGGTGCTTTTAGTGCTTTTTAAAATAAATTTTTATAGCCTCCAAACAAAGTATATTTCGAGTGTAACGCGTCGAAACATTAGTCGGAGACTTCACAAAGTATATATTTTACTGATTTATGATCGATTCAAAGACATTTTTTGAATGTCCGTCTGTCTGTCTGTCTGCCTGTCTGTCTGTGAAAAGCAGTATGCAGTTCAAACTAAAAAATGGAACGAATATATTATTATGGTCAATGACCATTGGTCGTATTAAGTTCGGAAAAAATGGGCAAATCGGACTAAGGGGAAAATATTTTCCCTTGAAGAACTAAACCAACTTCTAAAAAAACGCCATTCCTTGTAGGTTTTTTTTTATTTTGGCTTAATATTTGAATTCTGTTCTGGGTGAAGTTCAAAGACTAAATTTGGCTTTTGAAGCGGAAAATGCAGACCATGTAAAATTGTAAAACGATTTTTATCGGTTGCTCAATATTTTAACCAACAAACTTATCAAAAATTTGGTTTGAATAAAAATATTATTTGTTTACTTTTTTATCTATTTACAAAAACAGTCCAGTGCTTTTTTACCCTTTTTTTCAAACAAATTAACGCGTTTTTACCCGTTTATAAAATTTTTGTGCGCGTTTTGCTCTCAAATAGTTGGCATCTCTGGTATTAAATTATATATGACTTTTTATATGTTCAGATCTAGTTTTATCTAAGATTCATTGCCGCTCCATTGTCTTATCTGAGGTTAAACATAAATATATATCTGACTTTATGTAATTATATAAAACTATATTAATTTATATAAAATAAGATCAAGTGGATTTATTTGGATGTGACCAAAATTCGGATCTAATTGTATAATTTTTTATATTTTTGTATCTAAAATAATTAGATCAATATCTGATCCAACTTGATACAGCCAATTTTGAGATCAAATTAGATCTTAAAAGATTTTTTTTTACTCGGGCGAGTAAAAATTTTAATATGATGCAATATATAATGATATGTAACACAATATATATTTATACGCAATTTGATCCGAATAATGGTGGATGTTTTTGAATTAAAAAAGATCAACTTGTATAAAATATGATTTGATTTCATCTGAGTTTTGACCAGACATTGCCATATATTGGTGGATCTAATTAGATCTAATTGCATAAAAACATATAAAATCCTGGTGTTTTTTGGTTTGGGTTGAGATTAGAGAATGCATCCCGGGATTTCACGTCCCGGGATTCCCGGGAAATTCGTCATTTTTCATTTCTCGCATTCCCGGGAAATTTGTGCGGGATTCCCGGGAATTTTAAAAAATGTACATAAACAAGTTAACTGCTGTATTAAGGTAAATAAATATTTAAATATAATGGCTCCGATTTTCATGCACTACAAAATCTAAAATTTGTGCTTATAATATTCACTTAAAAATCAAAAATATGCAATAAAATTTCAGAAATATTTACTAAAAAAGTATTAAAAAATAGTTTTTCATGAAAAAAGGTTTTACTAAAAGCAAAACGTATAAACTTTATGACTTTGTGCCGACACAGAAGTTGAAGATTTTTTATTTTCAAGTCAAAAAATTGTTTGTATTATTAAAAAATAGTTTTTTTTTGTAAACAGAAAAAACAAATTGGCAATGAACTACATTCATAGTTTTTATGAACAAGTTCTTAAAAATGTGTAAAGGTTTCATAAATTTTTTGAACTGCCAATGAACTACATTCATAGTTTTATGAACATATTCTTAAAAATGTGTAAAGGTTTCATAAATTTTTTGAACTTTTTTATTCATATTTTAAAAAAATTTAACAGGACATTGTTTAAATTTTTTTTAAATATACCACAAGAAAATAAAATAAATTTAAAATGAGCTTTTAATTTTATTTCCATACAAATTGTTTTTGTTTTTAAAATCGACTTTCAAAAAATGTATTGAAATTTGAAATTTAAAATAAAACTTTTGTTAAAATAGACTTTTTGTTTTCTTGTGGTAAAGGCCATAGTTTTTAGCATAATTTGTTGCTTTTGTTTTTTTACACTGAATTATTATTTTATTTTGCTTTTAAATGCATTAAGGCATTGTTAGACGTACTAATTTTGCAAAAAAAAGTTATAAAAAAATTGTTAAAAACTAAAAAAATGTGTTAATGGTTTTTAGTGCGGAATCCCGGGAAATTCAAAATTTTTTCCCGCTTTCCCGGGAAATGAAAAAGTGCGGGAAATTGCGATCCCTAGTTGAGATACACCACAGGTCAACGATACATTCACCAAACATATAATTTTCTAAAACAAAAAAATGTTTGGGTACGCTTCGAACCAGATAGGTAATATACATAATCCTAACAAGGAAATGTTTAGGAACATTTTAAAAAGTTTCTTATACTTTGCCTAAAAACTAAGAAAATTTTTGGTTAATTGGAAACATATACAGTTTTATATGGAACAGAATAAGCTATATATAATTTTATGTTAAATTATACCGAAAATCAAATTTTGTATTAACCCTCATATAATTTTATATAATTATATCAACCGTACACCTTTTAATCCGAATCATGATTGAATTATATATAACTATATATGACTGCAGTTAAAAAATTTAGAAAATATCTCACGCGATGTATAATCATATATGATTTATTATGTTTGCATCAAGTTATATATTGTTATACAGTGGGCGACAATACATTGGAAACTTTTTTATAGTAGATGAAATTTGTTAAAGACAAAGTTAACAAAACTAAACGTTATAATTAGGGATGAGATTTTCATGCACTAAAAAATCGAAAATATGCGCTAAAAAATTCAAAATATGCACTAAAAAACCTAAAAATATGCACTAAAAAATAAAATGTGTTCAATAAAAATCTTGTTTTCATAGGAAAAACTTCTTAAAAAGCAAAAAGTAACGCCGGGTTTTAATAGTAACATTAAAAACTTATATATAAACAAGATTTTTTAGAAATTAAGACAATCTATAAAAAAAAAATTCAAGAAAAAAAATATTTTTTCTTATTTCCAAAATAAATTTTTAAAATTTAAAATAATTTTTGAAACAAATAAACTACAATTTGTGTTTTTGCTAATATAAGCCAAAATATGCAAAAATATGCACTTAAAAGTTGGAAATATGCACAAAATATGCATTTAAAACCAAAATATGCAAAAATATGCATTTTCACCAAAATATGCAAAAATATGCAATAACAAATCGATGCCATTTTAACGCAAATTTCTTGATTTGGAAAGATAATTGGTCGATATCGTTTTTAGACCATCGACAAAAAACATGCATTTGCATGGAAATCTCATCTCTAGTTATAATTATCAAACAAGTGTTATAAAAAAATTTTATGTAGGTAATTTATCAAGCTTTAATTTAAGCTTAATAGCGTCCAGATTGGGAAAATAATAAATGTGTTACGAGGGTCGATGTGGAAAATGAAAAAATTTATAGACATTTTTCAGAACATTTTTAAAAAATATTTCCGGGTCGATTTTTTCCAAGTTAAAACATTAGAAATTTAAAAAGAGGCCCAATAGTTTATATTCAGTGGTCAAATAATTTTTCCAATAACCCAAACAACCAATGGAATTTTTTAAGTACAGTAGCAAAAATCCACATTTTTTGACCTCCAATTCTTTTGACCATCAATTTTTTGTTAACAAAGAAAAATTAAAATTATTTTAATATATCCTTAGCATATACTTAAGTGTACTAAAATTAATAAACAATAGCATCTTTTCTTTGTTTACAAAAAATTGGTGGTCAAAAGAATTGAAGGTAAAAAAATGTGGATTTTTGCTACTGTACTTCAAAAATTCCACTGTTTGTTTGGGTTGCTGGAAAAAATATTTGATCACTGAGTAAAAACTATTGGACCTTTTTTTAAATTTCTAATGTTTTAACTTGGAAAAAATCGACCCGGAAATATTTTTTAAAAATGTTCTGAAAAATGTCTATAAATTTTTCCTTTTTTACATCGACCCTCGTAACACATTCATTATTTTTCCAATCTGGACGAAATTAAGCTTAAATTAAAGCTTGATAAATTACCTACATTACCATTTTTTATAATACTTGTTTGATAATTATAACGTTTAGTATTGTTAACTTTGTCTTTAACAAATTTCATCTACTATAAAAAAGTTTCCAATGTATTGTCGCCCACTGTATATGTTTATTTTTACTCGGGTACCTCCATACTGTAGTTGGAGGGTATAAAAACTTATTTATGTGTTTATTTTCATTTTAGAGACATTAGAAAACAACTGATCACTCCGACCACGGCTGGTATTTGAAAAACAATCCTGTCTTTCGTGGAGACGTGAATTTTTTGTTTATGGGGCGGTTTGGTTTTCAATAAAAATGTATTTTACGTATTTGAATTGCTGCCAGCTGCCGTGGTTGTGTCGCTGACATAACAAAAGTATATACAAGGTTGGATACCAATACCTTTTCAATACCAATTTAAATTATGAAACCAAAAACTTCGTTTGGGGATAATATTAGAAAACATATAGTATATGCCATTGCCCGGCACTTTCTCGTCAGAGACTTGATTCACTGGAATCTAGGGGCTGCAGGATCTTTCTGATTTGTCGCAAGTCAAAATTCAATATTTTATGAGTTTCATAAGGAGATCAAATTTATTTAACGGCAGTGGCGAGTAGGGGAACCCCACTACCATCCCGTTATATCACAGCGAACCTCAGAGCCTATGTGTGCTGACGTAAATCATCAGCAGCCACTTTTAATCTTACGTGAATATCTAATACATTTTGATCGACAGGTAAAATCTTACTTTTGCCTTTGTTAATTTACCAATTGAGTAACACTCCCTTTTGCCTCTGACCGCAGTTTGTAGCTGGCATCCTTAAATCAAGTTTCGGCGTTTGTAGTATAGAGCTGAAAGTGTGCCTCGTGTCTTTTGCTGTCCTGCTGGCTCGTTCGACATTTTCTCGGACACACTTTCCTGAATTTATTGTGTTTTTAAGCCAATTGCATTTTTTTATAATTATTTCTTTAATGGTCAAGGTCGTTTAAGTAAATTATATCAAACAAAACAAGCAAACACCTCTACCAATACTAATATCGTTTAGGTACCCAACCTTGATTTACACCCAAAAAAATATTATCTATACCGGTTTAGAAAAAAAAAACGTCAGACGAAATCAAGAAACCACTCATAAAGAAATCATTATATACATATTTTTATTTTATCTCAGTATGTCATTTGTGATGGTGATAACATAAATAAGTTTAGGTTATTGACTGTATACCAACAACAACTCAACTAGTAAAATGTTTTGCTTAGGGGGCCAATGTTTCTTTTTTTATTATTGACAAATCAGCTGTTTTTCTTTTAGTCTGTGTATTTGTTTTCAGATTCTGATTATCTATTAACAGTTGCTCATATCTCATTTTTGTTTTGCGAGAGAGATTGTTGTTTTTGGTTTTGAATTTCTTAAGTAAATTTTGGCTTAAGGCCAATTAAAAAAAAATATAACAAAATATCCAGTCATATGGTTTCTATGGGATTTTCTAATACATGTATTAATTTGTTAGGAATTCTTTTTTTTAAAACAATTTATGTTATCTATGAAAATGAGTTGACCACCCACATTACTAGCAAATAGTTTTGTGGATTTGAGAATATCAAAACTATTTGAATATAATCAAAGTATTTTTATCTTCAAGTCAATCTTAAAAATCCTTATCTGTAATAACAACATTTTAACAGAGTGACCCATATATTATTTTAGTTCTCTATTTCCGTGCATTTTATTTTGGTATCAGTTGTCATTACTATCTATCAACAAACACCAATTAACCGTTATTATTTTTGAGACATTTTCGTTCTTTGTCCACAACTTTCCGATGTTCGTTATTTCCTTTATACATATTATTATTTAACTTTTTCTATTTTGTTTAAGTCATTCATATTTTAGCAAAACAAATACCTTTACGTATAGTTAACTATTAATTGACACTTTACTAGTAAAACCAAGAAAAGAAGAGTGTTTTTTACCATAAGAGTGTAGAGTAAAGAGAAATATTTTAATAAAAAATATGCGCGCGCATTATTTAAGAGGTTAAAACACATTACACATAAACAAAGCTAATAAAAATAATATTTTTTTTACTCTGTTGAATCTACAACACAAAAGAATCAAAAGAAAACAATGTTGTCAACCATTTGTAACAAAATCGCTATAAATGAAAGCTGTAAAGTATTTCTGAAATTCACATGACCGATTTAAATTGTACTGTGCATTACAATATGTTTTCAAACGTTTGTACAGGAAAGGAAAAAATCGTAGTCAAATCAAAAATTTTCGTACTCATTTTAAAAAACCTAAAATTTTTTTAAAACATATAAAAATTAAGTTGAATTTTATGAAATTTATTATGTTTTAATCCTGATTTTAAAATTATATATTCAGCGTTTCAATAAACCCCATGATAACAAATTTCAGAAAATTCCAATAACTTCTACATTAGTTTCCAGCTTCTCCCGATCGGGGTATCCCGATTTGCGCCGCCAAATTGGGTCACCTACCATTGGGTTCAACTTCGCAATTTAACTTTCAAAAGTAGAGATCATGGGCTATATTTTAAGATAAAATTCAACTCTCTACAATGAATAGAATTTTGGGGGCGAGGGAAATGAAATACCCCATATACTAAAATCAGTGTTCTAAAAAAAAACACTACGTTATTTACTCGAACCGTCCAAAGAACAAATTCACGAAAAAAGATTTTAGTGCACTCAAAATAATTACCCTGTTAAAATCTCTGTAAAATGACTATAATCTCAATTCAACAGATATTTGACAAAGTTTTCTGTCAAAATACAGATTTTAAGAAAATACTTTGTATTTCCTTGTGACTGCAAAACTAAGTTGTATATGAGGCATTTCACACCAAATGTCCAGTTAAAAAAAAAACATTTGTCCCATGAATTTATGAATTGGTTGTATTAATAGCCCTATATGAAACTTAGAAATTTGCGTTTTTGGTTTTTAAATTTTTCAAAACCTGAGCTTAAGAGGCGTGGCTAAAGGCTGGGTTAGCCATAAAATGTAACCGTAGCGTAGAATCTATACAATATTCAGTAAGCAAAAATAGTACAGAACATTTTTATTTATGTTTTGTTTTTTTCCAACGCATGGTATTTTATGTCACGCTAAAACGTAGAGAAAACCTATTTTCAACAGGTTCTCTCTACGTTTTAGAGTGACATAAAATACCATGCGTTGGAAAAAAACAAAACATAAATAAAAATGTTCTGTACTATTTTTGCTTACTAAATATTGTATGGAGTCTACGCTACGGTTACGTTTTATGGCTAAACCGGCCTTAAATATTGAAGAAATTGTCAAATTTGTGCCGAGTTACCTTGATTGAACATTTATTAAAATAAAACGGAATGCTCCATAATCTCAAAAATTAGCATTCTTGTATACTTTTTATGGGCTATCGGTTAAAAATATTTATTTTGAAAAATTTTCAGAATCTGTTCTGAAATTTCTCATCTTTTAAAAGTCGCGTTGCGTTTTACAAAATTAGGGGGTTAATTTTTTTTTTTTTTTTTTTATTTTAAATGTTTGTATATCCACACAAAACAACTCAGACGCGTGTTTTTCGTTTTTCTCGAGAAAATCGCATTTAAATATTAAATTTCATTAGAATTTTGTAATTTGTTTGTAGTATCTTGTTTCAGCATAGCAGATGAGTAACAAATATTTATATAAATAATACGCATACGCTATGTTCAAACAAGAATATACACTCAGAAAATTATGTAAGTTACTACATTTTAGTTGTTTGTATATTTTACAGTAGTTAGTTGTTTTCAACTACAAAGTCAGTTGTTTTTGTATGAAAAATATCAAACAACTATTTCTGTTAGTTATTTTAAGTCGTTTTTTTGAATAACTAACAAAAAAGTACTGTAATGTAGTAACAGTTATTTAAAGTAGTTAATTTTATTTTTTTATCTCTGAAAAATTTTGAAAGTTTTTTTCCAAAAAAATAAAAATAAATTTTCGTTTTTTTTTTATTTTTCGCAATTTTTTTTAAACTTTGAAAATATTTGGACATAATTTTTTTTTCTAAAAAATTTTTTTAAAAAAAAATTTGATATTGATTATTTTATTTTTACTACATTTTAGTTGTTTTGACCAGACAAGGAAAAACTCCGTACTTTATTAAAATAATGTTTAAATTATTGAAATTTAATTTTGTTTTGAAATAAAACTCTTAAAAATGTTGGTGTTTTATAATTTCAAAAAATAAAACTCTTAAAAATTTTGGAGTTTTATAATTTCAAAAATAAAACTCTCTCAAAAAAAGGAGTTTTATTTTACCTTAAAAATAAAAAGAAATTTATTTTGGCATTATTTTTGAAAATAGTATGAATATCTGTATAGTAGAGTTTAGATAAAAATAATATATCTCATCTTAAATATTTTCATTAGTTTTAAGGGGGGTATAAAGGAAAAAAATAGTCTTAACGTGAGCAATTTTTAAACAGCTATAAAAATATCAATACGCAATATTTTTTAATTCTGTTTTTTTATTTGCAAGATGAATTATTGTAATATTTTTAAAACTTTATTACACAAAATTTGGTCAACAAGAATTTCCAAGGTTGCCACTCATTTCTTTTTTTTTAAGACAAAATCGGATGCAGTTGTACAGCAAAAACTACTGAACCGATTTTGATGAATTTGTTTTTGATTTGTAGATTATTAAATTCTCTAGTACTTACCGTGGCCATTTTTTTAATTTTATTGATTTTTGTTAAAATTATGCTAATATAAACTTAAACAATTTACTTTTCTTCTTTCAATAAAACATAATTAGGTCAAAATTTTAAAAAATGTCCACGATAAGTACTAGAGATCTTAATAATCTACAAATCAAAAATATTTCATCAAAATCGGTATATACATTTAGCTGTACAACTGCTGCCGATTTTGTCCTTTAAAAAAACATTCTACGATTAAGTGGAAATTTCAGTTCATCAAATTTTGTGTTATGAAATTTTAAAAATATTAATAAATTATTAAATATTAAATAATTATTTTTCAAATCAAAAAACACAATTAAAAATATTGCGTATTTATTTTTTATAGCTGCTTAAAAAATCACACGAAGGCTGTTTATTTTTTCTTTAAACCCCCCTTAATAAAAAGAATATTATTTAAATCTTCGTTTTATTGGTTTTGGAACAGTTACACATGCTGAACCTTTTGCTCAAGATTAGCGAGTTCTTAGATATTAAAGACACAGTGCGTCTGTATCCATTACTTTTCTCACTAGTGGTCATTGCTGCTTAAATTTGTTTACAGTATTTATTTCCAGTCTCGAATATTTCGAAAATGGATCAAAATTGTCTGGGTTCACGAGGTCTATTTACTACCCATAAAATTATCTAGTTCCAATTTCCGAATAAGTCAGAGTGGAACTACAGAAAGTACTAAATTAGCGATTCGAATCTTCAAACGCGAAGATCTTAAAAACGGTAAGCGCTAGAAATATTTGAAGCAGATTTGGAATTAGGAGGGCAAAATCTATTTAGTTCATACATAATTTAATACATAATTTAATTAATTTTGCAGAGTGTTTATTTATTTTTATTTTTTAAAGTTTTTACGCGATTTTTGCAAAAATATTTTTTTATGCAAAAACCCAACAAAATATTAGGAGAACAATATTTCGTTAATAGAAAGTTTTTTTTTTCACAAAAAAGAGTTCTATTAGGAGTGTTAATAAATTTAAATAAGATGAATTTAATTTCAACTAATTTTACTATTTCGTGAGGTCATATTTTATCATATTATCAACTATTCGAAATAAAAATGTTGAAAACCAAAAACATTTTTTGTTGACTTAAAATAAAATTAATTGTATGAAAATAAAACTCTTTTTATTTCGGAGTTTTATTTTTAAAACTCAGTACCGAGTTTTATTTTAAAATTGTAGGAAATTTATTTAAAAATTGAATTAAATTTTTTTGAAAAAAATACTTTTGGTTTTTTTTCATTGAAGAGTTTTAAGTTTTACACTTTTCCCTTGTCTGGTTTTGACTACAAATGTAAGTAGTTTTTACTACATAAGTCAGTTGTTTTTTGTCAGTTAAAATAACTAACATTGTTAGTTGATTTAACTGAAAAAGTAGTTGACCGCAAAACAGCTAACAAAGCAGTTATTTTAACTGACATTTTCAGTTGATTTTACTAACATAATTTTTTGAGTGTACAAGCAAATTACAACATTCTTATGAAATTTAATGTTCTAATGCGATTTTCTCGAAAAAAAAAAACGAAAAACACGCGTCTGAATTGTTTTGTGTGGATAGACAGACATCTAAACTTAAAAAAAAAATATTAAAAAAGAAAAAAAGGGACCGGATTTTTGATAAATTGACTTTTATAAAAAATAGGAAATTTCAGAACGGGTTCTGAAAATTTTTTAAAATAGACATTTTTAATCGATAGCCCATCAAAAAATATACAAGAATGCAAGCTTTTGAGATTATGATGCATTCCGTTTTAATTTGATAAATATTTAATCAAGGCAACTCGACACAAATTTGACAAATTTTTCAATATTTGGCCAGGCCTTCTAAGCCCAGGTTTTGAAAAATTAAAAAAACACAAATTTGTAAGTTCCATAAAGGGCTATCAATACAAACAAAAAGAAATAATACATTTTGCCGTTGCCAAAAAAAGGCATTTATGTTTTATTCATGATTTATAGTTTATCCTAAAAGTAGCCAAAAAAACTGTAAAATATATTCAAAAAATAATTATTAAAATCAAAATCTTTTTATTAGCATTCGTTTAGCAACTTCAGACATTTGCAAAGGGTTTGTGAACTGATTTTGACTATAGCAAGACCTGTTTTTTAAAATTGCTGTTAACTTTTCAGAGCCAGCTCTATTTTACGATTTTCCGAATTTTTCTTTCGTTATAACTAGAGTTTTTCTTTTCCCGGACTTTTTCATTTCCCGGGAAAGCGGGATTCATTTTTAAATTTCCCGGGATCCCGGGAATTCCCGCAAGAACTAAAAACCAAAATTTTTTGTCAAAAAAAATGTATAAAAACCTTATGAATGCGATTACACTATTTATAATGTTTATTAACACCATAAAAATCTTATTTAGTACCTTAAAAACAAACAAAAAATTAGTTTCGAGAAAAAAAGGACAATTTTTGTTGCACAGTTTTTATAAAAAAAACGGCCCATATATGTCAGTCTTTTAAAAGTAATTTTAAGGGAATATGTTATTTCACATCGCTTTATTTGTTTTAATAAAAAAATTCATCACTTATTCTAATTCATCTCAGTTTATTTTTACAATTGGTTCTCAACACTTTGCCTCTAAAACACAATGAAACTGATTCAGAGGAATTTCTTAATTATGTCTCTGAAACTGAATGAACTGTTTTAAAGAAATGAAAGAAGAAAATTTACCCCAAAAAAATTTTAAAAAATTTAAAAATTCTGGTTTCTAAAAAAAACGGTTAATTTCATAGTCATTCCTTACACAGATTTTTTATCAATTTATCGATTTAAAAAGAATCATGTCCAGAGACATAAATATTTTCTAATCATACTGCAAATTTTTCTAATGCAGGACTCACAATCAGAAAGAAAATTTTTCAGCTTCTAAAAAAAGTATCAGGTTCTGATAATTATATCCTATCGAAGATTTAGATATTGTGAGACTTTTTCATTTCGTAAGTCTCTGATTTTATGACATTTTTTAGTTAGAAGGTCTATCTTGGAATACTTTTTAAGCTCTCCTGGTCCCTGCGTACGTTTCTTCCATCAGTTATCAAGAATTTTAATAAAATCTCTAAAAAATCACATACAAAATAATCAATAGAAGTCGAAAAATAAACAATTTCAAAGACGTAAAAATTACCGGGAATTCCCGCTCCATTTCCCGGGATTTCGGGATCGAAAATTTACGGGAATTCCCGTGAAAAACTCTAGTTATAACTCGAAAACCAAAGCTGTCAGAAAAAATCTGGAATCCTTGCATCAAATATAGTTAAGTTCGTGTTTAAAACTGAGGCTTTAAAGTTAGCGTTAGAAATTATAGCCAAGCAAAGTTGGTAAAAATCGCACTTTTTCGACTTTTTAACAGCGGTTTTCTCGCGAATGCGAACTGATAAAAAAATTGAAAACAGATTCGGAATCAGCACACTAAAATTGGAAAAGTTCAACTTTTGTCACATTGGTAATATATGCTTTATGGGATGCTAGACTTTGTGTTCTAATACACAAAAACTAAAAGTTTTTTTGTGAATATGTTCTTAGAACGGTATGTCTACACTATGTACTGTCGCGCATTAGTTCAGTAAGGAACACTAACGCAGTAGTTATTTTTGCAAAAGTTGTTTTTACCGGTTTTTTTTTTTTGTTGTTTTAACTACATTTGGTAGTTGTTAATTAACAGATAAAAACAACATTTTCAGTTGTTTTTACCGTAATACGAGAATGTAGTAAAAGCCTTTTCTACGAAAATATCTAGTCAAAACAACTGTCTTATGTAATAGATTTTACCGACATACTTTTTTGAGTGTAGTAATAATAAAGACGGCGATTTTTATTTTTACGTTTTTTGAAAATCGCTATTGGTGGCAACACTGATAGAAAATTTATTTTATAACCTCTAAAAAAAAAAGTATACAACAGAATTAAGGCATGTTTAAAATAAAACATTTTATAATATTTTTACTTTTTATATCTTTTTTTTTTTAGAAACCACATGATTCTTGAGGATTTATTACATTTTAACCAAGTATTTTTTTCACATCTAGTTTTTTTTTTTGTTTGTTCTTTTTAAATTCCATTATACCAACAACAATTCTAAAGAGCATTAATTCTCAATATGCTAATTTAATTAATAATATGTATAAAAAAAGGTCTACTTTTTATTGTACAAATCATATTAGTAGAATATGAACAAATATTGTTTGTGTTTGTTTAAAAAAAAAAAAACAAAACAAAATTAAAGGTAGTAAGTAAATAAAGAAAAACTAGGCAGTAAATAAAAGGTACAGTCATTATTATAGTTGAAAATAATGAATGAATGAAATCAATATGACGACACAACACAACACAAACTTCTTCTTCCTTTTCCTTGTTCGAAAAACCACCTTTCATGACAAGGGCACTAGACATCCTTGGCGTTACAAAAGGTGTGTATGTATGTATATGTGTGTGTGTGGTTATCAAGAAGAAGAAAATTGATAAAAAAAAAAAAAACACTTTGCAAACTAATTACAAAAATTTGTTAAAATCCCATTTAATTTAGAGATTTTTTAAATAAATATTAATACACTAAAATGTTTTATGATAAATTGTTTGCATGTGCTTTTCTGACATGCAATACAATAAACACCAGCAGCAACAACACAAAAACACTCATCAAATAAATAGCTGAAGACGACATTCGAAAATGTTCACGTGTTTCGTTCATTTTTTTTTTCTTTTTTTTAATACAAAATAATTTTTAATATTTTTTTTTCACTTCTTGTTTTTTTATTTTTGTATTTTAAAATAAAACGCGTTTTTTTTCATATTCACATTTTGTTCTTAATTTTTCTTTAAGGTTTTTATAAAATTTTTTCGATTTTATTTTCTTTGTTATTGTTCTTTTTGTTCATTTTTTTATTTTATTAATTTTTTCACTGTTTTTTTTTCTACTTACCATGTTTCCAAATTACTAAATTTTTTCGTTACGACTTTGCCCAAATCGATACCCAAACGGTCGACAATCCTTTGGGCCAAATCCGGATGCGATGTACCCGAAAACACTTTAATGTTTGGCATTCTGGAGTGTAATGAAAATGTACTGGCTTGTTTCTCCAAATTGTCGCGTATCAAACTTTTTGCGCGTATCGGATTAGCAGATCGAACTGGCATCACACAATCTACGAGTACAAGTTTTTATATTACAAAAATTAATAAAAAAGCAAGACATATAGCAGAGAGTAAAAACAGAACTAAGAATAATTTCTCTTAATATTACGTTATTATGAGTTTAATGACAAGGTAGTAGTAAGAAGAAGTGGTAAATTAAATCTCTTTAACGGAAAAAGTCGTTAATTATACTCAATTTAAAAAAAAAAAAAAATAATACACACATTCTCTTATTTTAAAAATCTTATTGGCTCATTTAATTTTGGTGTCTGTCTGTCTTTCTGTTTGTTAAGTGGTTTATTTGTATTTTGTTTACAAGTGTTGGTTTTCTTTTGTTCGTTTTTTCTTTTTTTTTTTTGTTGGTTTCTTTTGAATTAGTGGGGGGTTTGTTTTCTTGTTCTTACTAAAGCTTTTGTAAGCTTTTTTTCTACTGCCCAATATTACTGATGAAGAGCTTAAAAGGAATTAATTCATAGCTTACAAGGGAAGTACGAATTACTACACTCAAAATAATCACTCTGTTAAATTACAGAGATACTCTGCTGAGCCAGCAGAAAATACCATAGATTTCCAACCAGCAAGATTTTTTGTTATTTTACGAAGAAAACTCTGTAAAATGATTTCGATAAAAAAAAACCTGTAAATTTACAGAATCATCTGTAAAATATTGATAAAAGCGACCAGAATTTTACTATTTTATTTACTATTTGTTTCTGATCAATTTCTCTTTCCTTAATGTGTAAGTAGTGTTGACAAATGGAAAATGCCACCGAGTAAATTTGCCCGCTTTAATGCTTCCAAATTGTAAATTTACTTTTTTTATTTTTGTGAAAATTACGATGTATTTTACGAGTACCTCCAATTTTACCCGACATCCTCGTAAAATTTACCAGGTTTTATTGTAATTTAAGACGCTTTTTAAAGAGCGGTTGAAATATTTGGGAGTTTTTTGAAGAGCTTTTATTTAAAAACTGTATTACAGAGCACTAAGTTAAATTACAGTTGAAATTTAGTATTTTGGTTACGAGAAAATGTATAAAATCTGTATTTTACCAAAAAACTCTGTTTATTATCTATAAAATAGAGATTACAAAGTAAAAACTAAAATTACAGATAAAATTTTGTTTTTCGGTTACAAGAAAATACAAAGTATATTCTTAAAATCTGTATTTCGACAGATAACTTTGTCAAATGTCTGTCGAATTAAGATTACAGTCATTTTACAGAGTTTTTAACAGAGTAATTATTTTGAGTGTAGTATTTGAAATCAAACATATGGCATGCTCTGGTTGTCAATAAGCTGAATCGTCATTTGAAATGAGTAATTTTTTTTATATATCATGTCAAATCGGACACTTTAATCAGCACCATTAAGTAAAAAACGTACTTTTTCATAAAAAGGTACTTATTTAGAAAAATTTTTACTTTTTTCCTAAAAAGTATTAAAGAAAATATAGTACTATTTTAGAAAAAAGTACTTTTAGTAAAAAAGTACTTTAAAAAAAATACTTTTTAAAACAGTACTTTTTTCAAAGAAAAAGTGTTTTTTGCTAAAAAAAAAGTGCTTTTTTCTAAGAAAAAGTACTATTTTCTAAAAAAAGCACATATTTAAAAAAAGTACTTTTTTCTAAAATAAGTACTTTTTTCTGAAAAAAGTACTTTTTTTGTAAAAAAGTAGTATTAAAGTCCTTTTTTTAGAAAAAGTACCTTTTTAGAAAAAAAGTATTTTTTTTAGAAAAAGTACATTTTTTTTTAGAAAAAGTACCTTTTTAGAAAAAGTACCTTTTTAGAAAAAAAGTATTTTTTTTAGAAAAAGTACCTCTTTTTAGAAAAAAGTACTTTATTTAGAAAAAGTACCTTTTTTTAGAAAAAAGTAATTTTTTTTAGAAAAAGTACCTTTTTTTAGAAAAAAGTACTTTTTTTTTAGAAAAAGTACCTTTTTTGAGATAAAAGTACTTTTTTAGACAAGATACCTTTTTTAGAAAAAGTACTTTTTTTAGAAAAATATAATTTTTTAGAACAAAGTACTGTTTTAAAAAAAAGTAGTAAAAAATTTACTTTTTTAAAAAAGTACTTTTTTCTAAAACGTATTTTTTTCTAAAAATTACTTTTTTTTTTAAAGTTCTATATTTTCTTAAATAATACTTTTTAGGTAAAAAAAAGTAAATTTTTTTCTAAATGAGTACTTTTTTCCTGAAAAAAATAATTTTTTTAAAGGTTTTTTAAAGGGTTTTCTAAAAAAGTACTATTTTACCAAAAAAGTGATACTTTTTCTAAAAAAAAACACTTTCTCTCTAAAAAAAAGTACTTTTTTCTATTTTTCCTAAAAAAAGCAATATTTTTTCTAGAAAAGTACTATTTTTTAGTATAAAATTCATTAAATTTTGCTGCAAAATGTTTTTGTTCACCAAATTTTCTACAACATAGTTTATACCCACCTTTTTGAAAAATACCTGGGTATTTACCAATTTCTACCCAATTTACCTATTTTACCGGGTATTTACCATTTGGGTATTTACTAGGGCGGGTCGATTTGTATGGAACGAAAAAAACTAAAAAATCGTATAGCAAAAACAAAATCTACAAGAAATTCTAAGAAACTTTTCCAAAGAAACCATTGGTCTAAAATGAAACTCTATACCGCGCCTAACGACATGAAAATCTGTCCGTCCGTCTGTCTTTCTGTCTGTGTGAAACACGCTAACTTTCAAATGTTAGCAGAAGAATATAAAATATATACGGCAAGCTGCTGAAGCGTGGCGTATATATTTGTTATACTTCCGGTCAGATTAATACTAAATTTCAACGAAATCTGTCCAGTGGTTCATAAGTTATTAGCTAAATGGGGAATTTCAGATGGGTTTTAACCCGAACTCCCGTGTTGAAAAAACGCTAAACACGCTTTGAAAAGAAATGGTAAGCCAAGAAAAATATTTTAGAAACTGTTTTTGTCACTCAAAAAAAATAAAAAAAAAATATTACACTCAAAAAAAAAAATTACACTCAAAAAAATTTACACTTGTATTTTTTTTTTACAAAAATTAAAAAAAAAATTTTTCTCAAAATAAATCAAATACTGATGTAAAAAAAAATATTCAGTTATCAAAAATTTTTATCGAACACAGCTTTTTTCCTCTCCGATATGCAACTCTCCAATTTCATCCCACAAACGCATCTATGTGTTTTTTTTTTGACGAGATATCAGTATGATCCTTAACTACATACTTTTATTTGCTAAGAAAAATCCGCTGCACCAGCTTCCCTTGTAATTAACACACAAAGGCTTTGGAGGGAATCGAAACCACAACCCCTTCACTTACTTTCAGAGTATCACGCTACATGTTAATATATTGCAGCCCAATATAAAGTAAATAATGGAGTAAAATTATCATGGATTAACGATAAAAGCAGCAATGTATTGTTAAAATTTCTTACTATAATTTTTCGTCTGTGGCGTTTTCATTACAAATCAATCTAATTATTTATTTCTCCATTTCTGGGATTATATCTAATATATTTGCCGGTCATAATCCCAAAAATTGTTCGAATTATATCCAGCGGCAATTAGTAAAACATTGCCGCTGGATATGTTCTTGCAGCATATCGGTATATAAAACTATGTTTTCTTTACATCTGAGGTGTAGGGTATGTTCAACAACTTTGTAGAAAATATTATGGCAAATATTTTTGTGAAACATACTTACCCTCTAACTCCCTCTCATAACGGTATTTTTTGGCTCTATTCTAACAAATCGCAAAAAACACCTCGAAAGAGGGGGAGGGTGGGGATGAAATGTTCTACAAAAATGTTGCCAATAAAATTTTACTATATACCTCAGAGCACACCAAAGACCAAAAATTAACACAAACACCAAAAAAGAGTCAAGTTCTCTGTTTTGCTTATGAAAAAAGGACGGACAAATCTTCATGTCGTTAGGCGCGGTATAGGTTTTGATTTTAGAAACATGGTTTCTGTGGGAAATGTTCTTAGAATTTCTTGTAGATTATGTTTTTGCTATACGATTTTTGACAAAAAAAATCGACCCGCCCTAGTATTTACCCTTTGCTCATCTCTTATCTCAAATAAAAACATGTGTCCGGTAAATTTCTGAAAAGATTGTTTGGATAGCCCTATATGGAACGGAAAAAATTGTGTTTTTTGGGCTTAGGAGGCGTGGTCAAATATTGAAAAATTGTCAAATTTGTGGCGAGTTGGCTTGATTAAATATTTATCACATTAAAACGGAATGCACTACAATCCCAAAAATTTCACATTCTTATATAGTTTTGTATGGGCTATCGATTAGTTTTTTTTTTTTTTTGGAACATTTTCAGAACCCGTTCTGAAATTTTCAATTTTTTAAAAAGTCAATTTATCAAAAATCCGGCCACTGTTTTTCTTTTTTAATTTTTTTTTTTAAGTTTAGATGTTTGTCCAGGAACGCGTTTTTCGTTTTTTTCGAGAAAATCGCATTTGAATTTTAAATTTCATAACAATTTTGTAATTTGCTTGTATTTTCTTGTTTTAACGTTGCGAATGAGTATTATTAATTACATAAATATTACTCATACGCTCTGTTGAAACAAAAAAATTAAAGCAATTACAAAATTGTTATAAAATTTAATATTCAAATGCGATTTTCTCGAAAAACACATGTCTGAATTTTTTGTGTGGATAGACAAACATCTAAACTCAAAAAAAAAAAAAAAATTAAAAAACAAAAGTGGCCGGATTTTGATAAATTGCCTTTTTTAAAATGGGAACTTTCAGAACGGGTTCTGAAAATTAAAAAAAAAATAAATTTAATCGATAGCCCATACAAAATTATACAATAATGTAAATTTTAGAGATTGTGGTGCATTCCGTTTTAATTTGATAAATACTTAAACAAGGCAACTAGACACAAATTTTACCATTTTCCAATATTTGACCACGTCTCCTAGGTCCAGTTTTTGAAAAATTAAAAAACCAAAAACGTAAATTTTTTAGTTACATATAGGGCTATTCATACAACCTATTCAGAAATTCACGGGACACATGTTTTCCTATATCAGGACATTCGGTGTGGAATGCCCCATGTGTCGGTTGATACTGCCGACACGAGAAAAAGTCCGACGGTATTTTTGTAGCTCTTTACTCGTAGAACACCTCCGTAAAATACCCGAAAGCCCTCCGAGTAAGAGTTGTTGAGTTATGCAGTTATTAAGATTCTCAAGACCCTATCAGGCCCCTAATAATAATCAAAAACTTAATAAGGTAGAGCTAAAAGGACAAATATTTTTGATCAATATCTATGGCGAACCTTAAAGGACCCAACGGGGTCTCTAGTCAATAGACCCATGGGGTCACAACCCATGGGGTCCGAACCCAATTGGGGTAGATCCAATCTAGTCCATAAATGTGTTTAATAAAATTTTTCCCAATTTCTAGTTAAAATTAACATAAAATTAAATTACTTTGATTTCCGTACTTTTGATAAAAAAAATAAAAACTAGAAGGAAAAAACCTTTGGCTATAAATCATTCCCGTTTTTCCCCTATTTTTTAGTTCACTTTTTATTTGAGTATACTGATTTTTTTAAGGGCATTACATATATATTTTTTAGATCAAAACGTTTTTTAAATTGTTTTTAAATATTTTTTTATTTTCGGATAGAAGTCTCAGACTAACACATTTTCGTATAGAAAAAGTTTTTATCTGAGAATTAATGGCGATATTTCCAAAAGCGATCGACCGATTTTATTTTTTTTCTCATATTCATGATCAGCGTATCGAAATTAACAAATATGATGTGTCGAAATATAATTTTTTTTTAATTTTATTTTTTAAAATTTTTCAAAAATCCTAAACTGTTATCGCCAGGCGCCACGGGTTAATTTAATTCGATAAGCCTCAAATTTGTACCACATAAGTTTTAGACCAAGGACAATATAAACTTGACCGCACACTTGGGAAAATTGAAAGTTGAAACAAATGACAGTCTACTCAAAATAAAATTTTCCTTTTTAGGGCGGATTGCTCAATGAAAAGTTAGCTGCTAACCAGCGTTGCCAGAATTTGAAAATAAAAAAAGCTAGATTTTTTCAAAAACCCCGCTAAAAAATTTGAAAAAAGCTAAAAAATAAAGCTAAATTTTTTTTAAATAAATTTAAACTAGATTTTTCTTTAGTTTTACAATTGAATTGCAAAATAGGGTTCTGTTATATAGTTTATAGCATAGTTGGGACTAAAATATGCTTAAAGAAAGTATTAAAATACAACAAAATCTTCTTAAATTTGAAAAAAATTGTGTTTCAGAAAATTTCGTAAAAATTTTAAAGTTAACAATTTTAAAGTGCTTTTCAGAAATTTCAAATAATTTCTCTTTCAAAATGTTTGAATTACATTTTCAAATAAAGTTTAGAAATTTGGATAAAATTTAAAAAGAAAATTTCTTTAATATATTCGAGATTTCTGAATATTTAAAAAAAAATGTAAAAAACGATTTGTAAATGCATGAACACCATTCCCAACTATTTTTCAGGAAATACAAAAAATATTTAAAAAAATTTACAAATACATTTCAGAAAACTGCATTTATATTTTAAAAATTTCCAATTTTATTTCAAACAAGTAAAAAAGTTAAATTCGGCTTTGCCTAATGTAGTGATACCCTCCACAATTTCAAAAAGATTATTGAAAAAACTTTATTTAAAAAGAAATTACTTTTGAAAAAAATTAAATTTTAAAAAAAATTTCCGCAAAAAAAAAATTTGGTAAAAAATTCCGCAATTTTTTTTTTTTTTGTCAAAAAATATGTTCGTAATTGTTTAAATAACATTTGGTGTTCAATTACGTTCACATATGTCAATCAGCAGCCGAATTAACGCATTTTGTATTTTTAGGTTATGTTAAATGTACACTCAAAAAAAAACATTAACTTAAACTTTGGAAAAATTTTCTTCAAAATAGTTTATAAATTTTCCCACAATTTAGTTAAATTTAAATTTTCCCAACTTTTAGAAAAAAATTTTAGTTCATGGACTGTTAAATATGCCATAATTTTCCTTAAATGGAATTCCCTAATATATGGAAAAAATTCTTACCGCCAAAGAAATTTTCCCTAAATAATGATGTGTTTTCTGTGTGAATGATGTGTTTTCTTCAGACATTCGGACGGATGTCGTTAGATTGACTTAAAATCGTTGGAGGACCATGAGTATGTTCACTTATTAGGGTCCTAGACCGATATTTTGTGGTGTTACAAACGGAATAACAAACCTTTATACATAAATCCTACTATGACGAAGGGTAGGGTATAAAAAGTGACCGTGTTTTTAGAGTTGATCAAAAAATCGGCATTTTTGGAGCAAAAATCGGCAAATCGGCACTTTGACAATTTTGAGGCAAAAAATCGGCAAAATGCCGATAAATCGGCAAATATGGCAGCCCTGACATGAAGAGAGGAGAAAATTGTGTTTTTTTGATTTTGTTTAATGAGTGAGAGCATGTAGGTGTGAGAGTAAAAACGCCGCGTAGTGCTTTTGCCTGTCGCTGTTTTAAATAAAAAATGTACATAATGAGAATTCTGTGTGTATTCACATGCTATTCTATAAATAAACCAATAAAAATATGAAATTAACTAATTTTTAGGAAAAATGTTCTCATCAAAAAGGTTTTTTTAACTAAAAAATGGGAAATTTTTTTCCCAATTTCTAGTTCAAATTGGTCCTAATTTTTAAGAAAAATATAGACTAAAAAGTAGGAATGCATGGCAATGGAGCTAAATCATTATCAATTTTCCTTGGATTTAGTTAATTTTCCCATTTTGTAGTTAGTTTTTTTTCTGAGTGTACTAAGATTTTGGAGGTGTCCTTACATTTTCATTCATAACTTTTGAACCGCTGAGCCGATATCGCTCAAATGCAATATTAAACTTCTCGGGAGAACTTTCAATAAATATGTAAAGTTTCAGTCACCTCCGTGGAATATTTCGGCCGTGATCACCATTTCCACAGACAGACAGACGTACAGACGGACATCTCTAGAATGTCTTAAAATCGATCGGTGATCATGAATATATATACTTTATGGGGTCCCAGAACGATGTTTCGATGAGTTACAAAAGGAATGGCAAACTTATATATACCCTAGACTGGGTCGACCATAAAGGAGAAAAAAAAAGTTCCCACTGTGCGGGCTTTATTTTAAAGCTTACCTCGAAAAAGTTCCATAGCCAAAATATTAGATTTTTAGGTCGCGATTTGGTACCGCCGAAATCGTTTTTTGTTCATAGCTTTGTCATTTGATGTCCGATCGTTGTAAAAAAAAATTTGTTAGAAAGTCCTCAGCGAGTACTAAATTTGACCCATATCTGGTTTAGACCTCTGAAGTCATCTTCGTGTTATAAGTGTTAGTTTCTCAGCTTTCTACCCCCTTAAATGATTTTTATTTTTCCATTAAATTATAGCACTAAGAAAATCATAAAATCCTTCCCTTGGAAGTATCCTGTTAAATTAATTAACAAAAAAGTTACATTTGATTTAAGATTTTCATATACAATATAAAGAAAATTAGAAAAAACACTTGTTATTATGCCTTTAAACTATATTTAATTTTTTTAGTTTGTATTTAAATACATACGAACAAGTGTTTTAAATCTTTTTCTATGGAAATTTAAAATTGAATGTAACTTTTTTGTTAATTAATTTAAGAGGGTACTTCTAAGGGAAGAATTTCATGAATTATTTAATGCTATAATTTAATGGAAAAATAAAGATCATTTAGGTGGGTAGAAAGCTGAGAAACTAACACTTATAACACGAAGATGACCTCAGAGGTCAAAACCAGATATGGGTCAAATTTAGTACTCGCTGAGGACTTTCAAACAAATTTTTTTTTACAACGATCGGACATCAAATGACAAAGCTATGAACAAAAAACGATTTCGGCGGTACCAAATCGCGACCTAAAAATCTAATATTTTGGCTATGGAACTTTTTCGAGGTAAGCTTTAAAATAAAGCCCGCACAGTGGGAACTTTTTTTTTCGACCCGGTCTAATATACCCTCTATCACTAAGTGGAGGGTGTAAAAATACGAAATATGTTGTAGAAACTTCTTTATATGTTCCAAAAATTTCAGCTAATATTTGATAAATTTTCAACAATATTTTAAAAATTTTTGTTTAAGTTTTAGAAATTTTCAATAACTTATAAGAATTCTTGAAAAAAAAATTAAATTAAAAAAAAAAGACTTCCTAAAACACAATTAGACAAACTTTAAAATATAAATAGTTAGATATTTCTGAAATACAATTGTGGTTTTGAAAACAATTAGATTTTTTTTAAATAAAAATTAATGTTTTTTCTCTTTTTTTATTGATATTTAATGAAAAAAGTCTAAAAAAGCTAAAAAAATCCGCTTAAAGCTAAATGCAAAATTTTCCCGCGTAAAATTAAAAACAAGCTAAATCTAGCGGGGAAAAAGCTAAATTGGCAACACTGCTGCTAACTATGAAAAAGTTAAATTTAACGGAGAGTTATTTTATAACGGTGCATTGAGTAATCCATCCTCAAAGTTTTAATACAATTTGATTAATTGAATAGTTCATGCGAATAAGGACGAATAGACCACTTTTTCGCAAACACGTTTTTTTGCATAAATGCATATTATTAGCAGTGCCCTACAATCCTATGCAGAAATTTTGGGGAAATTTTGACTTTTAAGGCTAAAAAAATGACTTTGAATGTGCAATAATTCGTATATTTTTATATTTTTGTTTAAATTGGGAGTGAACTAACGCACAATTTTGATTAAATACAACACAAAAACATACAAAAATTTTACTTTCGGTAACAATGTGTTAAAAGAACATTACGAGGAATAAACCACACTTATTATATTGGCAAAAAATTTTACCGTTCTTGAGTTATAAGACTTTAAAGTGTGGAAAGCAAAAAGGGCGAATATCCATCCTTAACAAAATATTATATAAAAATTATTTAGCTGCGAGTTTAAAATTGATATTAGCTAAAATTTGAAATTGTACACAAAAAAAAAACGATCTTAGCACATACAAACTTTTAGTGTTAATACTGCATCCAATGTCAGGAATAAAAAACAAAATTTTTTTCATGTCCTTTTATGTTACGTCGTAATATGCAGTCAAGGGTTAATATTATAATTCCTAAAAATGTATTTAGTGTCATAAAGAATTACTACTGCATCAAATGGCAGGAATATTAAAAAAAAATTAGCAAAAAAAATTTTTTTTGCATGTCCTGGCAATCCTTAAAAAGTGTATCCTTGAAGTCCTTAAAGTGTTACAAACAAATTCCAACCAAAGTTCGTCAAGTTTTGCAAGTCTCATGAAAATATAGTCAAAATCTGCTGCAAAATAACACATTTTTATTCAAATTTCAATACATTTTTTTGGATATTCGCCCTTTTTCCATTTAAGCAAAAATTTAAGTCCAATTTTTTGGCAAGTTCTCTTTCGAATACCTTACTAAAATTTTGTATATAGGTAGATGTGACCTAAATCTTTAAGCTAATACCAAAAAGTTGACAAAAATATTATTTTTTAACCGTTTCCTGCGTTTTTATTGTCCCCTGTAAAATTCTACAAATGGTCTATTCGTCTTTATTCGCATGAACTATTCAATTGTTAAACGAATTAGGGCTGGTAACTTATCAAAATCTAATCAGTGATTAATTTTAATCAATGATTATTTTTATATAAATTTGGCATTTGTAAAAATTGATTAGCAATAATCATTGATTAGGTATATTGTGATAAGTTAGTTTCCAACCCTTACAATTATTACTTCAAGTGTTTTTCACTCAAATTCAAATGCAAAATGTTTTGTGAATTGTGAAAAATATTGAATTTAGGCAAGTCGAATTAAAATTTTTTACTTCACTCTTATAAATTTTTGTTGAAATTTACCCACTTTATTGTAGGTAACTGTTCTCCTACAATAAAGTGGGTAAAAATACTCAATGTGTTTAAATTTCAACATTTGCACACAAAGTGTGTACAACTAATAAACATTTTGTGTGTAAACCTACAAATAAACTGCTTTCAAAATTTTCTGGCAATACACACAAAATGTGTAATTTTAGCTTACTTGTGCTCAAAAATAGATTTAAAATGTTTAAAATTGCATCTTAAATGTTTTCTTTTACATAAAAGGTGCCTAATTTTTAACAACCTGCTAAAAAAATTATTCCTATAAACAAATAAAACCAAAAATGCATTTTTATTATTATTTTTATAGTTTTTATTTAAACTGAAATGAAAATGGGTAAAATAGTGAAATATGTATAATATTCATAAATTATAATTTAAATGCAAATTTTTTTGGGGTTATAAAATCATTCGTAACTTAAACTAAATATTAATAACAAATGAAAAATAACACGTTACAATATCCACATAAAAGATAAAATTTGCTAAATTAAAGAATGGATTTTTTGAACATTATTAATATTTGTTTGCCCCTCATATTTTTTGGAGATAGAATTAAAAAAAAATCCATCATCTGACAGATTTCAACAGGATATAAAATATAAAATGAAAATAAACAGGAACCACCTTTTCGAACATTAGTAATTTCTTTTATAGAGATGTTCGAACATAAATATTTCTTGTGAGAATTCAGTTTCTAAAAATATATAAAAAGATAAATTTAATGGATTTAATCAGTAAATTGCAATTATTTAAGAAAATAAATACTAACGAGCAATCGCAATGAGTGGAGAATTCTTTGGAACTTTACTTTCTTATCATAAGTTGTTGTCTCAAACTGCAAGTATAAAAAAATTTCACATTATTTACGAGATATTTTTGATATTTAAATCATACAAGGGAATATTTTCAGAATCTGAGAAGTTTTTTCTATAGAAAAATTCTCAGAATTCAAGATAATATTTCTTTACAAAATATGTCAGAATCTGAGATATTCTCAAAATCTGAGATATTTTTCTATAGAAAAACTCTTTGTATCTGAGATATTTTTTCTATAGAAAATTTTTCAGAATCTAAAGAATTTTTTCTATATGAAAATTATTAGAATCTAAAAAATTTTTTTTTTAGAAAAATTCTTAGAATCTGAGATATTTTTTCTATAGAAAAATTCTCAGAATCTGAAATACTTTTTTTATAGAAAAATTCTAGGTTAATAAGATATTTTTTCTAGAAAAATTTTCAGTATCTGAGATATTTTTTCTAAAGAAAATTTTATGGAAAAATTCTCAGAATTTAAGATATTTTTTTTTATGTAGAATACTTCTCAGAATCTGCGATATTATTTCTATAGAAAAATCCTCAGAATCTGAGATATTTTTTCTATAGAAAAATTCTCAGAATCTGAGATATTTTTTTTTTATAGAAAAATTCTCATAACCTGAGATATTTTTCTACAGAAAATTCTCAGAATCTGAGATATTTTTTCTATTGAAAAATTCTCAGTCTCTGAGATATTTTTGCTATAGAAAAATTCTCAGAATCTAAGATATTTTTTCTATAAAAAAACTCTCAGAATCTAAAATAGTTTTTCTATAGAAAAATTCTCAGAATCTGATATATTTTTTCAAAATCTTGGAAAATTAAAAAATTTTCGGAATCTGAAATAATTTTTCTGCAGAAAAATTCTCAGAATCTAAGATATTTTGTAATAGAAAATTTTGCACATTCGAAGATATGTTTTTCTATATTAAAATTCTTAGAATCTGAGGTACTTTTTTTCTATCGAAAAATTCTTAGAATCTGAGATATTCATTCTATAGAAAAATTTTAAGAATCTGATTTGTTTTTTCTATAGAAAAATTCTTAGAATCTGATCATCTTTTCTAAAGAAAATTTTTTAGAATCTGATATATTTTTTCTGTAGAATATTTCACTGAATTTGATTTATTTTTTTATAGAAAATTGCTCAGAATCTGATATATTTTTTCTATAAAAAATTTTTCAGAATCTGATATAAATTTTGAATCTAAAATATTTTTTCTTCAGAAAAATTCTCAAAATCTGAGATATTTTTTTATATACAAAAAGTCTCAGAATCTAATAAAGTTTTTCTATAGAAAAATTCTCAGTATCTAATGAATTTTTCTATAGAAAAATTCTCAGAATCTGATGTAATTTTTCTATAGACAAAACAGAAGAATCTGTGATATATATTCTATAGACAAACTGTAAGAATTTGAAATATTTATTTCTACAGAAAAATTCTTAAAATTTGAGACATTAATTTTATAGGAAAATTCTTAGAATCTGAGATATTGTTTCTATAGAAAAATTCTCAGAATCTGTTTTGTTTTTTCTATAGAAAAATTCTTAGAATCTGATACATTTTTTCTATAGAAAATTTCTTAGAATCTGATATATTTTTTCTATAGAACATTTTACAGAATCTGATATATTTTTTCCATAGAAAATTTCTCAGAATCTGAAATATTTTTTTCTATAGAAAATTTCTCCGAGTCTGATATATTTTTTTTTTTTTTAATTTCTCAGAATCTGATATTTTTTTTCTATAAAAAAAATCTTAGAATCTGAGATATTTTATCTATAGAAAAGTTTTCAGAATCTAAAATATTTCTTATATAGAATAATTCTCCGAATCCGAAATATTTGTTCTATAGAATAATTTGCAGAATCTGAAATATTTTTTCTATAAAAAAGTTCTCAAAATCTGAAATAATTTTTCTATAGAAAAATTTTCAGAATCTGATATATTTTTTTTGCAGAAAAAAAATCTGTAAGAATCTAAAAACTTTTATTGATATATTCCCAGAATCTGGTTAGGATTTAAAACATTTTTTTCTGTAGATAAATTCTCATAATCTGAAAAACCTTTTTCCTTATAAAAAATATTCTCAGATTCTTATATCCAGACATTTTTGTAAAGAATAATCCAAAAGTCATTTGTGGTACTTACCTTTCTGATTTATAATTGGAAATCTTTAAGATAAACATGCAATTAACAGTATACTATTTTTCTTAAATATTACGAATTTATAACAATCGGATCAGCTTCTTACAAATTTTACGTTGCATTTAAATTTTGAAACTATTGGTTAATATTTTCACTTTTTTTTAACTATATTTCTTTTTATTTTATGGGTTTTTCGCGTTATTTAAGTTTAATTGCGAGCACAACAAAATTTTCTGATTATATTTTTCTTTTTATTTTAATTTGACAATTTTAAAATTGTTGAACATTACGCATTTAATGTTTAATATCAAAAATTAAACACTAAATGTTTACAATAAACATTAAATGTGTAATTTTAAAATTCTTGTGTTTATAATTTTATAAAAATATTTATAAATTCACAAAATACTATATAATGTGCGTAATATTCAAATTTTTGTGTGTAAACTAAAATTTTAAACACTTGGTGCTCAATTTTAGGCGTTGTGTGTTATTTTACATAAAAATTTACCCACTTTATAGTAGTATTTTTACAAGGATTTTTTAGAGTGTTGTTTTTGTCTACTCTTAAAAGTTAATTTTAAAGAGAGTTTATATTTTGTCAAGGTTTAAATGCCGGTAGACATTTTTCTGGCAATATGTCAGTGGCGGAGAAAACATACATCGCCGTTTATACAAACAATTCTGCATAAAGCCCATTCTTTAAAAACAAGTTTAACCCAGGTAAATTTTTCGGAACAGATTCCTATTACAATAGATTCTTGAATATATTCTACGGTAACCACATCAAAAGTTTGTATGAAAAATTATTTTTCAAAAATACTACTTGCTCTGAAAAACGATTACTTTCGGGACAGTTTTAAATAGAAATCATTGCTTCTGGAATGTTAAGTAGAATCGGTTGCAGGGTAATATGATGCGTTCTGGAACCGATTATTTGTAACAGAAAATTTTGCTTGGAATATTATATGCTGATTTATAGGCGGTTTTTAGCCTTAAAATTATCAAGGTGCCAATTTGTTGCCTAGTGTGAAACAAGCTATGTATAAGTAACCTGACCAACTGCTTTTGACTGAAAAGCGGGATCGAAAGGTTGAAAAAGCGGGATTTTGATCTAAAAAGCGGGATTTTTTTTAATATGTGAAATTTGCCTTGAACGAACCCACGAATACCCTCCAAACTGCACAAAATTCTGGAAATACTTTTATGGGATTGTAATGTTTTTTATATAAAAAAATGCATAAGAACTTTGACTAAAAAAATTTTATTTTGATTACGTCAGCAAACATAGTCTCTAATCTAAGGAATTTTTTTACCAACCTTGGGATAAAATATTTAAGAATCAAAAAAATTGCATATGAAAAACTAAAATTAAATTAGAGTCGTAGACTGAATCTGATAACTTTTCTTATCATTTTCTAAGAGAAAGTAAATCTCATATATTTTTTATAGAAAAATGTTTCAGAACTCGAGACTGTCTTTAGAAAATATTTAGATACTTATTTGACTCAGAATTTAAGAATATTTGAAAGAAAAATTATCTAAAATTTTAAGAATTCTTCTGTAGGAAAAATGTTTAAGAATCTTATAAATTTTCTATAGAAAAAATCCATTGGCAACTGTTAATTTCCTTAGAATAAAATATTTTAGATTCTGACAAGATTTTTTCTGGAAAAAAAAAAATCTAAAATCGGATAATTTTTCTACAGGAAAAACGTTTCAGAATCTGATAGTTTTTTTATGAGAAATATATTTCAGGGTCTTAGAATTTATTATATGGAAAAAAAGATTTTTCCTGTTTAAATAATACTTTAGAATCAGTGAATTTTTCTATAGAAAAAGTTTTTCAAAATTTATGATTTTGAATTTTTGGAATTTTTCTATAGAAAATTATATGAAAAAAATTTTTTTTGTATGAAAAATCTCCTAGAATCTGAAAATATTTCTGTTGAGAAATTTTATAAAGAAAGTGTGTCTTTGAGTCTGTAAATTTTTCTTCTGAAGTTGCGTCTTAAATTTTTCTTTAGAAAAATGCCTTAGAACCTAATAATTTTTCTATATGAAATTATCTTAGAAAACATTGGAACTTTAAAAATTTCCCTTCTTTTTTTCCCCCTTCTCAAATATTTTCTATCGAAAAATGCCCCTTGAAAAATCGGTTGGATTTGATTTAATCTGTCTGGATCTAAAAAATATAATTTTATCTGATCAGGTCTTTTTGATCCGACGTTTTTCCACAATTTCAGGATCTGATCAGATTCAATTACGGATCAGAGTTCGAAAATTGAGACAAATTTCGTATCTGATAGATCTTATCAGATACAAATGCCATCATTCGATTTTTACAAATCGGACCAGATCTAATCAATTTTTTTCACGGGGCTATAAAATTTAAGAATTTATTTTTAGAAAAGGGCATCAGATTTTTTTTTTTCAAGGAAGAATTTTTTAGAAACCGATCATTTTGTAGAATCTGAGATTTTTGTTTTATGAAAAATGTTTCAGTATCTAAGGACTTTTGTATACAAAAAAATTCTAAGAATCAGAATTAGGAAACATGTATTTAAGTTTAATACTTTTTTATTGAAAACTTTTTTCGGAATATTCGAAGTATCACAATGAAAAAATTTTATGTAAAAATTTAATTTTAATTTATTTTTGATTTAAATCAGTCCAGTAGGGTTCTCTTGTGAACAGTTTTTTTGAGTAAACAAAATTTTTCTTAAAATTTTCTTTATACGGTACACTCAAAGTAATAACTCTGTTAAAAACTCTGTAAAATGACTGTAATCTCAATTCGACAGTTATTTGACAAAGTTATCTGTCGAAATACAGATTTTAATAATATACTTTGTATTTTCTTGTAACCGAAAAACAAAATTTTATCTGTAATTTTACTTTTTACTTTGTAATTTCTATTTTAGAGATAATAAACAGAGCTTTTTGTTAAAATACAGATTTTATGAAATACTTATGTTTTTTCTCGTAACCAAAATACAAATTTCAACTGTAATTTTATTTATTGCTCTGTAATAATAAACCCTGGTAAATTTTACGAGGATGTCGTGTAAAATTGGAGGTACTCGTAAAAAAATTTCACAAAAATAAACAAAAAGTAAATTTACAATTTTTAAGCATTAAAGCGGGCAAATTTACTCGATGGCATTTTTCAATTGTGAACACCAGATTGGCTATTTGACCAGAAATCAAATAGTAAATAAAATAGTCAAATTCTGGTCGCTTTTATCAATATTTTATCGATAATTCTGTAAATTTACAGTTTTTTTGATCGATATCATTTTACAGAGTTTTCTTTGTAAAATAACAAAAAATCTTGCTGGTTGGAAATCTATGGTATTTTCTGCTGGGTCAGCAGAGTATCTCTGTAATTTAACAGAGTGATTATTTTGAGTGTAAGAAATAGTTAATATGCTCAAAAATATATTTCTCAAAATATTAGTAGTATTAAAATAACCTAAAAATTGTACATACTTTGCTATTCCAAAAGTCAAAAAGCGGGATAAAGCGGGATGAAGCGGGACTTTTGTTTAAAAAGCGGGATCGGAATTCAAGGCGGGATGAGACATCAAAAAGCGGGATAATCCCGCCAAAAGCGGGATGGTTGGTCAGGTTATGTATGAGTAGGCTGACCATACGTACTGATTTGATCAGTACATGTACTGATTTTTGATCACGTGTACTGATCAAAAGACGTTGCACTGATTTGTACTGATTTTTTGAAATATGTACTGATTGTACTGATTTTTTAACATTTCAACATAAAAAATTATTTTGTTCGAAAACTTTATACAAAAACTTTAATTTCCATAAAATAAGTCATCGGAGTAGGTTTTTATAACATAAGTGTGACAGAGAGATAATTTGAGTTAAATCAATTCTAAAAAGTTCAGAGCCTGTGAATCAAGAGGTTCATTAACGCGAAAATGTATCTGAGCATGAGGTTATTTTAATCCTATAATGTGAAAAGGTTTATATGAAAAGACGCCCATAATCTTTCAGAATTTATTGCACAAATCACTCAGATTTCGCTATTTAAAAAACATGTGCTTTTTATCTGGGAAGTTTTATAAAAGTCAGCGTTATCAAAACTTATGGAAAAAAGTCCTCAGAATTTGAGGGATTTTCTTAAACTCAAAACCTGTGGGTTTTTGTTTGTTATAATTTCTGCACTGAAACGATCAACATTCAAATGAAGTTGTTTGAAGTCAGTTATATTTTTTGAAAAATAACGACAATAGTTTAAGGCAGTTGTTTTTAAAACCTTTGTATTTAAACAGCTCTTTTCAAACAGTTGTTTTTACTGAAATACTAATTGCCCAAGTTTGCTAGTTTAACGGAATTTTTTTCTGTGTCGAAAAATTTTTCGGTGTTTTGTCAAAGAAAAGAGTTTTTAAAGAGGTATTTCACGAAAATATAAACGTAAAAGCTTGGGCGTACTGATTTGAGTTCAGAAAAAAATGGTCACCCTATGTATGAGGGACTTTACACAAAGACTTTTTTCCTTGCATGTCTGATTCTGCATTCGAGTTTGTGGGCAAAAGAGGCAAAAGAGGCAAAAGAGGCAGAAAAAGTGAAGAAAACGAAGAAATTTCAAAAGGGAATTCAAAAAATCAAGGAAAAAAGTCTGTGTGTAAAGTCCCTCTTTATTAAATTACGAGGTGCCGGGGAACCTTTTACGTCATTGATTGTTGAAAAAATTATCAGTCATCGGAGGTTAAATGTGAGATTGGGCAGTCAGAAAAATATGAAGGTTTATAAACATATGTATCTCCCATCTTTTCCATATGTTAGTTTAAAGACCTCCCTTGTAAGTGGAGGGTATAAGAATCAGAAGAAATCGAAAAATGCTGGAAAGAGTTCTGAAAACTTAACAACATACACATTAGAAAAAAATCTGAAAGTGTCAGAATCAGAGACAAATAAATAAAAGACTTTTTAGTTTGGAAATTGGATGAATACACAGTAGATTGGGTCGAAATCCTACAAAGTGTACACTCAAAAAAAAAAACTGTAAAGTTAGCAAAAAATTTAGTTAAATTTAACTAAAAAAACACCTGATTTTGAACCTACTAAATTTCTAGTTAATTTAACAAAAAATATTTAGTTAACTTTTCGTAGAATGAATGTAGCAAAAAAACCGTATTTTTAACTAAAAATTCAGCTGAAAATTTTGTAACATTTTTTATAAGTTGAATTCAGCTAAACTTTTTGTAAAAAATTTTAAGTTTGTTAAATATTGGTTTTAAACACTAACACTTCACTTTTTTTTCTTATTTTTTTACAGCTTAAGTAGGACTTATGAGATTTGCATAGGAGGCTACACAAGAAATGTTTAAAAATTTTCACTTGACAAAAATGTTACAAAAAATCAGCAAACTAATTAGTAAAAATTCGTAAACTCAGTTTTAAAGTCAACAAAAAAAATTAATTCAAAATTTGTACAAAACTAGTATTTTCGTAAATTGAACTTAACTAAAAAAAGTAGTTAAAACGCTGATTTTAACTAAAAATTTGCTAAAAAGCCAGTAAACTCGAGTTAACAAAAAAAAAAATTGTTAACTTTACAGTTTTATTTTTTTGAGTGTAAGGATCGATTGTCCTTAGTGCGGGAAAGTGGTAATGGGGTAATATAAGCATTTTATGGAAGACAACTTTTTAATCGATCAAAAACTCTATTAGCGCATCAAAATTGAGATTTTGGTCAAAATGGCCAAATTTTCCAAAAAATTTTGAAAATATAAATTTCATTTTATTGGTTAGTAATTTTTTAATTTAATAATTTTTTATTGCATTTGATACTAATTACTTTTGCGTTAAATATTGGAATTTTATGCCATCACTAACATATTTTTATTTAAGGTACAAAACAAATCGTATTTTTGGCTCAGTTCTCAAAACCACTTTTTTTTAATTTAATTTTTATTAAAATTGCAAAATATATCGATTTTATTACTCAATGTTATTAAAATCATCATAAAGACTAAAGATTTAAATTTTTGCGAAAATCCGTTCTTTAGTTTTTTGTGGGGAGCGATTTCAATTGAGCGGATTTCAAGGAAATCGGATGTTTTGCCATTTTTTTGAGTTTTTATTTTTTGTAAGCTACATAATTGTACAAATTGACCAATATTATGCTCTTTCTTGTTCCACTTGATCATGGTAACTTAGTTTTGAAACGATAGATTTATAGGACGTTTTTAACCCTAATCGGTCAGCGGCCAAAAGTGTCCAATACTGAGTTTTTTTAGATTTTAACTACTGTTTTATGAAATTAATGGTTCCAAAATCATGTTTGTGTTGAATATTGTGTTGTATGTTCTCTTATTTAATCATATTGACTTAATTTTGAAGCATAAATTTTTTTGGGCATCTTTAACCCGTATGTGCATGCAACCAAAAACGTCCCCTATCAAAATTTTCATGTTTTTTAAAAATTAAAAAAAAAAACACATTTTTATTTTCAAAATTGTCAAAAATAATTAATTAAATAATTTCTATATTGCCGAAAGCGTTAACCCTTCTGAACTAAAGGTCAAAAGTGGCCACTAACATATTTTTAAGCCGAATTGATAACATTGAATTAGGATTACGTGCGGATTAATTTTGTTTTAATAAAACTTGAATTTTTTATATTATATCACACGCAATCATGTATTTCATATTTAATGTAAAAAAAGCCATAAAACAAATAAACGCTTTCGGCAATATAAAAATTATTTAATTAATTATTTTTGACTATTTTGAAAATAAAAATGTGTGTTTTTTTTTTTTTAATTTTTAAAAAACATGAAAATTTTGGTAGGGGACGTTTTTGGTTGCATGCACATACGGGTTAAAGATGCCCAAAAAATTTATGTTTCAAAATTAAGTCAATATGATTAAATAAGAAAACATACAACACAATATTCAACACAAACATGATTTTACACTCAAAATAATCACTCTGTTAAATTACAGAGATACTCTGCTGAGCCAGCAGAAAATACCATAGATTTCCAACCAGCAAGATTTTTTGTTATTTTACGAAGAAAACTCTGTAAAATGATTTCGATTAAAAAAACTGTAAATTTATAGAATTATCTGTAAAATATTGATAAAACCGAAAAGAATTTTACCAAAAAAGCTCTGTAAATTTACAAAGTTTGAGTTAAATGCATTTTATGAGTTCAAAATTTTACAAAAAAAAACTCTGTAAATTAACAAAGTTTTAGTTAAATCCATTTTATGAGTAAAACTTTTCTGCTTCAAAAACATAATTATTTTACATATGACAATAATTTTTACCATCAAACGTGTGGTATGCCGATGGGAAATCCTCTATCCCCCACTATTGCGGATATAGTATTGGATACACTACTTGACGACGCAATGGAGAAACTTAAAAAGGTTAACATAAACATAAAACTTATTTCAAAATACGTGGACGACTTATTTGCTATAATTAACAAAAATGACGTAGAAAAAATACTAAATACACTCAACGCACACCACAACAAAATAAAATTTACACTGGAGATGGAAGAAAATATGGAAATACCATTTCTTGACATGAAAATAATTAGAAACAATGGAAAACTAATTACAGATTGGTACACAAAAAAGACGGCATCGGGGAGATTAATAAACTATAATTCAACACAACCAAAGAAGATGAAAATAAACACTGCAACAAATTTAATACAAAAAATTATTTTTATAAGCGATGAAAGATTTAGAAAAAATAACATCAACAAGATAAGGGATATCCTAACATCAAACAGTTATCCAATATACATCACCAATAACATAATAAATAAATTCTTAAAAAACCAAAACATTACTAAGAAAAATCCAAATGACGAACAAAAAAATTTTTTCAGTGTACCATTTATACCAAAACTTACAGAGAGCCAAACACTCAACCGTATGATAAACGATGACAATACTGTGGTAGCATACAAATCAAATAATACACTAAGGCATTTATTTACGAGAACTAAAACAAAACAAGATAAATTAAAAACAAACAATGTCGTATATGAAATACAATGTAATGGCAACGAAATGGAGCAGTGCAATAAAGTCTATGTTGGCACAACACGGTTGGGAAATGTGGCACAATAGTGCCATTTTTGGCACTATTGAATGTTCAGTGGCACCACAAAAAACAGTTTTGGCCCTTTTTCTTTCTCTCCAAATAAATATTTTCAAAATTAGTTTTTTAATGAATTACAAAAAGTAAAAGGGTTTTTGCGATTATTCCCAGAAAAGTCCTAATAGTTTTGGCTAAAAATTACTAATCGTCAAAGGCTATTATACACTTACAGATTACGAAAATAAAAGAAAGGGCTTAATTTCTCAATTTTAAGTGAATGGTAATGTTTAATAGTTTTATTGTCAAAACTGGAATTTCAAAAAAAAATGTTGGCCCTTTTTAAACTATTTTGGCCCTTTTTAGCCTTCAACTTGGCACTAATCGAAAATTTTGAAATACCAACACTGTGGCACAACAAAACGAATGTTAGGTGTTAGAATTTCCGAACATGAAGCTGACATCAAAAAAGGAAGAGAGAGTACAGCATTAGCGATTCATGTCAAAGAGAAAAATCATAATATAGATTTTAAGAGTGTAAAAATACTGGATCAACAAAAAATGGAAAATAAGAGATACACACTTGAAAGCTTGCGTATCCAAGAAAGGATTAATACTGCAATGAACACCAAAGAAGACAAAGACAATGCAAAACATCAGTATTCAATTGCAATAAACCAAAAATAAACGTTCTGTGATATTAGTGCTAAGTTTTTCTGTGATTTTATTTGATTATTTTGATTATTTATTTATATTTTTTAATTAATTGTAACGTGCTGTCCAGTTTTTTATAATTTATAAGTGATTAAGTGATGTAATTAAAAGAAATCGTAAGTTGAAAAACACTGTCTCTGATATCCCATAACATTATTTGTAATTCTTGAAAAAATTGTTTTATATATTTATTTGTTAGAATTTAATAAAAATCTCCTGATGATGTTGGAATAAAGCCGACGAAACGTTGAGGAAAATGATTAAATAAATTGGTTTTATTTACATCAAATAATTAATCCCTGACCATTAATAGCCCGTGAGAAAAGTCTCAAATTTAAACATTAAAATTAAATAAATTAAAATTTTGTTAAATTTTACCGCTTTAATGCTTCCAAACTGCAAATTTAATTTTTTTATTTTTGTGAATATTATGAGTTTTTAACAAGTAACTCCAATTTTACACGTCATCCTCGTAAAATTTACCAGTTGATATTGTAATTTAAGAAACTTTTTAAAGGGGGGTTTAGTTTTTTGAAGTGATTTTTATTTTTACAGAGCAATAAGTAAAATTACAAATGAAATTTAGTATTTTGGTTACAAAAAAAAAACAAAGTATTTTTCTAAAATCCGTATTTTAACAAAAAAAAAACTGTTTGTTATCTGTAAAATAGAGATTACAAAGTAAAAAGTAAAATTACAGATAAAATTTTGTTTTTCGGTCACAAGAAAATACAAAGTATTTTCTTAAAATCTGTATTCCGACAGATAACATTGTCAAATATTTGTCGAATTGAGATTACAGTCATTTTACAGAGTATTTAACAGAGTAATTATTTTGAGTGTAGAACCGTTAATTTCATAAAAAAATAGTTAAAACCTAAAAAAACTCAGTACGGGACACTTTTTTCCGCTGGCCGATTAGGGTTAAAGACGTTCTATAAATCTATCGTTTCAAAACTAAGTTACCATGATCAAATGGAACAAGGTAGAGCATAATATTGGTCAATTTGTACAATTATGTAGCTTACAAAAAATAAAAACTCAAAAAAATGTCAAAAAATCCGATATCCTTGAAATCCGCTCAATTGAAATCGCTCCCCACAAAAAACGAATTTTCGCAAAAATTTTAATCTTTAGTATTTATGATGTTTTTAATAACATTGAGTAGTAAAATCGATATATTTTGAAATTTTAATAAAAAAAAAAAAATTAAATAAAAAAAAGTGGTTTTGAGAACCGAGCCAAAAATAAGATTTTTTTGTACCTTAAATAAAAATATGTTAGTGATGGCATAAAATTCCAATATTTAACACAAAAGTTATTAGTATCAAATGCAATAACAATTTTTTTTTTTACTAACCAATAAAATGAAATTTATATTTTTAAAATTTTTTGGAAAATTTGGCCATTTTGACCAAAATCTCAATTTTGACCACCGATGCGCTAATAGAGTTTTTGATCGATTAAAAAGTTGTCTTCCATAAAATGCTTATATTACCCCATTACCACTTTCCCGCACTAAGGACAATCGATCCTTACACTTTGTAGGATTTCGACCCAGTCTAATACACAGGCCTTTGCTTAATAAAGTTGATAGATGGTATGAAGTGAAATTAAAATTGCTAAAAATATAATTTGTATTTGTTGTAATGTTTAAATTTCTTTATGTAGAAATAACACAGTGCAACAACCAAAATCGAAACAGTATGAAACCAAAAACAAATGAAAGTTTACATTTTCCATAACAAAACACTGAAGGCTTTTTTTAGTTTAGTGCTAGATTTTTTTGATGTATTATTATAATGATAATAACTTTGAAAACTCTGTTAGAGGCGTATACTTAATTTTGTAATTGCATTTAAATAACAATCATGCGTAATGATGAACAGTGGTTTATTTTTAATGATTTGGCCATTTCAGAAAGTCATGGTAAGATTGCAGCGAAATTCATGTCGGTTATAGCAAACGTAATTTCGAGCTTAAGTTTGGACGCTGGACCCCACATGTACAATAAGGGCACCAAAAGAGGCCTCTAAAGAAGGGGCATATTTAGTAAACAAAAACTTTAAATGCTTTAAAATCCCCAACTTTAAGTGCGTGTAAAAAAAAAATTTAGCACTAAACTAAAACAGGCCTTGAGAGTTTTGTTATGGAAAATGTCAACTTTCACTTGCTTTTGGTTATTTTGTTTAAACATCCTTCACAAAAACTGCACTCAGAAAATTATGTAAGTTACTACATGTCAGTAATTTGTATATTTTACAGTAGTCAGTTGTTTTTGTATGAAAAATATCAAACAACTATTTCTGTTAGTTATTTTAAGTCCTTTTTTTGAACAACTAACAAAAAAGTACTGTAATGTAGTAACAGTTATTTAAAGTACCCAGCAAAACTTGCATGACTTCCAGAACTAGTGCTGGAGTACTTCTTTTTTGCTCGACTAGTTCTCTATCCCGTTCTCAGAGTCATGATTTTTGTTTGAAATTGTCACCCTCAGAACTAGTTCTAGGGAAGTAGTATAGGAACAATCACCCCTCCTATGGAACGGTTCCATCACTACTTCTAGAACCAGTTCTTTATCCCATTCTTTAACCAATGATTTTTCTTTGAAATTGTCACGACAGGAACTACTTCTAAGAAGCTATTGTGGCACTAGTTCTCTATCTCGTTCTCAGAGTCATGATTTTTGTTTGAAATTGTCACCATCAGAACTAGTTCTAGGAAAGTAGTCTAGGAACCCATGTATGGAAGGGTTCTTTAAGTCATTCTAGAACCAATTCTTTATCCCATTTTTTAATCCATGATCTTTGTTTGAAATTGTCACCATCATAACTAGTTCTAGGGAAGCAGTCTAGGAACATTTTGTAAATTTTTTTTTGCAAAAAAAAAAACATTTTTGAATTATGAATAAATCATAATATGTGAAATTTAAGAATTTTTAACATTTTTCATAAATACTATGAAAAAGTTTATAAATATTATGAAAAAGTTAATAAATTGTATGAATTTGTTCATAAATACTATGAAAATCGTTAATGGAAAAAAAAAATTTTGTGTGAAGTTTATTCCAGATTATAGTAAGGTAATTGAATGGATCTATAAAAACCTATTTGCACTAATGCCCCAATACTTAATAATACCAAACAAATTAACCAATACTTAATAATAATTTTAGCCCCTCTGTACATATTTCAAAAGGTTTGACTTTTTCCAAATAGACGATGCAACAGAGAAATACGTAATCAAATATATATTGTTTTCTTTTTTGAAAAAAATTATAAGTTTTTGAAACAGATTCTAAGATGTTATTTGAGAAACAGTATTTGTTTCATAGAAGTCATGTACGACTACTTCTAAATCACTAGTTCCCAAACTACCCCAAAAAAGCTCTTTGGAATCAAAATATTACCCTTTTGGATCACTTCTAGAACTAGTTGTGACATCACTAGTTCCAGGATGCTCTTTGAGAACCTATCATGACAAGCTTTGAAGTACTTCTAGAACTAGTTATTTTTGAATGACTCCGAAAAGTTTTGCTGGGGAAGTTAATTTTGTTTTTTTTTATCTGAAAAATTTTCAAAGTTTTTTTCCAAAAAAATAAAAACAAATTTTTGTTTTTTAAATTTTCACAACTTTAAAAAAAAAACGAAAAAAAAATTTTGTCTTCAATTTTTTTGCTGAAACATTTTTTGAAAAAAAAAAAATATATATTGATTATTATATTTTTACTACATGTTAGTTGTTTTGACTACAAATGTAAGTAGTTTTTATTACATAAGTCATAATATTAATTGCATAAATATTCCTCATACGCTCTGTTGAAACAAGAAAATACAAGCAAATTACTAAATTGTTATGAAATTTAAAATTCAAATGCGATTTTCTCAAAAAACACGAAAAATGTTTTTCTATTTTTTTTTGTGTGGATGGACAAACATTTAAACTTAAAAAAAAATTAAAAAAAAGAAAAATAAGTGGCCGGATTTTTGATAAATAGACTTTTTTTAAAAATGGAAAATTCAGGACGGGTACAAAACTATATAAGAATGTAAATTTTTAAGATTGTGGTGGATTCCGTTTTAATGTGATAAATATTTAATCAAGGCAACTCGCCACAAATTTTACCATTTTTCCAATATTTGACCACGCCTCCTAAGCCCAGTTTTTTTAAAAATTGAAAAACCAAAAATGCAATTTTGTAAGTTCCATTTAGGGCTATCAATACAAGCTATTCAGAAGTTTACGGTACACGTGTTTTTTTTCGCTGGACATTTGGTGTGGAATGCCTCATATATACATAAGTTTGCCATTTCGTTTGTAACACCTCGAAATATTGGTCTAGGACCCCATAAAGTATATATATTCATGATCCTAGATCGATTTTAAGACCATCTAGTGATGTCCGGCCGTCCGTCTGTTTGTCCGTCTGTGTGTCTGTTGAAAACACGCTAATTTTTGAAAGACTTTAGGGAGGATTCTGCAGTTTGGCATATATGTTGGTCATTTACCTGGTCAGGTTGGTATTGCAATCCAGCGAAATCGATCCAGTGGTTCAAAAGTTATAAGCAAAAGAGTGAATTTCGGCAAGAGTTTTTCGCGAATTTGCGTGATATAAAACACGATAACTTCCAAAAGACCATTCTGAGGGTTCTGAAGCTTGGCATATATATTTGCTGTTTCCGTGGCCTGGTTCGTATTGAACTTCAGCCAAATCGGTCCAGTGGTTCAAAAGTTATTAGCAAAACCGTGAATTTCAGATTGATTTCACCTTAAATTCACGTGTTGAAAAAACCGAACTTTAAAAAAACAAGCTTTAAAAACATTGGTAAGCCACAAAATTACTTTACAAAGTATTTTTGTCACTCAAAAATATTTTTACATTAAAAAAAAATTTTGAACTCAAAAAAAAATTAGTAATTTAATTTTTTTTTTTTTTTTTAAATGTCGAAAGAAAGTTTTTTAACTCAAAATAAAATATTTCTAATAAAAATTGTTATTTTTAAAAATTTTACTATACTTTAACCCATTTTGGACCAAGATTCAATTTTATTTTTCTTTTTTGGAAAAAGATACTTTTTTGGGGTAATTAGCACCCGCTGCACTCAAAAATCTTGTCAAAATTTTTTTTTTCCTTTTTCATACATAAATATTTTTTTGAAAAAAGTGTTCTCTAGTATCGAAATGGGTTAAAAGAGCATTTCTACTTGTTCTTTTTATACCCTCCACTTAGTGATAGAGGGTATATATAAGTTTGTCATTCCGTTTGTAACTCATCGAAATATCGATCTGGGACCCCATAAAGTATATATATTCATGATGCCCGATCGATTTTAAGACATTCTAGCGATGTCCGTCTGTCTGTCTGTCTGTCTGTCTGTGGAAAATGCTGTCGCGGACAAAATATTGCACAGAGATGACTGAAACTTAACATTTTTATTGGAAGTTCTCCCGAGAAGTTTGGTATTTCATTTGAGCGATATCGGTTCAGCCGTTCAAAAGTTATGAACGAAAATGTAAGCACACCTCAAAAATTTCAGTACATTCAACATAACCTAAAAATACAAAATGCTTTAATTCGGCTTCTGGTTGACATATGTGAACATGATTGAACACCAAATGGTATTTTAACAGGTACGAACATATTTTTTGACAAAAAAAGAAAAAAATCGCGGATTTTTTTTACCAAAATTTTTTTTCGCGGAAATTTTTTTTTTTAAAAAAAAATTTTTTTTCAAAAGTAATTTCCTTTTAAATAATGTTTTTTGCAATAATCTTTTTGAAATTGTGGAGGGTATCACTACATTCGGCAAGGCCGAATTTAACTTTTTTACTTGTTTAATTTTTATTTTAAAGTTTAGGGCCTTTATTCATAATACTTAAAGTGTACTTAAAGTAGGTTTATTTGACAAATATTCATGCAATATCAGTCAAATAAACCTACATTATATTTAATTTACTCATTATGAATAGCCCAGTAGATGTTTGTCTATTCACACAAATAAAATCAGAAGCGCGTTTTTTCGAGAAATTTCATAATAACTTTGTAATTTTCTTGTTCCTACATGGCGTATGAGTTACAAATCAACGAATACTTGTAACTCATACGCTATGTTGAACTGAAACAAGCAAATACAATAAAATTACTAAAATATAAAGTGTGTTTTTTGCGGTTTTTTGGATTAAGAAAAAATAGAATTAACCCATTACTGCCTGCCCATAGATCGGCTCGTACGATTTTGATGAAATTTTGACATGTGTACCTGGAAGACCACAGAAGTTGCTAGAAAAAATAAAAAAAATAAAAATTACCTCAGCTCCGACCTGAGATATGACATGGGTATTAGCCTAATCGTAGAACTTGTTTGAAACGTTTTATGAAGTTTTTCATAAAACGTATGAAAATATCCATTGATTAAATGTGGAATAGTAGTTGGTAATGAGCGTATGATAATTGCTTTTTACAAGTAACTAGTTGCTAACTTTACTAGGGGTTTTCTATGGGAATTACGATAAATCCATGTGGGTTAAAGATATCGAAATTTCCATAGAAAGCCCCTAATAAAGTTAGGAACTAGTTGCCAAAAACAAGCAAGTATCATACACCCATAAGTGAAAATTTGCCTTAATACCAATTTTGGTAAGTCACATGTAACCGTCACTGAAATTTTATTTAGAGGTATGTCACAGACTCAATTTCGATCGGATTTGAAAAAATGGGTTACTCGTAAAACGCCAAACAAATATTTTTTTGGGAATGAAATCACTTTCAAAAATCAAAGTGGAATTGAATTGCTAAAAGTGGTTTCATTCCGAAAAAAATATTTGCTTTGCGTTTCACGAGTGAACCACTTCCGAACGGAATTGAGTCTGTGACTGTTTACGCACAACAAAGTTTTTCTCCAACCTTAAATTGGTCTGAATTGCCATACAAGGTAAACTATAAAAGACAAAAACGCGATGACTTTAAAATTAAAAACATGGAACAACACAAATTACCCTACATTTCATCACAAAATTTTAATGACTTAAAAAACTATTGTTCTGTTAAAATTATATTATATTTTATAAGAAACAGTTAGAAGAAACACTTATAAAGAACTTTTCACTTGTAATTTCAATTAGATATAACCAGCATAACACACACACAAGTTTCAATAACAAAGCAAAAAAATATAAAATTATTTAATTTTATTAGAAAAAAGTTAACACACATGTAAAAATTGCAATTAGACTAAATACGCGTGGAGTAATAAAACGTCGTATGTTTTGTTCTGTTTTCTTTCTCTTATTCGCAACGCAGAGTTGTATTTAGTTCTAAAAAATTCTATGATATTTTTTAATGAAATTATGAAATCTAATGAAACAAGTTTCATAAAATTTGTTCATAATATGCATGAGATTTCAATCAGCTTATGAATTCCTTCATTTGTGTAATGAACACAAAATAATGAATCCGTTTCATTAATATCAGGAACGTTATTTTTTTCAGTGTTATTATCTCTATATTTTACAATAATTTGTTTGAAACACTTCCTCTTTTTTACAAACACTTCCGAAAAAAGTCAAAACTACCGAAAAAAAATATTCAGAAATCAGCAATTAACAGTTTAGAAAAGCAACATTAAAATTTAGAAGACTTCATTTAAAACTCAGACATCCTAATTAAAGTTTTCAAACGCCATATTGAAAATCCCAATTAAAATTCAGAATATCCTAATTGAAATTCAGAAAAGCTAATTCTGAAATCCCAATTGAAATTCAGAAATCCAAATCGAAATTCAGAAACGCCCAATAAAAATTTACTAATGCCCAATTCAAATTCAGAAAAGCTTACTGAAATTTAGAAATCCTAATTGATATTCAAAAACTCCCAATTTCACAAAATTGAAATTTACAGAAACCTACTGAAATTAAGAAATCTCAATTGAAATTTAGAAAAGCAAAATTGAAATTTAAAAATTCTAAATGAAATTCAGAAAGGATAATTCAGTTTCTGAAAAGCTAATAAAATTTAGAAATCTCAATTGAAATCCCAATTGAAATTTAGAAAAGTGAAATCAAATTATACAAATCAAAATTAATATTAAGAAGACACCAATTAAAATTCTGAAAAGCACAATTAAAATTTAAAAGTCCCAATTGAAATTAAGAAATTCCAATTGAAATTTAGAAAAGTCAACTGAAATTCTCAAATCTGAATTGATATTCTTAGTTAAGAAAATCAAAATTTAAATTTAAAAATTACAATTATTAGTAAATTGAAATATTGAAATCCCAATTGAAAAACGGAAGTGGCCAATTGAAACTCAGAAATCCCGATTAAAATTTAGAAAATTCCAAATAAAATTTAGGATTTTTTTTTATCTAAATTTTAATTAGTTGCGTTTTGGTTGTCCCCTTTAAAAACTGCACACAAAAAAATTTAAAGACAAAAAATTTTAAAAAGCTCGATATTGTTTTAATACTTTTTATACCCTCCAACCACAGTATGGGGGTATACTCACCTGGTCATTCCGTGTGTAACGCATCGAAATATCGGTCTAGGACCCCATATAGTATATATATTATTGATCAGTGATCGATTCTAAGACATTCTAGCGATGTCCGTCTGTCTGTGGAAGACACGATACAGCCCAAAATAAAAGAGCTAGACTACTGAAGTTTGGCACAAATATGTCTTATGGCCATAGGCTGGTTAAGTTCGGAGATTGGCAAAATCGCACCATGGGGAAAAAAGTTCCCCCTTGAGGAACTAAACCAACCTCTGAAAAACACCACACTTTTACATGATTTTTTGTGTTTTTGTATAACAAATGCAACATTTTTATGCCTAACGAAGCTCAAAGTTCTGAATTTGGACCCGGGGGATTAAAAAATATCGTTTTTTTCGGCCCGACCCCTTTTGTGGGCGTGCATTAAAAAAATCTTGTATTTCTTTAGTGCAAAAAGCATAAGACTGAATTTTTAACATACATTTCGTGGGGAAATTTGTCCCCCCAGTGACCACTGCCGACGCCCCCAAAAAAAAACACCCCTGGATTTTTTTTTTTGCATGTTGGAGGGTATAAAAGATTCGTCACAGCCGAATTTAACACTCTTACTTGTTTTAATTGATATGATGAAATTTTTTAATAGATTCCGAAAATTTTCGTGAATTGAGAATAAAAGCACTTTTGCTATGTTAAACTTTTACAAATTTAAGTAATTAATACTATTACTTTCGTGATAGGTGCAAAATCAATTAAAATAGTAATTAAAATTAAAACTTTTTTTAATTTTTTGTGTGTGTGTATAAAGACTGAAAATGAAATTTTACTTAAAATACTTTTATTTTTTGTTTTATTATTTTTAAAAAATCGTTTAAAATTAATTTTTCATTGCTTTTGACGATTAATCGATTAATCGCCACTTTTTCCGATTAATCGACCCGAATAACCGATTAACCAATTTTCGACAATTTTCGAATAATGCCCTAACCGGTTAACCGGCAGGGTCGAAAAATTGGAAACACTAGTATTAGGCCGTGTAATTTTTTACTTTTATTTTTTGTTTGAGCTGATAGGGGTCTAAAAAGTTTCTATTGGGTGTCAAAATAACTCCAATAAATTTTCGTGAAAACCAAAATTATCCTTACCCCCCCCCCCCCCTCCACATCACGTTTTAGGTGCACTTTTCCTGAGTATTTTTGATTAAGAAAAATCTTCGATTTTTATCAGTGAAAAACAAAAGTTAAACAAAACAAAAAAAGTCTTGTTAAATGTTCACATTTAGCCCAATCTCTTCTCTTTTTTATGAAAAAAGAATTAGCCCGATATCTTCCATCTAGCCCGCGGTAAATTTTTTTAAGTATCAACACTTTTTTGGGTATTTAAATACCCATTAGGCAGGAATGGGTTAATCCATTGCATTCAAAACTCCATGATTTCGAAAATCATCTCACTCTACTCTTACAAAATGTTTTGCGAAAAAAATTGGTTTTTAATGCAATGTACAAGACGCTGTAGTTTTGTTTTTTAAAATACCCAGCAAAACTTTGGTAATGGGTAGTGATTATATAACACATTACCAGGTAATGTATATACCTTATTTGTAGCATTATTTTAGGATGTCTTACCAAACATTTGTTCCACAACGTATTATTTTCAAGTGAAAAATAATGCATTACTAATAATTTGCTACTTAATGCATGATTATTGGAAAAAATGTATTTCATATTTATTATTTCTAAACATTAAATCATGAATGACTTATATTTGGTTACATTTTGTATTATTTGAAAGTTTGAAATAATGCATTATTTATAATTGGATGCATAATGCATTACAATAACATAAAAAAAATTATTTTATAAAAAAATGCATAAGTTTAAACTAGAGATGGGCTCACGACAGGAAATTTCTAACGACACACACTCACGAGAATATTTTATTTACTTACACTTACAATCACGTGAGTAAATTTAATACAAAATTACTTTTTCACTACTCGTAACACATTATATATTATATTTTGGTATGCTATATTATTTCATTTCTCGTAACCTATAAAATATCGTATATTTTACACCTTACTCGTATTCTGCGTTATAAATTTATGACTTATTTTATACCTTACTGGTATTCTTTGTGATAATATGGATGCATTACTTTGAGTCTCACCGCCTGTTAAAATCATTAATGCTGCAATGTATAAAATAAGAGATCCTATACCTTATTTTATACCTTATTTGGTAATCTAAGTTTTGCTGGGTAGGCACATAAAATCTTCCATTGGTAACACCTTTGAACCGACGGCTATCGCCGTTTCAAATTAAATGAAGCATGTTCGACAAATATTTACAAAGTTGTTCTGCGTTAATCCAGGGTAGCAACCTTTAAATTGATTAACGCAAATTTGAAACACATTTAAGAAGATAAGAAACTCAATAACATTAATGAAAAAGAAGATTAAAATACAATTATATACAAATTACACGAGGTAGTTTTCTTAGACAGAAAAAAAAAACAAAAAAGACAAGCCCCTTCAAACGACGACACTGTTGTTGCTTTTAAGAGAGTTTTTTTTTGTAAATGCACTCCATCACACACTCACACTAACCTTATCAAAATTGCACACAAAACTCTTGAGCGCCAAATGCACTAGGATAATAATAATTTAATTTAAACCAAAACATTTTTTTTTTCATTTTTCACATGCATACATAAAGCCGACAGACAATGTGTAAAAAAATACATATTTGTTAACGAAAATCTCAACAAAATGAAAATACAACAAAACAAACCATTTTCTTCGGTATCCATGCGTCCAGGCATATCTCGTTAATAAATTTAATATTTTAAAATATTTTTTTTTTTTCTTTCAAACACTTTTTAACCATTTATCTTCACTAAAAATCCTAACCGCACATGACCTCTAACAAATATTCAATAGCAAATGTGAGATAATTTTCACTGTTTCACGTTTTTTTTTTTTGCTATTTAGCCAGTTTTTGTTTTAATTTTTTTATTTTTTATTGAATTTTCACACAAAAAAATGATTTTGTATTGTTTGTGATGTTTACGGTTTGGATACTACAACCAACCAACCAGCCATTCCAATTATTATGTATGGCTTGTCTATCGTGTCTGTACTAAAAAAAAATAAATGCCCAAGACTAGTAGAGCGTAATTATTTTTGTTATTGTTGTGTAAAATAGGAGGTATCACTACTACTGTCACTACAATTTGTTTGAAAGATATTGCTAGAAACAAATTCTAATGTATTTGCAAATTTTGCATATGTACACTCAAAAGAAAAACTCTGTCAAAAAATCTGTAAAACGACTTTCAATTTGAATTAGCAATCTTTTAGCAGATTGTTCTGCTGAGAAGGATATTTTTAGTAAAATCTCTGTCATTTAGTTTAAGAAAATAACAGACATTTTACTATGTTTATACTGATTTTGTTTGCTGAATTTCATTATTTTTTCAAGAAATTTTTTTATATAAAAAAAAAAGCAGAACAGATTGTCAGCAGATTGCTCTGCTGAAATCAGCAGATTGTTCTGCTGAAATCAGCAGATTGTTCTGCTGAAATCAGCAGATTGTTCTGCTGAAATCAGCAGATTATTCTGCTGAAATCAGCAGATTTTTTCTGCTAAAATCAGCAGATTTTTCTGCTAAAATCAGCAGATATTTCTGCTGATTTCAGCAGATCAATCTGCTGATTTCAGCAGAGCAATCTGCTGACAATCTGTTCTGCTTTTTTTTTTTATATAAAAAAATTTCTTAACAAAATAATGAAATTCAGCAAACAAAATCAGTATAAACATAGTAAAATGTCACACATGTTTAATAACTAAAACGCCAGATAAAAGTATAAGCTTCCGTAGCGTAGTGGTTAAGAAGTGTACTTTCAAATCAGAAGGTGGCGAGTTCGATGCTGGCTGGCGCCGTATGTTTTTTTTTTTTTTTTTATTGTTATATTTATTCACCTCTTATGACAGATATTTAGCAAACCGTGTCTGCTAAAATCAGCAGATTTCTCATATGGCTCAAAATCGGTGTATTTTCAGCAGATTTTTCTGCTGATTGGACAGAGAATTTATTTTGAGTGTACGAATTTCTACATGTATACAGCCGAAAGCAGCATCTAAATAAGAGAAATTTAGCAATGACAATAAAAGAGAAAAAAAGCTTTATGCAAAAAAAGCTTCAATGTAAATGATTGAGAGTTGTGATTTATTACTGCTTAGGATTATGTGCAGTTTCTTTATGACAAACGTCATTCGTCTGCGACGAAATTGCATATACTTTGTTATTGTAACAAAAACAAAATGCATGAAAATTCTTCGCAGACGAATAAGGTTCGTCGTTTTCAAACAATGACCAAAAATATCAGTTTTTTTGCAAACCAAAATTTTAAATTTCCAGTGCACTGAGGGCCAGCATTTTGTTTTTAAAATAGACTTTCAAAAAATGTATAGAAACTAGAGATGGGCGCGTGAGTGAATTTTGACTCACGCACGCTCACGAAATAAAAATATTGCTCACGCACGATCACGCACGAAATAGTTTTTTCCGATCACGTTCACGCACGCTCACGTGAGTAAGTAAAATTTTGCTCACGCTCACGAAATAATCACGCTCACGAAGACTCACGAAATCAAAATTATAAAAATGTTATTTTACTTTTTTCAAATTCTTGCACAAAAAGTATTTAACTTCCTTAAAACAATAATTAAAACTTATTTAAATAACTATGTTGTGTTAATTTCCCTCTAAATTCAATAAAATGACGATTTTTTTACTTGTTTTCTGTTTTAAACAGCACAAAACAATCACGAAAACTCACGAAACAAAAACTACTCACGCACGCTCACGCACGAAACTATTTTTACTAATCACGCGCACTCACGATCACGTGAGTAAAAATAAATTTCACTCACGATCACGCGTGATTCACGTGAATCACGAAAAATTCGTGTCACGCGCGCATCTCTAATAGAAACTAACCAAACTAACAAAGTGAGAAGGATTTAATTTAACAATGTGTTGGTACATATCAATGTCCTTAACATATATTTTTTCCAGAAGAAACGCCTGGAAATTCTAAAGGATATTAAAGGACAAAGTTTTAAAAGGACCTTATTGGCATCCTTTAAACCTGATATGATGAAACAAACATATTTAAATAGTCGAGGAGACTTTACTCATTGGCCCTTACCACAAGAATACAAAAACTATATTTTAACAAAAGTTTTATTTTAAATTTCAAATTTTCAATACATTTTTTGAAAGTCGATTTTAAAAACAAAAACAATTTGTATGGAAATAAAATTAAAAGCAGGTTTTAAATGTATTTTATTTTTCTGTAGTAAGGCTGATTCATTTTCTTTTTATTTCAGCATCGTAGGATAAGTACACCCAAAAAAAAACGTCGGTATTCAATACTAAAAATTTTACTAATGAACTAATTTTTTAGTCCAAAATGATCTAGTGCAGGCGTTGGTAATCAATACTAAAATTTTTTACTAATATTATTCAAAACCAGTAAAAATTACTAATTTTAGTACTTTGAAGATACTAACTACTGGTAATTAGTAACTTATTAGTAGATTTTGGTACCAAATCACTTACTAATATTTTTACTGCAGAATTATTTTGAGTGTAGAAATATTTTTTTTACTTTTTTTACTTTAAAGGTCCTTCAAATCTTTGAAGTCCTCTAAGAAGGACAAATGATCACTGAATGAATAACTGTAAATGCAGTTTTACTCCAGAGGGGCTTGCTATCAAGTGTATAAGGTCTCGTTCTGGTGTTAAAAGTAGTGTTGTACGGTGATAGCAAAGTAAATAATATAACATTATTTTTTGCTTTGGCAAGTACACACAAATCTTCCGCAAAACATTATCATGATTTAATGTTTTGGGCAAGAGTACAAAATTCTCAGGCATTTTTGTACTTCACCACAATATTTTTTCAAATTTTCTGCGAAGTTCTCCTAAAGACATACCTAACACAAGAGATAAACTGCCAAAAAGTAAGCCATAAGTATATTATTTTTAATAAATTATGGAAATTTATACTTTTTTTGAAATCCGCCTTTTTTCAACACTGAAGTCTAAAAAAATCCAAACGATATTGACAATGTATTCTATTCAAATTTTTACGACCCTGTGCGACCGTTCATAAACTTTTGAGATAGAGATAATAAGCCAAAATATGACGTTTAGAAATGCCCTAAAATGGAACATCAAAATTTGTTTGATATTTTTGTTTCTATTAATTTCTAATAAAAAATTTCCCACTTTGATAACATTGGCGTGATAACTGGAGATGGGCACGTGAGTGAATTTTGAATCACTTTGTCATTCCGTGTGTAACGCATCGAAATATCGGTCGGGGACCCCATAAAGTATATATATTATTGATCAGTGATCGATTCTAAGACATTCTAGCGATGTCCGTCCGTCCGTCTGTAGTTAACACGAAGCAGTCCAAAATAAAAGAGCTAGACCCCTCAAGTTTGGCATTAATATGTCTTATGGTCCTAGGCAGGCTAAGTTCGGAAATGGGCCAAATTGGACCAGGGGGAAAAAAGTTTCCCCTTGAAGAACTAAACCAACCTCTTAAAAATGCTAATTTTTTTGACGTTTTTTTGTATTTTTTTTTAATTTTTATGTTCGTAGAAGTTAATAGTCCTGAGCTTTTTTTACCCCGCCCCTCTTTTAAGGGCGTGTATAAAAAAATAACTTAAATAATTATAAAACTATAATACTTAAGTGCAAAAAGCAGACAAAAATGAACTTGTAAACATATACCGTGAGGGCCAAGAAGTCACCCCAGCTCACCGACCCCTCCCCCTACCTTGCCCCCTTAAAAAAGCGCCCCTGTCAAAATTTTTTTTTAAATTTTTTTACATGTTGGAGGGTATAATAGATTCGGCACAGCCGAATTTAACACCTTGTTTTTTCTCACACTTGCTATTTACGTGAGTTATGGGAAATGGGCCAAATTGGACCAGGGGGAAAAAAGTTTCCCCTTGAAGAACTAAACCAACCTCTTAAAAATGCTAATTTTTTTGACGTTTTTTTGTATTTTTTTTTAATTTTTATGTTCGTAGAAGTTAATAGTCCTGAGCTTTTTTTACCCCGCCCCTCTTTTAAGGGCGTGTATAAAAAAATAACTTAAATAATTATAAAACTATAATACTTAAGTGCAAAAAGCAGACAAAAATGAACTTGTAAACATATACCGTGAGGGCCAAGAAGTCACCCCAGCTCACCGACCCCTCCCCCTACCTTGCCCCCTTAAAAAAGCGCCCCTGTCAAAATTTTTTTTTAAATTTTTTTACATGTTGGAGGGTATAATAGATTCGGCACAGCCGAATTTAACACCTTGTTTTTTCTCACACTTGCTATTTACGTGAGTTATCAAAACAGCACTCACGTGTGACTCACGCTAAACATTTAAACGCGAAAAAAATTGTAAAAACTTAATCAATACAATTAATAATTTTGACTCACGCAAGAAATGGCACTCACTGCAAATCACTCACGCAAAAAATGTCTGACTCACGAACAAAAAAATTTGAATCACGCTCACTTCCGATCACGCGTAATTCACGTGACCAGCGTCCATCTCTAGTGCTAAACATTAAAGCTGGGAACGCATTTAATCGGGCATATTTTGGCGATAGCATTTTAAATACATTAGTATTTTTTATGAAATTGTAAGCTAGTAGCATTATTTGTACAAAAGTTCTGTCTTAAATGTGCCACTGAGTATATGAACTTTTTGACGCATTTAAAATAGAAATATTTTATTAAAATCTTCTGATAAAAGCAAAACGAGGGATTTATAAAAACTAAGGAATGTAAACATTATTCATTTTTAAAAAAAGCTGTGTCCTACATTTTTGATCCGCCATTTTGATTTCAAAAAATCTAATTTCGTATTCGTGTTGCGCAATCATTTCCTAGTGATATTTCGAAACATTAATCAATAATTTAAATATCTTGTCCGCCATATTTGAATTTTGAATATTTGATTCTAAAATCAGATTTGGCATCCGAAAAACCATCAAAATCAGACAACATAGAAAAAAATTTAATATTTTATTTGTCGCCATATTGGAATCTTTTATTTCAAAATCAGCTGAAACATCCGAAAAACCATTAAAATCGAAGTTTTTGCCCAAATGAGACACCATATAAAAAATCTTAAATTTAAATTTGTCGCCATATTGGATCCGCCATTTTGAATTTTAAAAGTCTAAGCTCATATTCGTTATTAACGACCCCAAATACATCGACAGTGATTATATTTTGAAATTTATTATATTTTATTTTTTTTCCAGAATCGTGATCAGCGATCCTTTAACACCCATATGTAATACTTTTTTGACATATAGGTTAAGCGGCATATTTGTGGCCAAAACTCAGGGATGCTGACCGCATCAAAATAACGGTCTAGGACCCCATAAAGTAAATGTACGGCGAAAAATGGAAAATTAAATATTGAAAAAATTGTAAAATTTTTGTCGAGTTGCCTTGAGTAAATATTTATCAAATTAAAATGGAATGCACCACAATCCCAAGAATTTACATTTTTGTATATTTTTTATGGGCTATTAACAGTTTTTTTTTTTCAAAATTTATTTTTAGTTTTGTAAAAAAGAAGTCAATTTATCAAAAATCCGGCCCCTTTTTTTAAGTTTAGATGTTTGTCTATTAACACAAAAAAAATCAGAAGCGCGTTTTTCGTATTTTCCAAGAACAACGCATTTGATTTTTAAATTTCATAGTAATTTTGTAATTTTCTTGTATTTTCTTGTTCGAACATGGCGTATGAGTTACAAATATTTTTGAAATTCGTTGATTTGTAACTCATACGCCATGTTGGAACAAGAAAATACAAGAAAATTAAAAAATTATTATGAAATTTAATACTTAAATGGGTTTTTTGAATTTTTTGTGTGGATAGAAGGGTGTTTAATTAAACGGGCGTTTTTTTTAATGTTCAACATTTGGTGTTTTTAACATAATCGATTAAACGAATAAAATTTTAAAATTACTCGATTAATGGAAATTTTCCAAATTACAAGATTTTTTTTTTTCGATAATTTCAGAAAAAATTAGTACTGGAGTAAATAAACAGTATTAATTACGAGATTTTTAACATTTTATTAACCAAAAAAAAAAACATAAAAGCATTACACAATGTATCCAAATTTAAGTTTTGTGGTATTTTGTGGGAGAAATACTTTGCATGCAGTGTTGCCATATATTTTTTTGAAAAAACTTTTTATTTCTGAAAAAAAATCTTTTTTTTGTGAAAAAATCTTTTTTTTTACAAAAGTATTGAAAAAATTAAAAATTAATACATTATGTATTTTCATTATGTATTTTCAATTCATTTTTTATATCAAGTGTAAAAAAAATAATAAAAAAAAAACAACCAAGCGTTCATTTGGAGCTCGAAAAGACTCATAAAAGAGTTCTTAGACGTTCCGGAAACATAATCCCTTTTTCTTAGCGCTCTTATAATATCATAATAATAATTTTAATCCAACGATCAGTTTTTATTTAGTTTTCGCAATTTAATTACAAATAACTTTTAATAATTAATTAAACCTAACCGAGAACTGGTTACAATGACCGTCGTCTCGTTGTATCGAAATCGACCAAGGGTTTAGTGGGAATCGAACCCACGACCCCCTGTTTCATAGGCTAGCATGCTACCAACTAACCTACAGGGGCCTTATATGACTCATAAAAGATTCTGAAAAATATGTGTTCGTATTCTTTCCTGACTCTTTTATGAATGTTCAAAAAAACATATTTTGAATTTTTTACATATCCAGAATTAAGAGTCAAACATGAATCTTTCAGGAATCCAAATGTCGAGCGTTCTATTAATTTTTTTGGAGCCTTGAAAGAGTCATAAATTATGAAGGCTCAGAAAATTGTACACAGTAAGCAAATATAAAACACCGGTGCATGCTCGACAATATATGACGGATTGGATCTATATGTGGTAAAATCTTTTATTAGTGCAACAATTTAAGAGAAAAATTATTCCATGTTGGCAACTTACAGATTTAAGTGAATATCGTGTGGAATTTTCATATGGCGACATAAGTCAAAGAATGGTCTGATTTTAAATGGATTTAAGAAGGTTACCAAGCTAAAAACAAAATTGTAATCGAATATCTCATATTTTCATAGAATAAAGACGTATTTAATTGTAACCGTTTACATAGACTGAAGGACTGACACGCTAAGTCAAATCTGATAGTGATTCTGAATTGGTCGGTATACTAAAAGCTTGGTCTACGACAAATATTTCGGGTATTTACAAAAAAAGAATGCTTTTTGTATTTTTTAACAAATTAAGAAAAACTTGAAAAAACTTTATTATTTTCCAAAAAACTTATTTTTTTAGCAAAATCTTAAAATCTTTTTAGCACCTCAAAAAACTTGCAAAAAAACGGAAATCTAGATATATGGCAACACTGTTTGCATGGCATCATCAGGAATAATAAAATGAGTTACAATAAACAAACAAACAACGACTATTTGACTTTCAAGTCAAAAAAAGGAACCCAAAGCCATTGTCCTACTGGTCCAATATTTTTGTGAGTTAATATCCACCCTAAGCACTGTGGTTCCAAATTCAAATCTAGGTGGACAAAAGTCTGAAAAGTTTGAACCTCTAAATTAAAAAACGGGTGGTGTTTTAAATAGCTACACTCAGAAAATTATGTAAGTTACTACATGTTAGTTGTTTGTATATTTTACAGTAGTTAGTTGTTTTCAACTACAAAGTCAGTTGTTTTTGTATGAAAAATATCAAACAACTATTTCTGCTAGTTATTTTAAGTCGTTTTTTTGAACAACTAACAAAAAAGTACTGTAATGTAGTAACAGTTAATTAAAGTAGTTAATTATATTTTTTTATCTCTGAAAAAATTTCAAAGTTTTTTTCCCAAAAAATAAATTTTCGTTTCATTATTTTTTACAACTTTTAAAAAAAAAAACTTGGAAAAAATATGATCTTCAATTTTTTTTCTGAAAAATTTTTAGAAAAAAAAAAAAATTATATATTGATTATTTTTACTACATTTTAGTTGTTTTGACTACAAATGTAAGTAGTTTTTACTACATAAGTCAGTTGTTTTTTGTAAGTTAAAATAACTAGCATTGTTAGTTGATTTAACTGAAAAAGTAGTTGACCCCAAAACAACTTACAAAGTAGTTATTTTAACTGACATTTTCAGTTGATTTTACTAACATAATTTTTTGAGTGTAACAACATGCCTAGACTAGACGCAAAATATTTTGATTAAATAAGAGGTTTAACTTTGTCCCCGCAGCACTAGAACATCAATGTTTGTTCACGAAAATGTTTGTAATTAAAAACTAAGGAAATCAATACAAAACTAAGTAGCTTATACCAAGTGAATTATTTGCAGGAGATTGCCGTGAATTGTTTTTTATATAGCCATGGGTATATACTTATCAAAAAAATTTTCATGGGTTCGAAATTTTTTCGCGATTTCTTAATATCGGTTTTTGAAGTTAGGGTCATAAGTACTAAAAAAAAATTAGATTATCAATCTTTCAAAGCTTGCCAAAAAAAACCGCTCCAAGTTGCGGGCAAGCCACTATATACATCTCTTAAAGTCACTATCAGAGAGTATGTTTCATCTTTCATCTCATCCAGCGGCGTCCAGCTGCATTTTTTATAGCGTTTTTAAAAAAGTATTTTTTTCTGCAGTATTTATAACTCTCAAGAAAATGCTTATAATATTCAGGATCTTCTGCACATATTTTTGCAACAAATACCTCTACAGTATTTTCTATAATTGTTATATCACATATTTTTCATTTCCCGCAACTCTAGAAGCACAACAAGGATTTTATTCATACATTCTAAAAAAACTACACATTAAAAGTAATTCGACATAGCTGGGCTTTACTGTAATGCTCAGAAAAGCTTTTTATATAATTTTTAAAAACTTCCTTTAAATTTAGTGCCCTAAAGTAGCAAAAAGTAATTAAATTTTTGCAGTTGTAGCGAAAAGTCCAATTAAGTTGAAGCTATTTTAGTGAAACCCACTGTATTTTCAAAAATATTGAAGCTACAATTTTTTAAAGCATTTTTTTGAAATCAGCGACCCCAAAAACATAAAGTATCATGGTTAAATACTTTTGTCCACCTAGTTTTGGAATCGGAACCACAGTGCTAAGGCAACTTCCCGACCCCGACGTTTTCGAAATAAGATAAATTTGCTCCACCCTATTGAATAGCCAAACTATTAAAAATAAAATAAACTGTTATTTAAAGGCAATTACAAAATTAACCATACGCCACTTATATAGTTTTCTAGCAATTACACAGTGCAACAACTAAAATCGGAATGGGATGAAAGCAAATGGAAGTTGGCATATTCCATAACAAAATCCTCAAGGTTTTTTTAGTTCAGGATTTTTTTAAGCATTTGAAGTTGGTGATCTATTATTATATTTTAAAACTGTTGCGATAATTTTTAAATTTAAAACCATTCAAGACTGTTAAACTGACATAACAAACCATAACACCGTGCATTTTTTTTCGCGAAAAACATTTTTTGTTCTCGAAAAATCTTTATTTTCGTGAAAAAATTAGTTCAATACAAATGTTTAATTTGAATTTACGACAGCCATCTGGTAAAACTAGTTCGTGTACACTAAATCCCTTTGTAATACATATCAGTTTTTTCAAAGTTATCGTATGTATTAGCGATATTTGCGATTATTTTTTTATATTTTTAATTAAAAAAATATTTTTTTTAGGTTATTTGGACAATTGCTGAATTTTTAGGCCCTTATTCATATTGAAATTAACAAACTTGTAACAGCCCAGCAAAACTTTGGTAATGGGTAGTGATTATATAACACATTACCAGGTAATGTATATACCATATTTGTAGCATTATTTTAGGATGTCTTACCAAACATTTGTTCCAAAACGTATTATTTTCAAGCGAAAAATAATGCATTACCAATAATTTGCTACCTAATGCATGATTATTGAAAAAAAATGTATTTCATATTTATTATTTCTAAACATTAAATCATGGATGACTTATATTTGGTTACATTATGTATTATTTGAAAGTTTGAAATAATGCATTATTTATAATTGGATGCATAATGCATTACAATAACATAAAAAATAATTATTTTATAAAAAAATGCATAAGTTTAAACTGGAGATGGGCTCACGACAGGAAATTTTTAACGGCACACACTTACGAGCATATTTTTATCTACTTACACTCACTTACAATCACGTGAGTAAATTTAATACAAAATTACTTTTTCACTACTCGTAACACCTTATATATTATCTTCTGGTATGCTATATTATTTCATTTCTCGTAACCTATAAAATATCATATATTTTACACCTTACTCGTATTCTTCGTTATAAATTTATGACTTATTTTATACCTTACTGGTATTCTTTGTGATAATGTGGATGCATTACTTTGAGTCTCATCGCCTATTAAAATCATCAATGCTGCAATGTATAAAATAAGAGATCATACACTAAGAAAATTATGTCATTAACTGTTTGTAGGTTATTTTAAAAAGTAATCAGTAAAGTTATTTTAAAAGAAAAATCACTTATTTTATAAAGGATTTAATTTTTTTACTATTTCTGTCGTTTAAAAAAGATAATTTACTGTCTTAAAAACGAATTTTCTGTTACATTCATTTTCGGCAGTAAAAAATTTCTTCTATAGTTTTACTGTTTTTCAATACAAAATAAGTGAATATTCAGTAGTTTTTTAATGTTTTGGTTAGTCATTAAATTAACATTTAAAATTGACTGTAATGTGTTTTTATTTTAAATGAAAAAAACAGTGGAATGGTTTTTAAATAAAATTTCATTTGTTTTAAGTGAATATTCACTGGAATTTACCTACATAATTTTTTGAGTGTATACCTTATTTTATACCTTATTTGGTAATCTAAGTTTTGCTGGGAGGTTTATAAAACGAATTTCGTATGGAAATCTGTTTATAAACCTGTTATAAAGTGTTCAAATTTGAATATGAATAAGGAGCTTAGCATCTAGACTCCATTGAATATACAATAAAAAAAATAAATTATTCGCAAAAAATTTTTTTCGCGAATTTTTTTTCACGGATTTTTTTTTTTTTTGCCAAATTTTTTCATTTTGCTTTTATTTTATGAAAATTAATAGAATACATTACATTAGACAATTTTTGAAAAAAAAATTTTTTTGCGGAAAATTTTTTTTTTTCGCGGAAAAATTTTTTTTTACGAAAAAAGAATGCATTGTTCAAATGTGTATTTAAAACCTATCTCAAAAGTACAAAAATTTAATTTTTGTCCTTACAATTTTATATAGCGAATATCGCGAATACGAGGGCTAACTTCGAAAAACGACTAGCACCATTGAATTCAGCGTATCTTAATTAGCTTTACCAACAGGGTGCCTAGCTTGTTAATTTTTGCGACTTGCAGTGTAAGTGTTTCTTCACAATACAGCAGCAGACAGCAAAATTTTTACATGTATTTTGTTGTTGCGGCAACAACAAAATACAAGTAAAAATTTTGCTGTCTGCTGCTTGCTGCTGTATTGTGAAGAAACACTAATTGATTGCTGCTGTATAATAGGGTGGATCGAATTTGGCTTTTGGGCGAATTTCGTTCCGGCTCACCGACAGATGTGTTGGAATAGACCTCAAAACAATGTGGTTAAATTTTCATGCAGATCGGTGGTCATCTTCCGCTGCCGAAAATACGTTGAAAATCCGCGATTTCTTAAAAAATAGTATTTTTTTAAAAAATTGCCAAAATTTCAAAAATCACTCAATCTTCTTTTTTATTTCAGTCAATCTTTTCAATTCGATCATATTTTCTTAGAAAAAAATTTCAGCTTAATAAGACATTGTTAACCCCTATGAAACGGTTGCCGAAAATGACCCATACATTTTGCCCTAAACTCAAAACCACCAAATTTAAAATTTTTTTTTTTTTTGATTTTAAGTTGCACAATCTAAAGTTTTTATTGCATTTATTTCAAGTATATAAAAGTTCGTTTGACAAAAATTTTTTTTGAAAAAATACGAGATTCTTAAACAGCGCGTGTAACGGTGTGTTTCCAGGACATTTTGGAAAAATTGCACTTTTTTTGAAAACTCAAAATTTTTAGTTAAAAACTTTTCATTTTACACTAGATTTATTATAAATTATAAAACTTAATATAGAAATGTTGGATTTTAACAAATTCTTTAACCTTAAACAGCTTTGGGCCCTAAATGCATCTAGCAATAAACCGCTTTTGGCGGGCGACTAACCATTGGGAAGATATTTTTTAAATTAAAAATGGGAGCTTGAGTCAAGTTGGCAGCGTGAGTAGAGATAAGAGCGTGAGTGAATTTGACCAACTCACGCTCATGAAGAAAAAAAAATTTTCACACAGGAAATTTTTTAAGTTTGCATACATTTTACGCAGGATCACTTGAGTGAAACATATTAAACTCGTTCACGCTGTAATCACGCTCACGAAAACTCAACAAAACTATATTTTGACGTGTTTTATTTTTCTGTCACCATAAAAAATCATGCAAACTCACGAAATTTAACTCACGTTTACGAGTTAATCACGTGAAATTTGTGTCACGTGTGCATTTGTACAAATTATATTTTTAATGCAAAATAAAAAAGTGATCCATATATTTTATTTAAACAAGTTTATATATTATTTCTCGTTTAAATGCACCCAACCCGAAAACATTATCCCCTTAAATGCCAGAATACAGCAAGTAAATATTCTATTGAAATTATGTGAATTACTTTTTGTGTCAGATATAAATAAATGGTTAATGGTGGGTACGGAAAATGCTTTAAGGGTGGGTGCATTTAAGCGGGAATACTATTTGAATGCTATTTGAACTTGTTTTGTTTCATTTGCATTAAAAATATAATTTTTAAAATTGTACTGTTAAACGTGAGTAAAATCTCGTGAGTTTGCATGATTTTTTATGGTGACAGAAAAATGAGTGAGATTAAAATGTGACACTCATGTAACCCTGCGTAAAATGTATGCAAAATTCAAAAATTCCTTGCGTGAGAAATTTTTTTCCTTCGTGAGCGTGAGTTGGTCGAATTCACTCACGCTCCCAACTCTACTTACGCTCCTATTTTTAATTGAAAAAATATGTTCCCAATGGTTAGTCGCCTGCCAAAAGCGGTTTATTGCTAGATGCATTTGTTCATCATGGGTCATTTAGGGCCCAAAGCTGTGTAGGGTTAAAGAATTTCTTAAAATCCAACATTTCTATATTAAGTTTTATAATTTATAATAAATCTAGTTCAAAATGAAAAGTTTTTAACTAAAAATGTTGAGTTTTTTAAAAAAATACCAATTTTCCCAAAATGTCCTGGAAACACACCGTTACACGCGCTGTTTAAGAATCTCGTATTTTTTCAAAAAAAATTTTTGTCAAACGAACTTTTATATACTTGAAATAAATGCAATAAAAACTTTAGATTGTGCAACTTAAATTCAAAAAAATTTTTTTTTTTAAATTTGGTGGTTTTGAGTTTAGGGCAAAATGTATGGGTCATTTTCGGCAACCGTTTTATAGGGGTTAACAATGTCCTATTAAGCTGAAATTTTTTTTTAAGAAAATATGATCGAATTGAAAAGATTGACTGATACGTAACGGTGCACAGTTGATTATTTTTAATAATTTGGCTAGTCAGTAACTAGGTACGGGACCGATTGCAGCGAAATACATACCAGTTTAAGCTAACGTAGCTTCAAGCTCATGTTTGGACGCTGGACCCCACATGTTCAATAGTGGCACCACCAGGGGACATGTTTAGTACACAAATAGTAGTTTAATTGCTTTAAAATCACCCACTTTAAATGCGTGTTAAAAATAATCTAGTGCTGAACTAAAAAAACACCTTGAGGATTTTATAGCCAAAAAACGCCTATATGGAAAGGCTATTAATACAACCCATTCAGAAATTCATCGGACCCGTGTTTTTCTGTAGCGGGCCATTTTCTCTCATAAATGAAGACAGAAAAATGATTTTCTTGAAAATTATTCTATGTGAATATCTTGGTATAATTTGCAAAGAAAAATTACCTCGAGCTAGAATAAACCTACTCAAAATATTATTTTGAAATCTTTATTGGTGGGCCTTGTTAAACAAGTTTTTTTTAGATCTTGCTTAAAAGTATGAACTGTAAATATTTATTTTTGATAAATTAGTTATTTTAACAAAATTTATTTCCGGTTTGTATTTAAGTTTAATAAACTTAAAATATGTATGAACTATGTAGGTACAGTGCCAAGATTTATACACAAGAAAAAGGCAAACACTAAACAATACGCAAAAAATTGTCTTCTAATCTCTTGTAGAAAAAATATCACGTTTTTTTTCTTGAATTTGTCATCCAAAAATAAATTGGAAACTATATACATAGATAATGGATTTCGGCGAAAATAAATCACAAACAATAGCAAAACAATTGTTTAACGAAAAATCTCATCAGTCATTGGGGGAAAAAATTGGAAAAACAAAACTGAAACCAAAAAACAAATTGGCAAATATTTTTGTTCACACAAAATATGTTTTAAAAACATTTGACGCAGTTTCCATAAAACCACGTGTATATTAACACATAAAATCCAAAGCCACACACACACCACAGTAAGTAAAAGGCAAAAAAAAAAAACATTAAATTTTTTAACTACGTACTAAAATGTGATTTTTGTTTTGCAAAAATCATGCAAAAAAACACTAAATTGAAACACTCACTTATTTAACCAGTAAAAAATTCTGCGTCTTTTTCTCACTTTAATCGATATTTAAAATTGCATTAATGTCAAATTACAAATGAAACACTTAAGGAAAAAAAGAAATGTGGCAAATAAATCTTTAAGATAACGAACGCACTTGTATTGTTTGCGCGAACCGTGTTTTCACTAAATATAACAAAACTGATGAAGAAATGTTGAGATACAATTTAGTTGTTACCCAAACAAATGCTAAAAATGTTATGTTTCAGCGTCTGTATAACTCCAGACCTAAGAACCACACATAAACGACAGATACACTGACTCTATGAGTACAACAAATACTTTCTATAAAAACTAAAATATGTTTTTTTTTTTGTAAACAGAGGGCTCGTTGGTACTCGTATTTTTGTACAACAACTTCATCCACATAGATTCATTCCAATGGAATGAATAAGAACTAAAAATTGAGTAAATTTCATGATTAGAATACATAATGAACAAAAAAGGAGATAAAATACTAAAAACTTACGAAAGCCGGTTATAACACAGAAGAATACAACACAGTGGCGTATTTACTTATTTTTATACCCGCAACGCTTTTCTAATCAAAGTTTTTTATACCCTCCAACTACAGAATGAGGGTATACTCATTTTGTCATTCCGTGTGTAACGCAACAAAATATCGGTCTAGGACCCCACAAAGTATATATCGCTCATTTACTTGTATAGTGTCATAACTCAAAATATTTGATTTTGCAGAAAACACGTTTAAAGTTTACTATTGAAACTGGTTTTTAATTGAAAAAGGCCGGTACATAGAAAATGTAATAATGGCGGGTACTTTTCTCAAACGGTGAGTTTAAAAGATATTAATACGAATTTTTGACACAATATAAAGCATGATATAACGAATAATTCTGCATCATTAACTCAAAAAACGCATTTTTTGAGTTATGACACTATACAAGTAAAGGAGCGATATATTTATGATCAGTGATCGATTCTAAGAGATTCTTGCGATGTTAGTCCGTCTGCAGGTAACACGATGCAGTACAAAATAAAAGAGCTAGACTCACAAAATTTGGCACAAATATGTCTTATGTTTCCAGCACAGACCATATAGACATGCAACACGAGTGCTTATTTTGGTACTTTCAATATGGACGCATACAAAATACTACTAAATTTACTTCTCTGCCTAGAATACGTGTGCCTGTACGTGTGAGCTTTTGCATCTGTATTTTCGTTGTTTGTTTACGTTTTGTATGAAACGTCAAAAGTTACACGCGCGTGCCGTCACTAATACATAAACATGTGCGAAACTTATTCGTTTCACCCCTATGGTTTCTAGGCAGGTTATGTTCGTAAATGAGCAAAATCGGAAAAGGTGGAAAAAAGTTCCCCCTTAAAGAACTAAACCAACCTCTGAAAACTATCATTTTTATACCCTCCAACCACAGTATGGGCACAGACTAATACAGACTCGACATAAGTGACAGATGTCAAAAAAGTAGTATTGAACCATATGGTTAATGTTTTCAAATTATTCTACGAATTAGGTTAGAAAGAGAAAGCTAATATAACGCGCCATTAGAAAAATGGATGCCAGATCGGTTTTTGTTGTTTCACTCACTCCTAAGTCGTAGAAAGTGTTGCCATGTTAGCGTAAAACGGACTAAAAACCGCAGTGTTTTCTCCTAAAATCGCTTAGTTTTTCCACATTTTTTCTTATAAAACTCTACCACAGACTAAATACAGACTCGACAGTAGAGTTTTATAAGAAAAAATGGGGAAAAACTAAGCGATTTTAGGAGAAAACACAGCGGTTTTTAGTCCGTTTTACGCTAACATGGCAACACTTTCTACGACTTAGGAGTGAGTGAAACAACAAAAACCGATCTGGCATCCATTTTTCTTATGGCGCATTATATCAGTTTTCTCTTTCTAACCTATTTCGTAGAATAATTTGGAAATATTAACCATATGGTAGAAGAATACTTTTTTGACACCTGTCACTTATGTCGAGTCTGTATTAGTCTGTGACTCTACTGTGGAGTCTGTATTTAGTCTGTGGTATGGGGGTATACTCACTTTGTCATTCCGTGTGTAACAAATCAAAATATCAGTCGGGGACCCCACAAAGTATATGGGGCATTCCATGTCAAATCGGACACTTTTTTTTTTTTTTTAGATTTTCCCAATTTGTTAACAGTTTTTAGTACCCTTTGAAAACTCCTTCGTGGTAAAATTTCAGATTTTTTTGATGACCCGTTCAAAAGATATCGAATTTTTAAAAATTGGTAGTTTGTTCCTTTACTCAAACTTCTTTTACTCATAACTTATTCAATACTGGTCCAAATTTCAATTTTTTTTTCAAAATTTTTTTTTTTTTTGCGTACTTTTAAAAACAAATCCCAAAAAATTCTTAAAAGCGCTCTAGTATGCGATTTTTAAGTTTTAAAATTTAAATCTCATTTTTGAAAATGTTTGTACTCTTCGATTTTTTTGTAATTTTTTTGTGTTAAACTTCTATCGATTCTACAAATTTTTTGCCCAGGAGGATCGTGGGATAACGATTATTACTATTTTTTAAAATTTTTTGAAAAATTTTTATTGTAATTTTCTAATTTTAAAATCATTTCTACTGCTCCAATGGTGCGTCACAGAGGGGTTATTTATAAGACCGACCCCCATTAATTTTTACATCTTAACATTTCTTTGGAACAAACTAAGTAATACCCTATTTCCAATTTCTAAGGGGGCTCCCACACAAAACGACATTTTTTAAAATTTCCTATCCGCTCTAACTGCCCTAATAGTGCCCTTAGAGCAACAAAATGTATTACCGACCCACAATATTTTTTTAATCCAAACATTTTCTCTGAACACACCTACCCTCTATCTCTAAATGTTAAGGCGGTTCCCATACATTTGTTTTTATTTTTTGTAAATTAGTTTTATTTAATCAGCTTCTACCGGTCCAATGGCACTATTAGGGCAGTTAGAGCGGTTGGAGCAAATTTTAAAAAATGTCGTTTTGTGTGGGAGCCCCTTATAAATTGGAGATAGGGTATTAGTTTGTTCCAAAGAAATTTTAAGATGTAAAAATTAATGGGGGTCGGTCTTATAAATGACCCCTCTATGACGCACCATTGGAGCAGTAGAAATGATTTTAAGATTGGAAAATTACAATAAATTTTTTTTTTAAAATTTAAAAAAATAGTAATAATCGTTATCCCACGATCCTCCTGGGATCGTAGAAGTTTAACACAAAAAAATTTCAAAAAAATCGAAGAGTACAAACATTTTCACAAATGAGATTTAAATTTTAAAACTTAAAAATCGCATACTAGAGCGCTTTTAAGAATTTTTTGTGATTTTTTTTTTTTTTTAAAGTACGTAAAAAAACAAAAATTTTAAAACCAAAAAAATTTTAAATTTGGACCATTATTGAAGAAGTTATGAGTAATACAAACTACCAATTTTTAAAAATTCTATATCTTTTGAACGGGTCATCAAAAAAATCTGAAATTTTACCACGAAGGAGTTTTCGATGGGTACTAAAAACTGTAAACAAATTGGGAAAATCTAAAAAAGAAAATTTTCAAAGTGTCCGATTTGACATGGAATGCCCCATATATTTATGATCAGTGATCGATTCTAAGACATTCTTGACGGACATCGGTCCATGTATGTAACACGATGCAGTCCAAAATAAAAGAGCTACACTAAGAAAATTATGTCATTAACTGTTTGTAAGTTATTTTAAAAAGTAATCAGTAAAGTTATTTTAAAAGAAAAATCAGTTATTTTACAAAGGACTTAATTTTTTTACTATTTCTGTAGTTAAAAAAAAAAAAATTTACTGTCTTAAAAATGAATTTTCTGTTACATTCAATTTCGGCAGTAAAAAATTTCTTCTATAGTTTTACTGCTTTTCACTACAAAATAAGTGAATATTCACTAGTTTTTTAATGTTTTGGTTAGTCATTAAATTAACATTTAAAATTGACTGTAATGTGTTTTTATTTCAAGTGAAAAAACAGTGGAATGGTTTTTAAATAAAATTTCATTTGTTTTAAGTGAATATTCACTGGAATTTACAGGTGTAGACTCCCGAAACTTGGCACGAATATGTCTTATGTTTCTAGGCAGGTTAAGTTCGTAAATGAGCAAAATCGGAAACGGTGGAAAAAAGTTACCCCTTAAAGAACTAAACCAATCTCTGAAAACTATCATTTTTATACCCTCCAACCACAGTATGGGGGTATACTTTGTCATTCCTTGTGTAACAAATCGAAATATCGGTCGGGGACCCCACAAAGTATATGGGGGTTTTCGTGTCAACTGACACAACTTTTGAAACCGATGTCTTCCGATCGGGATGAAAAAAAAAAACAGGGTTAGTCCTATTGGATAGTAGTTCAGACACAATTTTTCAACAAGATCGGTCAAGGTCTCTCTGAGTTAGAGGGGGTCGAAATTTTACATTTTTTCCAAAGAGGTGTTTATTCTCATCCATGTAACTTCTTACCTATTGCTTTTAGCAAAATGTGTCCCAAATAGTTTAGATAGCTATTTCTTCAGTCTTTCGAAAAAAAATTATAAAAAAAATAGAAAACAAATTTTTGATTTTTTTTCTTAAAAATCCAAAACTTTTTTGACTTTTTCCTCAAATTGGGCCCTTTTTTTATTCAAAAGAAAGCTTAGGGGATTTCCTTTAAGAGCTATGGGGTCGCTTAGTGGGATGCGAGTGGGATATTTATGAATTTTTTTTTTTAAACTTTGGAACACAAAAAAACGGTTCTTCACTTTGCACTATTAGGCGTGGGAGAGCTAACCAGTTTTCGATCCGCGATACCCTTTAATTTTTATAGGTTTGAAAAAGAAAGCACGAGCCAAAAAAATTAGGGCGGCGGGGTGGGGCCATATGGCTCCTTATCGGGGTCAAAGTTGGGCGTAAAGAGGTAAAAATCCTCAAAAAGCCCCAAAACTGGCCTAGAAACGCCCCTGGAGGGGTGCAATGTGAGAGGAACCTCCAATAATTTTCTGCCCCCAACATTTTTCTTAAACATAACTTACCCCTATTTCCACTTTCTAAGGGGGCTCCCATACAAAACATTTTTAAAAAATTTGATCCTACCATTCTAACTTACCCTAAAGTGCCCCTAGTGGAGCCAAATGTATGACCGACCTCCATTATTTTATTAATTCCAACATTTTTTGCAAACATACCTGCAATGTATCTTTAACCCTTAAGGTGGTCCCCATACATTTCTTTTATTTTTTATAAATTTGTTTTATTAACCAGCTCCTACCGCACCTACCGTGCCTCCTAGAGAGGCAAAAATTACGACCAACCCCCATTATTTTTTAGTTACCAACATTTTGTCCGAACATAATAAGACCCTATCTGCACTCCCTAAGGGGCTCACATACATTATAAAAACATTATTTTTTTTTTAAAACTAATAAAAAAATAAAAAAAAAATGTATATCCCCCTTAGGAAGTTAAAATAAAGGTTAGGTATATTCAACAAAAATGTTGGGGGCAGAAAATTAATGGAGGTCGGTCTCACATTGCACCCCTCCATGGGCAGTTCTAGGGTAGTTGTGGGGCTTTTTGAGGATTTTAACCTCTTTACGCCTAATTTTGATCCCGATGAGGAGCCATATGGCCCCACCCCACCGCCCTTATTTTTTGGCTTATGCTTTATTTTTCGAACCTATCAAAATTAGAGGGTGTCCCGGATCGAAATCGAAAACTGGTGAGCTATCCCACGCCTAATAGTGCAAATTGAAGGACCGTTTTTTGTGTTCCAAAGTTAAAAAAAAAAAATTTCATAGATATCCCACTCGCATCCCACTAAACGACCCCACGCTCTTAAAGGAAATCACCTAAGCTTTTTTTGAATCAAAAAAGGCCCAATTTGAGGAAAAAGTCAAAAAAGTTTTGGATTTAAAAAAAAAAAATTTTATAATTTTTTTTTCGAAAGACTGAAGAAATAGCTATCTAAACTATTTGGAACACATTTTGCTAAAAACAATAGGTAAGAAGTTACATGGATGAGAATAAACACCTCTTTGGCTAAAATGTCAAATTTCGACCCCCTCTAACTCAGAGAGTCCTCGACCGACCAATAGGAGTAACCTTGGTGCAAATTTCATCCCGATCGGAAGACATCGGTTTCAAAAATTGTCTCAGTTGATACGAAAACCCCCATATATAATATTGATGATCCATGATATAATCTAAGACATTCTAGCTATGTACGTCCGTCCGTCCGTCTCTAGAAATAACGATCCAGTCCAAACCAAAAGAGCTAGATATAGCAAGAATATCTCTAATGTTACTGGTAAGGTTAAGTTCGAAGATGGTCCAAATCGGACCAGTGGGAAAAAGTTCCCCCTTGAAGAACTAAATTGACCCCTGAAAAGTACAATATTTTTACGAGTTTTTTTTAATTTTTGCTCGATAAATGTAACATTTTTATGCCATATTATGTTCATAGACCTGCGCTTGGACAAAGGGGGTTAGGATATTCGATTTTATTCAGGCTGCCCCCCTTTGGGGGCGTGGTTATAGAAATTAATTAAAAATAACGATAAAAATTTATTATTTAAGCGTAAATATCATAAACAAATAATTTGTAAACATATATAGCGGTAGTAAAGGTGTCCCCCTCCGATTCCGTCGACCGGAACGTGTTGGAGGGTATAAAAGATTCGGCACAGCCGAATTTAACACTCTTACTTGTTTTACATTCTTAAGCTACAAGAAGTTCAAAGACCTGCATTTGCACCCAGAGGATTTAAAATGTCCGCCCCCCCCCCCGTTTGTGGGCGTGGATTAGAAAAATTGTTTAAATAATGATAAACTGTTTTTTTTTTGTGGAAAAAGCATAAGAATGAATTTTTAAAAATATATTTCGAGAGGAAATTACCCCCCCCCCCCAATTACCACTATCGAACCCCCCCCCCCCCTCCCCCCCCCAAAAAAATAAAACCCTACTGCAGTTTTTTTTATTTTTTTTGGCATATTGGAGGGTATAAAAGATTCGGCACAGCCGAATTATACACTCTTACATGTTATACCCTGTACCACTCTGTGGTACAGGGTATAATGAGTTTGTGCTGATGTTTGTAACTACCCGAAATATTGGTCCTGGACCTACCTTTAAGTATATCGATCGGCTCAGAATTACTTTTTGAGTCGATTTAGGTGGATTTTTTTTCATAAATCCACCATGACAGACCGATGAGGAATTTTATTAGCTAAATTTCAAAAAAAGAAAAACTAAAATCGATTAAGAATTGCGACCTGTAGGCAAAATCGGACAAAAAAAGTCAATTTTTCCCCACTGTGCGTCTGTCCGTCCGTCAGATTCTGAAACATTTTTCGTATAGAAAAATTCTCAGATTCTAAAACATATTTCGTGAACATAAAGTCCCAAATTCTAAAACATTTTTCGTATTGAAGAAGTTTCAGATCTGAGACGTTTTTCATATAAAAGAAATCTCAAATGCTGAGACATTTTTCGTAACGAAAAAATCTCAGATTCTAAGACATTTTTCGTAAAAAACTGTTTCAGATTTGTAAACATTTTTCCTATAGAAAAGGCCTCAGATTCCGATATATTTTTCGTATAGAAAGTCTAAGATTTCGAGACATTTTTCGTATGCTGAGACATTTTTTGTATAGAAAAAAAATTTAGATTCTGAAACATTTTTCGTAAAGAAAAAGTCTTAGATTCTGAAACATTTTTCGTGAAGATAAAGTTTTAAATTCTGAGACATTTTTCGTATTGAAGAAGTCTCAGATTTTAAGAAATTATTCGTAAAAAAAGTTAATTGTCGTGTAGAAAAAGTCTAAGATTCTGAGACATTTTTCGTGTAAATAAAGTCTCAAACTCTGAGACATTTTTCGTATTGAAGAAGTTTCAGATGTGAGACGTTCTTCGTTAAAAAATCTGGAATACCGAAACATTTTTCGTACAAAAATATTCTCAGATTCTGAGACATTTTTTATAAAAAAATTGTCGTCTATTCTGAGACATATTTGGTATAAAAAATAAATTTTAGATTCAGAGACATTTTTCGTACAGAAAAAGTTTTATATTCTAAGAAATTTTTTGTAAAGAAAAAGTTTCAGATTCTGGGAAATTTTTTGTATAAAAAAAGTCTTAAATTTTAAGACCTTTTTCGTATAGGAAAGTCTCAGATTCTGAGATAGAAAAGGTCTCATAAAAACCAAATTGTTCTACACGAATATCATGGTTTTAATAAGTAAAGAAAAATGACCTCGAGCTAGAATATCCCTACTCAAAATATATTTTTTTATGTTTCTTAAATCAGGTAATAACATGAATTTAATTTGTATACAAAGAATGTTGTCATGCGACTTTTTACTTTCCAGCTGGCCCCAAATTCGTGTGTGCCCAGCGGCCCAGCCATGCCTCAAATTTCATAATAATTTGACGTTTTCAAACATTGGTTAAGGTTAATCATTGATTATGTTGTGAAGAGTTACCAGCCCATAGTGATTTAAAAATAACGCAAATCCGGATGGAGTATAAAGTAAAATTTGTGGGGCCCTATTCAGATATTTTGAGGTGTTACAAACGAATACTCACTTTGTCATTCCGTGTGTAACACATCGAAATATCGGTTGGGGATCTCATTATGTATATTAATGATTCATTAATGATTCTTAGACATTCTATGAATGTTCGTCCGCTGTCTGTACAAAACACGATTCAGTTTAAAATAAAAATCTAGACTCCAGAAGTTTGACACAAATATGTGGTATGGTCGTATGGCGGTTATGTTCGTAAATGGGCAAAATTGGTCCAGGGAGAAAAAAGTTTCCCCTTAACCTATGAAATATAGGGAGACTTTTTCTGGGCTTATCTGAACCGCATAGATTGGCGGAAATTGACTGTCTGGCTGACCATTTAACAAATGTTTGTAATTTGTCCCTGGACGCGTCTTGCCATTCTGCAAACGAGGACTAGTCTGCATATAGGCTGCAACTTAGGCGTTATAAAATAATGATCAGAATTGCCAAATGTGATTATTGGAAAAACTTCTGTGGAAAAATAGAAGATGTTTCTGAAGCATCCAGGCACAAAGTTATGGCTTTTTCTCCTTGCACCCTGGGATACCTGAATGATCCTAATGGCGTGTTGTCTACCTCTAGTGTGAGTCGCTGGTCGTATATTGCTTTAAGCCGCATACACAATGTTGGAGTACTCCAATCTGTGGAAAATTTAATATCTTTCCCTTTTGCACTTTCATATTTTTGAATTTGACTATCCCTTTTCAATCCACTCCAGAGTCAAACATGTTCTACTCTGGAGTTCCAATCTGGAGTTAACAGAGCCTATGTTAACCGTTAACAGAGAAAAAATACACCCCTGTGAAAGTGCCATCATTAAAAAAAATAAACAAAACAACAAATTTTATTTTGAAACAAATTTAAATGAAAAAAAAATAATAACAAATAAAATAAATATAAACAAAAAAAATAAAATAATATAAACAAAATTTAGTGGGATAATTTGCCAAATTATGAGACATGTAAGTAAACTAACAAATAAAATGTGACAGAACTCCACTCTGCATTTTGCACAGTTAACATTTCAATCTGTGGCCGAGAGTGGAGTGACTCCAACATTGTGAACGTAGCTTTAAACTACGACTTTCTGGCTACCAGAGTCCTTTTTCTCCCGAAGGCTGGGAAAAGTTCCCACACAATTCCGAAGGATTTCGGACCGATTAGTCTGTCTTCTTTTTTGCTAAAGACAATTAAACGAATGATATACTCATATTTGCGTAGAGTGATTGACCAGTGGTTGCTTTCGACAAGGCAACATGCATCAAGGGTAGATTAACGCAAACAGCTTTTCTTGAGCTCGTTGGTGACATCGAGAGATCGATTTCGGTAAAGGAATACACTATGCTGTAATAAAAGCACCCTCTTTAGAGTGGGCTTTTAATAATGACGTTTAATAATGACATTGATAATTACACTCAAAAAATTATGTCATTAACTATTTGTAGTTTATTTTAAAAATTTTACGTTTAGTCGTTTTTAAAAGAAAAAACATTTATTTAATGTTCAGTTTTTATTAATGACTTCCTCTGTCCTTTGTTTCAAAAATAACACACTAAAATATAAAGACTTTCATTAACATTTAATTTTTAAAGTCATTTATTTTTGTTCTGTAAGTAAAAACTACTGATTATTCTTTAAATTTTTAATGATTTGTGTAAGTCATTTTTTTTTAACTGTTGGTATTTTTTAATGAGATATCATTAGTTTTTACCTACACAAGTAGGTTATTTTTTTGTAGAAAAAAAAATCAAAAAATTATTTATAGAAATATAAAAACATGTTTGTATCAAGTGACTTTGGCACGATGGGTAGAGTGTCTGGCCAGAATGTAGTGGATTGCGGGATCGATTTCCCAAAATTTTATTAAAAATTTTTAAAAAATATTTCAATAGAAAATTGTAAAAAATAACCTACGAAATCAATAATTTTTAATGTTTTGGTAGGTTATTTTTTTGGAATTTGTTGGTAAAAATAACAGAACTATGTATCATTAATTTTTAATGTTTTCGTAGGTTATTTTTTTCGAATATGTTAGTAAAAAAGAGTGAAAAAACCGTAATTTTTTAATGTTTAATGTTATTTATTTTAGAAAATTTTGCCAACAGTAAAAAATAAATGTTGATGTTTGTTAAAATAAATGAATAATTACTGGGATGGTTTTCAATTGTTTATTCACTTGTTTTAAGTGTGTTTTTCATTTGTTTTTGCCTACAAAATATTTTGAGTGTATGGCACTGTCTGGTATTGGAGTGAAGTGTGGGGTCGTTGGTGGAAAATCTACTTGCCAATAGACGTATAACGTCTGAATTGGGAGCGTCTGTCATATCTCGATTTGTCAAAAGGGGCACACCACAGGGTGGTGTTCTCTTGCTGCTTATTTGGAACCTGGTACTGAATTCAATGCTGCTCTCTCTAGAAGCACGTAGTTGTCATGTTGTCGCATATGCTGACGATATCGCGACAGCGGTATGGGGAAAATATCTGCCAACATTGACGGACATTATTCAGGGTTCTCTGAAAGACCTGTCTAAATGGGCAAAAGTCCGTGGTCTGGGAGTTAATCCAAGTAAAACAGAGCTTGTCTTGTTTACACGGAAAAAGAGATTTTGATCCTATTTCTCTGGACGGCACTGTAATCATCTTCTAGGATGGAGCCAAGTATCTTGGAGTATTTCTAGATAGGAAGCTGAATTCCAGGCGTAATATTGGGGAACGGGTGAGAAAAGCAAGGAATGCATTATATTCCTGTAAAAGGGCCATTGGAAAACAATGGGGTTTTAGCCCTAAAGTCGTTCATTAGATTTATACAACAGTGGTGCGTTTAATTCTGTTGTATGGAATCATAGTCTGGTGGCCTGCTTTAGAGACAAAAGGAAGCTGTGTTTTTATCACGAAGGAACAGAGAAAGGCGTCGATGTGCATCACTGGTGCTGTTCGTACTACACCTACGGTTGCATTATAAATCCTTCTTCAACTGATACCATTGGACATATTGGGTAGGCAGTATGCGGCTACGTCGGCAATTCGACTTAATAGCACACTGCAATGGAGGAGCAACGATTGTGGCATAAGCGCGATCTTAAAGAGGATAACAAGCCCACAAAATATGCTCTCTCTATAGCCATTTTTGAGCCCCACTTTACCACTATGATACTATCCAAGGAGTCTTGGGTGAGAGGCATTCCGGGTAGTGGAGCCTCCATAATTTGTTTTCACGGATGGATCGAGGCTGCACGAACAAGTGGGCTTTGGAGTCTATTCGAAAGAACTTGGTTGTGTTTATCAGGCAGAGGTTCTGGCAATAAAGAAAGTGGCTTACTGGTTGAGTTGCAATGTCTTGTCTACAACCGCAGTCGACATCTATTCTGACAGTCAAGCCGCGGTCAAGTCCCTGGAGTCAATGTTTTGAAAACAACACTCAAAAAATTATGTTAGTAAAATCAATTGAAAATGTCAGTTAAAATATCTACTTTGTAAGTTGTTTTGGGGTCAACTACTTTTTCAGTTAAATCAACTAACAATGTTAGTTATTTTAACTTACAAAAAACAACTGACTTATGTAGTAAAAACTACTTACATTTGTAGTCAAAAGAACTAAAATGTAGTAAAAATAAAATAATCAAAATATAATTTTTTTTTTAAAAGTTGTAAAAAATAATGAAACGAAAATTTATTTTTTATTTTTTAAAAAAAAAACTTTGAAATTTTTTCAGAGATAAAAAAATACTTTAATTAACTGTTACTACATTACAGTACTTTTTTGTTAGTTGTTCAAAAAAACGACTTAAAATAACTAACAGAAATAGTAGTTTGATATTTTTCATACAAAAACAACTGACTTTGTAGTTGAAAACAACTAACTACCACAGACTATAAACAGACTCGACAGTAGAGTTTTATGAGAAAAAATGGGGAAAAACTAAGCGATTTTAGGAGAAAACAGAGCGGTTTTTAGTCCGTTTTACGCTAACATGGCAACACTTTCTGTCGAGTCTGTCACTTATGTCGAGTCTGTATTAGTCTGTGTAACTACTGTAAAATATACAAACAACTAACATGTAGTAACTTACATAATTTTCTGAGTGAAGATCTGCTCTTAACTGTCGCACATCTTTAAATGATATCGCCAAGCAGTTTGACATACACGACTCATATGGGTCCCGGGACCAAAAACTTAAATATATAAAGACTAACCAAGAGTCAGTTCTTTTTGACGTTTAAAGGTGGTGTTAGTTTTACAAATGCCATCTGGGAAAGCTGGAATTTTTGTTTACCTTTTATTTTTCGTTTAATTTTGCTGGTTATTTTGATTTAATTAAATTAATTTCTTTATTTTATTTTGTATTTTTTTAGTTTCAAGTGACACAGCAATAATTTTCATTCATAATTTTATAATTTTTCAATGTTTATTTTTCGTTATTCCCAAATCGTTCCCAAAAACTTTCCAAAAAAAGATTGCCATCTATTAATAACGACTTCGTTATTACTGTCACTACTATTCATGAGTTACCCCGCCCGGGACACAGAAACATTCCAGGGAATTGCAAAGCCGATGAGCTTACAAGACTGGGAACTACCTTATAGGTTCCAACAGAATTGGAATGTGTTGTTATGCCTCTAAAAACTTGCAAGCAAAATCTACGGCTTTGTTCCGCGACGGAGACTAATCAGTGATAGGCACATGGGTGGACGCGTGAGACAACACGACAAATTCGGAATTCTCTTAATCAAAAGGGCACAAGTGAGCTGGTATCGCTTATATGAGGAGAGAATTGGTGGTTGCTATAATTACCGGGCACTATCTTATAGGGAAGCACGCAGAGCTTTCTCACAATAGTGCATACTATGTGCACTTCTGTAAGGCAGAGATAGAAATATAAATTTTTCGATAAATTACGAATATAAACAGCAATTTTTAAAACACATTTAAACAATCATAACTTTAATTAACAATTTAGTCTTAAAAATTCAAATTGTTAAAAAAGCTTTAAAAGTTCTTTATTTTCCATAATAAGATTGATGTGAAAGCACTTTTTCTTTATTACCGTCACCCAAATTGCCAACTACTTGTTCCTGTTTATCATGACCAAGTTGATGGTGTGCAGGTCTTGGGTGATGATGATGTGATGCTGGTAATGAGCTTATACCAGCATTTTCTGCTACATTAGCTTCCTCCTAAAAAATTTAAAAAAAAAAAACAAAATATAAATTAAAACAAATTTAGAAAAAGTGTTTGGTTTCTTACTTGAGCTAGAGCTAAAGCTAAGATAGCTAAAACTGATGCAATAACTACGAAATACTTCATTATTTTTAAATTTTAACATTCTCCTGCCCAGATCAAACTATTTATATTGAATTTATTGTGTATTTTACAAAAATGTGTTTTTCTTAAAACAATCAATTAAATAAAGACGTAATAGATCTCATTGTTTAATTACTACAGAAATAAATTAAACAATATTTTCCAATTTTACACTCGGAAAAGCTATGTTAACTTGAAGTTAAGGAAAAACACAAAATAATATTAAAAAGTGCGGATTTTAGTAATATGAAATTAATAATTTACTTTTCATTTTAAATAACAGTTATATGTGTCTTTTTGTTTTAAAAAAATCATTAAAAGAAAGTTGTCCAAACTAGAGATGGACGCGTGAGTGATTTTTGGCTCGCACTCACACACGCTCACGACAGGAATTTTTGAATAACACACACTCACTCACGAGCATATAGTTTCTACTCACACTCACTCACAATCACGTGAGTAAATTTAAAACAGCTCACACTCACGTGCACTCACACAAGCTTCACTCACACTCACGTTGACTCACACTCACTCACGAAAATTTCAAAAACTATAATTTCAAAAATCTTTCAAAAATGTTCAGCAAAATTTACAGTTCAGCGAAATTTTACTTTTTTTTTTGGGACGAAATCAAAAATTAAGCCAAATTTTAAATTTTTTTTGTTGCTTTTTTGGTACAATAGGAAATATAAACAGAAAATAATTCACGCAAACTCACGCAAAAAAACGATTCACGCACACTCACTCACGCAAAAATATTACTCACGCACACTCACTCATGCAATTTTTTTCTCCACTCACACCCACTCACAATCACATGAGTAAAATTTAAATCAGTCACACTCACGCATGATTCACGTGAAACACGCTCTAATCTGCTCATGTGCCCATCTCTAGTCCAAACTAATTATTTTATATATGAAAGGGCTTCCAGAGATGTCCCGTGTTAAAATTTGCAATAACTTTTATTTTTTGATTTTTATTATAATAGTATTAAATAACAGTTATTAAAAAGTTTTTGTTCAAACAATTTAAAATAACTTTTATTTTATATTTATTTGAGTAAATAACTGTTATAACAGTTATTTAAAAAAAAAATCAATCAAATTTCATGGGTCTTATTCATAATACTTAAAGTGTACTTAAAGTAGGTTTATTTGACAAATATTCATGCAATATCAGTCAAATAAACCTACATTAGATTTAATTTACTCATTATGAATAGCCCAGCATAACTTGATTGAAGTATTATGCCATATTAGGGCGTTTCATCAAAAACTTTTTTTTTGATTTTTGCTACTCTTGAAGCGGAATATAAATTCTTATGGCCTAAAAGATTTTTGAGATTTTTTTCAGATTTTTGGCGGGCCGGGATCAACTCGCTCAAATCGATTTTATGCTAAAAATGAGGTTTAAAAACAGACGTCATTTTGGATTTAAATGACAGGTATTTAAAATATCTATTAAACGGTGTCAACATCACGAACCTACGTTGCATATTTCTTAAGTTATTGAACTTTGAAGTTGGAAAATTCAAAATTTTTACTTTTAAGGTCAAATTATTGACCTTTGACCTTATAATTTTTACCGCGAATATTTTTTTTTACGAGGCTAGCAATATTTTTAAGTAATTTATCCACTTTTGTAAAAACAAGGCACCATAAAAAAAAAAAAAAAATTGTATTTTATAACCTCATTTTTAGCATAAAATCGATTTGAGCGAGTTGATCCCGGCCCGCAAAAATCTGAAAAAAATCTCAAAAATCTTTTAGGCCATAAGAATTCATATTTTCAAGAGTAGCAAAAATCAAAAAAAAAGTTTTTGATGAAACGCCCTAATGCCATATTCACATTCATATTTTTAAACTAGTTTAAGCACTTAAACATATTTATGTACCATAACAAGTTTAAATTTAAACATGTTTAAGTGGTTAAACATGTTTAAACAAATTAATAGCTATTAATAGGAATCTTTGCATGCGTTTGTTTTAGTTTTCGGAGAGTTTTTGATAACAGTTATAAAACATTAAAGTTTTTTATTTCTGTTATTTTGAACAAATATTTATTATATAAATCATTTCAAACTGTTATTTTTAATTTTTATTTGCAAAAATATTTTTGAACAGTTAAATTTGACTTTTTTCAATAAATTTCATAACAGTTATGGTCTCTGATAAAAAGTCTCAACAAATCACAAAAACAGGTTAGAAAAATACACTTTAACATTTTTATAAAATGAAATGTTTATAATTTAAATTGGAAAGTTCGAATAAAAAAACAACTATTACTTTCACATTTTTTAGATTTCACTCAATTTTCTCACATAAAATTTTACTATATCCATACATCTTAATATATAAGTAAAACCACGAAAAATAATGCAAATTTTAGTAAATATATCTGTTATTTTGAACAGATATTTATATAAATCATTTCAAACTGTTATTTTAAATTTTGTTTGCAAAAATATTTTTAAACAGTTAAATTTGACTTTTTTCAATAAATTTTGTAACAGTTATGGTCTCTGATGTTTTTGCAGTGACAGCCAGGCTGCGCTCATTGCACTTGAATCTCCAGTCACTTCATCCAAAATTGTCCAGTAGCTGATTTCTGTAACTCTCGAATCGAAAGATTTCTCGCATGAAACATGTGAAATGAAACGAAAACATTGTAAATCGGCACGAAAAGTGACTTTTCACATTTTACTGTTTCTGTAACTTTGTTGTGCGAAAACTTTTAAACTTATTGGAATGATGCGAGAAAACTGTTTCTGTAAAGTAATTGGTCGAAAACTTTTGTATTTGAAGTGTCAAAAAACTCACATTTTAAAACGGTGCGAGACTTGGACAAAAAGAAATAAAAACATTAAAAAAATCGTAATAAATGAAAAAAATGGATAAAAATAGTAAGAAAAATACAAATTACTTGTTTTGAGTTTGTATAAATATCTAATTTATTATATTTTTTCACAAATTTTAGAAAAATCAAAGATCTCTAAATGCAAAAATGCTGTTATCAATACATCACAATTACATTATTAACAACAATATATAATTTTAATTTTTTTATATTTATTTTATTGCTTTTAAATGATCCGTAAACAATAATTTAAATTGCTCCGTGTTATTTTTTTTTTGTTTTCTTACTATTTTCTCACTTTGATTACTTTTTTGACAGCTATCTTGGAATATTCCATAAACGCTGGCGTTTTCGCATTGACATTCAGAAACAGTTTTTATTCCGGAGTCGAGAAACTGTGGAATTTTTTGTTTCATATTTTTCGATGCGAAAACTTCTCACTTTAATTACAGAAACGGGCTACAGGAATGTAGACGCAGACTCAATGAGGTCTCATGTGGGAATAGCGTCAGTCTTCTGTGGGGTCATAGGGGAATACGGGGAAACGAGATTGCTGACTCTTTGGCAAATCTTGGCTCTGATACAATTCCTTACAATCCGGAACCTCAAATTGGTATTGGCTTGACATGGCTGATGCGTTGGATCAACTCTCATATGAAAGCAACTTTCATGGAAAGATGGTCAAATGAGTTGGCATGCAAGAATACCAAACGTTTTGTAATTAAGCCAGACAAGAAAGTGGCTAACTATCTACTCAGTCTAAGTAGAATAGACTGTCGCAGACTTACTGGCTTAATTACGGGACACAATGTCTGTGCTCGTCATATGACGAGATTAGGTGTCTTATCAGACCCATTATGCGTGGCTTGTCTTGAGGATGATGATACAACTGAACATTATGTTTGTTTTTGTCCAGCGTTCTGAAGGGCTAGACTGCGGATATTGGGTTCTGATATTCTGTCTATGGACACGGTCCATGGACTTCCCTTGTCTGATTTTCTCAAGTTTGTGAAAGCAACTGAGAAATTCTGAACAAGCACTTTTCTTCCTTTTTCTTCTCAACCTTTTATCACCCTTACTTAATCTTTCTTTTCGGGGTACGGTACAATGGACTATTTTTAGTCTGAGCGCCATGGACTTGCCTAAAAATTTACCTATTTTTAGGCTTGTACAAAAAATAAAAAAAAAGTGGCCGTATTTTTGATACTTGACTTTTTTAAAAAATGGAAAATTTCAGAAAGGGTTCTGAAAATTTTCCAAAAAAAAAAAAAAAGTTAATCGATAGCCCATACAAAACTATATAAGAATGTGAAATTTTTGAGATTATAGTGCATTCCGTTTTAATGTGATAAATATTTAATCAAGGCAACTCGCCACAAATTTGACAATTTTTTCAATATTTGACCACGCCTTCTAAGACCATTTATTGAAAAATTGAAAACCCAAAAGCGCAATTTTCTAAGTTCTATACAACCTATTCAGAAGTTTACGGTACACATGTTTTTTTCGCTGGGCATTTGGTGTGGAATGGCTCATAAGTAAAACCACGAAAAATAATGCGAATTTTAGTAAATATATAATTAATTACATTTCATTTTAAATTTCGTCTAAAAAAATCACAAAATTAATTCGTGATCATTTTGATAATTTGTTTTTTATTTGTTTACATTTTGCCTGTTAACTACAGGCTAAACAAACGCGACTCGAGAGGCGTCAAGACAGTTGGTAGCGTGCTAGACTTTTAACGTGGGAGTCGTGGGTTCGATTACCACCAGAACCCTTGGTCACAGACTAATACAGACTCGACATAAGTGACAGGTGTCAAAAAAGTATTCTTTAACCATATGGTTAATGTTTTCAAATTATTCTACGAATTAGGTTAGAAAGAGAAAGCTAATATAACGCGCCATTAGAAAAATGGATGCCAGATCGGTTTTTGTTGTTTCACTCACTCCTAAGTCGTAGAAAGTGTTGCCATGTTAGCGTAAAACGTATTAAAAACCGCTGTGTTTTCTCCTAAAATCGCTTAGTTTTTCCCCATTTTTTCTTATAAAACTCTACTGTCGAGTCTGTATTTAGTCTGTGCCTTGGTTTTTTTCGCTACAGCGAGACGACGGTCATTGTTACCAGTTCTCGGTTAGGTTGAATTTATTAAAAATGAGTTGTAAATAAGTAGAAAGAATAAATAAAAATAATTGATCATGAGATCAAAACTATTATTATTATTATTATTATTATATTATTAAACAAAATTTAATGAAATTTTGTAATGAAACTATGAAGCAAATTTTATGACATTTGTTACCAATACGCTTGATATTTTAAGCTAAATGCATTCCTTCATTGGATAAAAAAAAAAATAATGAATCCGTTTCATTTATATCATGAAGGTTTTTTTAGTGTAGTTTACAGTGATCTGTAAATTTACATGAGCAAATAAATTAGGTAACAGTTTACTAATTTATTTGTAATTACTTATTTTCACAAAAAAACAAACTTGTTTGTTCATGTAAATTTGCAGTTTATTGTAAACTAATTAGTTTTTTTGTAAATATTTTTACACTGAATTCAGTATTTATTCCTTTACACAACTTTTTCCCCAAAAAAAAAAAACTTTTGAAAAGCAAAAAAATTTCCGAAAAAAATACCGATATTTTTTTTTGGTGTTACAAAAAAACAAGGGGTATTACATGGAACTAGCTGACAGAAATAACGAAGTTCCCCAGCAAAAACTTGGTAATGGGTACCCCTTCCCGTCTCGCTTACCTGGTAATGGCTATGAAAACTACTGAATACCATTTGCATTACTTTACGCCCAAAAAGGCAAAATGTGGTTACCTCCAATGGCATTGAAATTGGGAGGTAACTTGTTACTCATATTTTTTCTAACCCCCTTACACCTCGTCCACAATTGATAAAAAAAACTTAGCAATAACGACAAAATTGATATAACGCCAAAATATACACTGAAAAAAAATTACCATTTTTAAAGCATGTTGAGCTTAATTTAAAAAAAGAAGGGGATGCGAGGGCTCCAAAGATATTAATTCTTCTTTCAAGTATATTTTTTCCTAAAAACTAGTATTGAATTTACTTAAATATATCTTAAAAGTAAGTAAAATTGTACTTAATATAAGTTTAATTGTTTTTATCCAGAGGAAAAATATTTTTTTTTAAATAAGTAAAAATTTTCTTAAACTTATGGATTCTGTGGAGTCCCAATGTGAGGACCCTACGGCCCCCCAATATATGGGGTCCGCCCATGAGTATGTGCGTACACTATTATAGGGTCACTATTCACACAAAAAATAATATAAAAACTTGTGTACATTTTGGGGATAATACAACCTATAAAGTGGTTTTGGATAATTTACCTAAATTTTTTAGAGCAAAAACTTTGGTAAGTTATCCAAAACCACTTTATAGGTTGTAATTAAACCAAAAATTTGGCACATTTTTAGATTTACATTTTGCTTAGTTATCGAGATATGGGAATGGGGTCTTGAGAAATTTGATCATGAAATAACTCGAAAACTATAACTCGGAGGGCTTTCAGGTCTTCGGCGGTCATATTCTACAAGTTAAGTACTACAAAAATTCCTTAAGAATTTTTGTCGTATCTGCAGTATTTGCAGAGTTATAGGCATTTGAAAATTCCGCGAAAATCGAAATTTGGATTTAAAGTTGGGGTATCATTGGGTCCCCAAAATACCTTAAGTTAAGTAAATTATTTCTTAAACTGATGAAGATATGGATTCAAATAAAGCCAATGAAATGAATTTTAAAAATTTCACAAGAATATTGCAAGTAAATGGGCAGCTTAATACGGCGCACAGTGGCGCCTTTTGTCTTTTTTCGTTGCAAAAATCATAACTTTTGAAGTAATGAAGATAATTTAAAAATTAATAAAGCCTTTGAGAGAAGACTCCCCTAGCTTTAAAATATATGATGCGCAATGTAATTGTCCAGCCGCGGCACTGTGCACAGTGTCGTATTTTGACCGTTTTCGTAGTAAACATTATAACTTTTAAAGTAATGAATATACTATCAAAATTTATAAAGCATTTGAATCATAACCCCTTCAACGTAAAAATTAGTAACCCACATGGCCATTGGCAGCACTGCAGCACTAAGCACAGTGCCTCGTTTCGACTTTTTTTCGTGGCAAAAATCATAATGAAGTTATCAAAACATTTTTAAATTTAAAATGCACTTTTTTTCGTTTAGCTTCAAGAAAAGCGTCTTGCATTGTAATATAGGCACACTGCGGCACTATAGGCACACTACGGCACTATGCACAGTGGCACCTTTTGACATCCTTTGTTGCAAAAATCCTTTCTTTTGAAATAATATTTGTAAATCTAAAAATCCTTTTAAATATAACTTATTGTACTTCAAATTAAGTCCATCCGCATGCTGATATTCTCGATAAGCGCTTTCAGTTTTCCGTTATACCTAGTGCTACAATAATCACAATACATATTAAAGGTCTAGAAAAAATACCACTCTAATAAGAAAAAAAATTAGTGAATTTTATAGAGTATTGAAAAAAATATTACTCAATTTTGCACCAGAAAACTATTAAGTAGTGTTGAGTAAACTTTTAATAAAAATTTAATAAATGTTTACGAACAAATTTGAGAAAATTTTAAATTTACACAAATAAAATTTTACTCAAAATTTTTTTAGGGTTTTTTTGAAGTAATTTTTTAATTGTGTCAAGTAAAAATTTACTTAAAATTTATATTTCAAAAAAAAAAAATCACCTTTTATACTAACCAAATATATTTATGTCTTAAAGACATAGGCAAAATTAAAAATATGCTTAGAAACTTTAAAATACATATAGAAAGAGCTATAATCTCAATGAGAATTCAAAACACTAATTTCACTTCCATGTAATTAGCTGTAGGTTAAATTTTAACAGATCATTCACTAAGGTTTAAAGTCTTAAAACTTTTTAAATTAAAAACTTTTTAAAAATCAAGTTAGATAACATTTTTGTTTTTTTTTTGTACACAAACTTTTATTTAAAAAATTCTCAAAAATCCCGAGGTGACACAGAAGTTTTTTTTCGCAATTTAACTTTATTTTTTACTTTTAAAATATCTTAATTCGTTCAGGAAATACAGCTCGTCAAAGGGGTAACTTTCCAGAAAAAAATTTCTGCTACACTCAACCAAAAATCATTGTATTCCCAAAGAAAATCGTTGTAAATTCAACAGAAATCATTGTTGATTTTGACCCTACAAATATTTATGTTGATTTCAATAAAAATTGTTGTCAGTTTTTGTAAAAGTTGATCAACTCGTTCTTTTGTAAATCAACTCGTATTTTTTGTAAACTCAACTCATATTTTTGTTGATATAAGAAATTTTATTAATAAAAAAAAGCTTGTTGTTATTTGTTAATATTCTTTTATTAAGTAAAAATCACAATATTTTTTAGAATTATCACCGGCTTTTTAAGCGCACGAGATTTTCACACACACTTCGTTTATTTATGTTATGCACTCGTAAGCCATTCTCCAGTTTTCTACACTCATAGAAATATCTTAGTAGAAAAATTAGTAAACCCATTGTAGATCAAGTTTTACAGAATAATGCCGTATTCAACAAAAAATAATGTTGATATCGTTGAATAATCAGTATAGTTGATTCAATTGTTACAATGGCGTCTACAGAATTCAATAGATAAAACAAAAAAGAAAAAACAACCCTGTTCGTTCGTTTTTTTTTTTTTTATAACAACGAGTGAACGAGTGAGTTGGTAGCAATGTGTTTGTCTCTTATAAAATTATTTAATGTGTTTGTTTCTTATAAAATTATTTAATATTAGAAAAATAAATAAAAATAGGATCTGATCTGTAAATATTTGGTAAGTAATAAAATACATTGATTACTTTATGTATTCATACTATATTAAAACGTTTTTTTTTAGGATTTTGTTTTGGTATCATCAGATAACTAGAGAATGGCTAATGGGTGCATAACATAAATAAACGAAGTGTGTGTGAAAATCTTTGTGAGAATCTTCAAATATTGCAGCTTAAAATGCCGGAAATAAAAAAATATTGTAATTTATACTTAATAAAAGAATATTTACAAATAACAACAAGCATTTTTTTTAATAATAAAATTTATTATATTAACAAAAATATGAGTTGAACTTACATAAAATACGAGTTGATTAACAAAAAAACGAGGTGATCAACTTTTACAAAAACTGACAACAATTTTTATTGAAATCAACATAAATATTTGTAGGGTCAAAATCAACAATGATTTCTGTTGAATTTACAACGATTTTCTTTGGGAATACAATGATTTTTGGTTGAGTGTAATGACACCAAATCAAAAACCTTAAAAAAAAAAACAAAAAAAATATAATACACTCATAGAAATATCTTAGTAGAAAAATTAGTAAACCCATTGTAGATCAAGTTTTACAGAATATTGCCGTATTCAACAAAAATTAATGTTGATATCGTTGAATAATCAGTAAAGTTGAATCAACTTTTTACAACGCTTATACAGAATTCAATAGATAAAACCAAAAAAGAAAAAACAACCCTGTTCGTTCATTTTTGTATTATCAAGTTGGTAGCAATGCATTGCAATGTGAAATTTGTTTGTCTTTTATAAAATTATTTTATGTGTTTGTTTCTTATAAAAATATTTAATATTATAAAAATAGGATCTGATGATCAGATTCTGATCTGTAAATATTTGGTAAGTAATAAAATACATTGGTTACTTTATGTATTCATACTATATTATATATTTTTTTAAGGTTTTTGATTTGGTGTCATTAGAAAACTGGAGAATGGCTTACGAGTGCATAACATAAATAAACGAAGTGTGTGTGAAAATCTCGTGCAGCTTAAAAAGCCGGTGATAATTCTAAAAAATATTTTGATTTTTACTTAATAAAAGAATATTAACAAATAACAACAAGCTTTTTTTTTATTAATAAAATTTCTTATAGTACGTTCAGATTGGACTCGAAACCTCGTTAAACGGGGTTTCGTGCCAAACCTCGTTTGAAAATACGTATTTTCCCTCACAAATTGAAACCTTTTTGTAGTAAGGTTTCAACGAAAGTACGATTGAAACCTTTTAAATTTCATAATTATACGTATTTTTACCACTGTGCCACAACAAGAAATAGAGAAAATGAGAAAATGCCAAATATAAAAAAATAAATAAATCAATATTTATATAAAATTTCTACAAAATATTAACTAATTTGGATTAAAAAAAAATAAAAACGTATAAAAAAACTAATTTCCGCGTAATTAAATTAGATTTTAAGAAAATTGTTTGTGTGAAAGTTCCCGAAACCTATATAAGTGTCAATATTGTTGTGTGTGAACGGGTAAGTTTTGAAATTTAAAATACAAGGTTTCAACGGGGTTTCGAGGCCAATCTGAACATAGTATTATATCAACAAAAATATGAGTTGAGTTTACAAAAAATACGAGTTGATTTACAAAAGAACGAGTTGATCAACTTTTACAAAAACTGACAACAATTTTTATTGAAATCAACATAAATATTTGTAGGGTCAAAATCAACAATGATTTCTGTTGAATTTACAACGATTTTCTTTGGGAATACAATGATTTTTGGTTGAGTGTATAGTATGAATACATAAAGTAACCAATGTATTTTATTACTTACCAAATATTTACAGATCAGAATCTGATCATCAGATCCTATTTTTATTTATTTTTATAATATTAAATATTTTTTATAAGAAACAAACACATAAAATAATTTTATAAGAGACAAACAAATTTCACATTGCAATGCATTGCTACCAACTTGATAATACAAAAATGAACGAACAGGGTTGTTTTTTCTTTTTTGGTTTTATCTATTGAATTCTGTATAAGCGTTGTAAAAAGTTGATTCAACTTTACTGATTATTCAACGATATCAACATTAATTTTTGTTGAATACGGCAATATTCTGTAAAACTTGATCTACAATGGGTTTACTAATTTTTCTACTAAGATATTTCTATGAGTGTAGGGGGCGTTATAAGCGAATAAAAAACTAAAAAAAAAAAACAAATAATAAATTAATGACCAATATATGTACTAAGTTTGGTAAAAAATTCCTGTGGATCTCTAAACTGCCCAAAATCTGTTAGGATGTTTCAAATATATCCTTTTCGTAGTAAAAGTTGTTACAGTTTCATTGATTTTTCATGTACACGGGCAAGTACGGGCACCCAATTTTAATTAAATAAGTTAGAGTATTAAACACTAAACAACCTCTGTTTAGTAGTTCCCGTCACAAGCCGTCACTTTTTTTGTTCTATTCTATCAAATGTGAAAAAAGACCGAAATATGGTGTGTTTGCAAAACTGCCCCTGAAAAAAAAGTATTCGACTGAATAGCCCTGTTTTTATATCATTTCATTTGAATTAATATACCTTTCAAACGACACCAAAAAAATGATGATCGCTTGAATAGTTTGCCTGAAATTCAATTGAAAACATGAAATATTTTTTGAAAGTTTAACTTTTTTCTACAGACTGAAAAATTGCCAACTTTGAGTGGCTCTATAATTCATAATTTTTATCCGATTTCAAAAATGTGCTTGGATTCTCGCTCAGTGAGGAGTTTTCTATCAGATGTAATCATTCGTTTTATCTATTTCTTCTGTCAAATTTTTGATTTTTGCAACGCATTTAGGGAAAAGGCGCCACAGTGCGGCGCACTGTGGCGCCTTTTCCCTAATTTCGGATAAAAATTATGAATTATAGAGCCACTCAAAGTTGGCAATTTTTCAGTCTGTAGAAAAAAGTTAAACTTTCAAAAAATATTTCATGTTTTCAATTGAATTTCAGGCAAACTATTCAAGCGATCATCATTTTTTTGGTGTCGTTTGAAAGGTATATTAATTCAAATGAAATGATATAAAAACAGGGCTATTCAGTCGAATACTTTTTTTTCAGGGGCAGTTTTGCAAACACACCATATTTCGGTCTTTTTTCACATTTGATAGAATAGAACAAAAAAAGTGACGGCTTGTGACGGGAACTACTAAACAGAGGTTGTTTAGTGTTTAATACTCTAACTTATTTAATTAAAATTGGGTGCCCGTACTTGCCCGTGTACATGAAAAATCAATGAAACTGTAACAACTTTTACTACGAAAAGGATATATTTGAAACATCCTAACAGATTTTGGGCAGTTTAGAGATCCACAGGAATTTTTTACCAAACTTAGTACATACATTGGTCATTAATTTATTATTTGTTTTTTTTTTTTTAATTTTTTATTCGCTTATAACGCCCCCTACACTCATAGAAATATCTTAGTAGAAAAATTAGTAAACCCATTGTAGATCAAGTTTTACAGAATATTGCCGTATTCAACAAAAATTAATGTTGATATCGTTGAATAATCAGTAAAGTTGAATCAACTTTTTAAAACGCTTATACAGAATTCAATAGATAAAACCAAAAAAGAAAAAACAACCCTGTTCGTTAATTTTTGTATTATCAAGTTGGTAGCAATGCATTGCAATGTGAAATTTGTTTGTCTCTTATAAAATTATTTTATGTGTTTGTTTCTTATAAAAATATTTAATATTATAAAAATAAATAAAAATAGGATCTGATGATCAGATTCTGATCTGTAAATATTTGGTAAGTAATAAAATACATTGGTTACTTTATGTATTCATACTATACACTTAACCAAAAATCATTGTATTCCCAAAGAAAATCGCTGTAAATTCAACAGAAATCATTGTTGATTTTGACCCTACAAATATTTATGTTGATTTCAATAAAAATTGTTGTCAGTTTTTGTAAAAGTTGATCAACTCGTTTTTTTGTAAATCAATTCGTATTTTTTGTAAACTCAACTCATATTTTTATTGATATAAGAAATTTTATTAAAAAAAAAAGCTTGTTGTTATTTGTAAATATTCTTTTATTAAGTAAAAATCACAATATTTTTTAGAATTATCACCGGCTTTTTAAGCTGCACGAGATTTTCACACACACTTCGTTTATTTATGTTATGCACTCGTAAGCCATTCTCCAGTTTTCTAATGACACCAAATCAAAAACCTTAAAAAAAAATATAATATAGTATGAATACATAAAGTAACCAATGTATTTTATTACTTACCAAATATTTACAGATCAGAATCTGATCATCAGATCCTATTTATTTTTATAATCTTAAATATTTTTATAAGAAACAAACACATAAAATAATTTTATAAGAGACAAACAAATTTTACATTGCAATGCATTGCTACCAACTTGATAATACAAAATTGAACGAACAGGGTTGTTTTTTCTTTTTTGGTTTTATCTATTGAATTCTGTATAAGCGTTGTAAATAGTTGATTCAAATTTACTGATTATTCAACGATATCAACATTAATTTTTGTTGAATACGGCAATATTCTGTAAAACTTGATCTACAATGGGTTTACTAATTTTTCTACTAAGATATTTCTATGAGTGTATAACGGAAAACTGAAAGCGCTTATCGAGAATATCAGCATGCGGATGGACTTAATTTGAAGTACAAGAAGTTATATTTAAAAGGATTTTTAGATTTACAAATATTATTTCAAAAGAAAGGATTTTTGCAACAAAGGATGTCAAAAGGTGCCACTGTGCATAGTGCCGTAGTGTGCCTATAGTGCCGCAGTGTGCCTATATTACAATGCAAGACGCTTTTCTTGAAGCTAAACGAAAAAAAGTGCATTTTAAATTTAAAAATGTTTTGATAACTTCATTATGATTTTTGCCACGAAAAAAAGTCGAAACGAGGCACTGTGCTTAGTGCTGCAGTGCTGCCAATGGCCATGTGGGTTACTAATTTTTACGTTGAAGGGGTTATGATTCAAATGCTTTATAAATTTTGATAGTATATTCATTACTTTAAAAGTTATAATGTTTACTACGAAAACGGTCAAAATACGACACTGTGCACAGTGCCGCGGCTGGACAATTACATTGCGCATCATATATTTTAAAGCTAGGGGAGTCTTCTTTCAAAGGCTTTATTAATTTTTAAATTATCTTCATTACTTCAAAAGTTATGATTTTTGCAACGAAAAAAGTCAAAAGGCGCCACTGTGCGGCGTTCACACTTGCTGTTTTGAAGTGTTTAAGAGTGAGATGTATAAAAAAGTTTGTTCCGTGTCCATTGCGTTTTTATTCTGTTACTGGTGTTTTGTTGAACAACATATTTAAAGGTACGTACAGACGACGCAATATAATGCACAATATTTTTGACGTTTTCCCACAAATGGCATACATAAAAATACTGTGTAAAATATTGTACTGAAAAAAATACATGCAGATTGTACATAATAGCCCTGTTTTTTGCAGACCGGATTAAGATTTGGATTTACTTTATTTAGTTAAAAAATGGGTCAAATCAAGTCTAGATTTTTTTTTGTAATTTTTTTCTGAAATTACATACAATTAGTAAATATAAACAGAAAAACAAATCAAGCTTTGTCCAAAATGCAAAGAATGAAAAATAGATTTAGTTAAATCCTACACGCAAAAAAAATCTGTGTCGGAGTGAGCAAAAATCTGGCATAATTTTACCAAAAATATGCTAAAACTACAACCGACGAAGTAGTTTTCGTAATTTAGCCAAAACACTTATGTAAAAAATTTTGAAGAAATGCTAATGCTATTTAAGCAAAAACTTGGTAAAACATACCAAAATAGATATGGTGAAATATACCAAAATTATTAGAAATGGTGGCTAAAAATAATGCTAAAAATTACCACATTTATGCTAAAATAAATTTTCAATAATTTTTTGTAAAAATTTGTATATTTATTGAATTTAAAATTTTCACAGAATAAATCCATATTAATATAATAAATGTTGTGTAGAATTTAATTTACCACCGACCAACTGACCCTTTTTGTACAATTTTCTCCAGTGACTTCTGCCTACGCTTTTTCTTGAAGTGAAGGATCCGCTATAGCTTCACGAATTTATTTAAAAGCATCCTGTAAAAATAGAAAATTATTACAAAACATAAATTTTAATTTAAAAAACTGGTAAACCCAGTATGGAGGAACACTTACTTTGTGATTCCATTTGTAACTCATCAAAACAGGTCTGGACTCCATTGGCTTTGCTATATAAATGAGTTTTTAGATTTTAATTTTATAAGTAAAGGCTGGACTGGTGCCCACACTCCTTATTGTAGTAAAGGTTTCGCCATGGCTTCAAACATTTATTTACCAGTACCCTGTAAAAATAGAAAATTATTACCAAACACTAATTTTTAACTAAAACTCTATTAAACCTTTTTGGTGTCTTCGGAATGGGGGTATACTCACTTTATCATTCCATTTGTAATTCATCGAAACATACGTCTGGGACTCCATTGGTTTTGCTAAATGAATGGTGTTTTAAGTTATGACAGCAAAATTAACTTTAGCATTTTTTTATCTTACATTTATTTATCTTTTAAACAACTAATTATTTATTTTTATTTATTAATTTATTTAATTTTATTTATCAATTTCCTTCTTATATTTTTATAACACAAAAAATAAACGAACAACGCACACAAAAATACAAAATGAAAATGGCGGTCTGTATTTGTTTTTTTTTTTTTGTTGTTTTCTTTCGATAAATTTTTGTCCAAGTAATTTGTGTTATTGTGCAAGCTACTTGGTTATTTTACATACGGCGTTCACACTTGCTGTTTTGAAGTGTTTAAAAGTGAGATGTTTAAAAAAGTCTTTGTTCTGTATCCATTACGTTTTTATTCTGTTACTGGTGTTTTGTTAAACAACTTGTTTAAAGTCGCTAGTGTGAACTCCATATTAACATCGACAAGCATAATTTTAGCAAAAATTTGGTAAAAATTTTTTTTTGGTATGAAAAAAGTTTTACCAAGTAGGATTGCTCAATCTTACACAGATTCGACAGACTCGACAGTACACGCAAAAAAAAATCTGTGTCGGAGTGAGCAAAAATCTGGCATAATTTTACCAAAAATATGCTAAAACTACAACCGACGAAGTAGTTTTCGTAATTTAGCCAAAACACTTATGTAAAAAATTTTGAAGAAAATGCTAATGCTATTTAAGCAAAAACTTGGTAAAACATACCAAAAGAGATATGGTGAAATATACCAAAATTATTAGAAATGGTGGCTAAAAATAATGCTAAAAATTACCACATTTATGCTAAAATAAATTTTCAATAATTTTTTGTAAAAATTTGTATATTTATTGAATTTAAAATTTTCACAGAATAAATCCATATTAATATAATAAATGTTGTGTAGAATTTAATTTACCACCGACCAACTGACCCTTTTTGTACAATTTTCTCCAGTGACTGCTGCCTACGCTTTTTCTTGAAGTGAAGGATCCGCTATAGCTTCACGAATTTATTTAAAAGCATCCTGTAAAAATAGAAAATTATTACAAAACATAAATTTTAATTTAAAAAACTGGTAAACCCAGTATGGAGGAACACTTACTTTGTGATTCCATTTGTAACTCATCAAAACAGGTCTGGACTCCATTGGCTTTGCTATATAAATGAGTTTTTAGATTTTAATTTTATAACTAAAGGCTGGACTGGTGCCCACACTCCTTATTGTAGTAAAGGATTCGCCATGGCTTCAAACATTTATTTACCAGTACCCTGTAAAAATAGAAAATTATTACCAAACACTAATTTTTAACTAAAACTCTATTAAACCTTTTTGGTGTCTTCGGAATGGGGGTATACTCACTTTATCATTCCATTTGTAATTCATCGAAACATACGTCTGGGACTCCATTGGTTTTGCTAAATGAATGGTGTTTTAAGTTATGACAGCAAAATTAACTTTAGCATTTTTTTATCTTACATTTATTTATCTTTTAAACAACTAATTATTTATTTTTATTTATTAATTTATTTTAATTTTATTTATCAATTTCCTTCTTACATTTTTATAACACAAAAAATAAACGAACAACGCACACAAAAATACAAAATGAAAATGGCGGTCTGTATTTGTTTTTTTTCTTGTTGTTTTCTTTCGATAAATTTTTGTGTTATTGTGCAAGCTACTTGGTTATTTTACATAAAAAATGAATTATGTTACTTTAACATCGACAAGCATAATTTTAGCAAAAATTTGGTAAAAAATTTTTTTTGGTACACGCAAAAAAATCCCGTGTCTAAAATTATGCAATCATGCTTGGTAATTTTTTTTTCTATAGAGTTTTAACATTTTTCGCAAACCTTGCTTTGTTTTCCTCTGTCAAAGCTAAAATTTCATATTTATGTTATTTACAAATATTACCAAGTTTGCTTGGCACATTGCAAGCACTTTTACACATTATGTTAAACGACTTGTTTATTATTGCCTGGTATTAAACTGATTTATTTGTGTAAGAACTTGGCAAATTTTTGCATGTGCGTGTAAAGGTGACCTAATACATGTACGAAAAAATGTTCAGTTCATTTGAACTAGTTCAATTCAACTATGTAGTTCAATTGAACTAGTTCGTTGAACCAACGATATTTGCAAGCGTCCATCCAAATGGACATGTGAAGTGTATATTGTTATATTGTTTTTTATTGTATTATAGTTTTAATAAAAAATTAAAAAAGTGTATATATAAAGTGTATATTGTTTTGTTTTTTATTGTATTATAGTTTTAATAAAAAATTAAAAATGTGTATATATAAAGTGTATATTGTTGTAATTGTATTTTAATTAATTAACTAATTTAACTTTATTTGAAAGCACATGTAAAGTATTTAGTGTTGAAGACATAAAGTGTACATTGTTGTTATATGTATTTTATTTTAGTTTAAATAAATAATGGTAAATATGTATATATGAAGTGTATATTGTTGTTTATTTTATTTAATTTTATTCATAATAAATAAATAAATAATAAAAAAAATATTACCAAATTTCTTTTATTTTTAATGCAAAACAAAATTGATAAATTTTATTGAGCATTAACGTTTTTTTTATAAGACATGAAAGGCAATATTTACCAAGCATTTTTGGTCAAATTTAGTTAAAATTTTGTTTACTGGGATGTTCCTAAGCGTTTTGGCAAAATATCAGAATAACTTGTTTAATGGGATTCCTCCCTATCTGCTTGGTAAAATTGGAACTCTTTATTATGAAATCGGACCCAAGTTTTTTTTTGCGTGTATGAAAAAAGTTTTACCAAGTAGGATTGCTCAATCTTACACAGATTTTTTTTTTGCGTGTAGGATTAACACAAATTTATTTATACCGTTTTACATTTTGGACAACGCTTAATTTTTGTTCCTGTTTATATTAACTAATTGGATGTAAATTCAGAAAAAAAATATAAAAAAAAGTTCTGGACTTGATTTGATCCATTTTTTAACTAAATAGAGTTAATCCTAATCTTAATCCGGTCTGCAAAAAACAGGGCTATTATTGAATCGTCTGTAGAGGCCTTAAGGTCGCAAGTGTGAATGCTATATGAATGCCATATAAAAAAATTTTCTTGAAAAACAAATTAACCCCCAGTTTCTGTAATACGAACGCCATTCGTTCGTGACGAATTTGTGTGTATTTTGTTATTGTAACAAAAACAAAATACATGCAAATTCGTCGCAGACGAATGGCGTTCGTATTACAGAAACTGGGGGTAAGTGTCTCTTCACAATACTGCAGCAAGCTGCATGTAGTAACTTTGCTGCCTGCTGCTTGCTGCTGTATTGTGAAGAGATACTAAATTCTAAACTTTTCTATGGACAGAAATGCTTGTTGTATGTCTTTATTGTCTATGATTTGTATTGATAGAAAGTGCTGCCAAGTTTAATGTCTATCAATAGCAACTCTGTTTTCTGGTATTAATTTTTTTGACATTACCTTTTCACATGCATTTTCCATTTTCCTTCGAGCAACAATGAAAAATTAGTTTTTTATTTCAATAGATAAAAAAAAAGTTCTAGCGAAATTCTTAAATAAAACTATCCATTTAAATAAAATATTTAAGAACTTTAAACCATTTTTTCAATGCACTAAAAGGACTATAGAAAATAAAACCATACAGTTATTTGCAAAAGTGAAAACAAATTCTAAAGATCTTTTTAGTTTGGAAAAGAAATAAAAATTAGCTGTGCTCTTTAAAATTAATGAATTGTGTGCTAAAAATTTGTTATTTGCAAATTTCTGTAAGTGTGTGAGGTTTAAATGTTTTCTTTCCTTATTTTTATTTTAGCATCATAAAGGAAGAAACTAAAGAAGATTAAAAACAAATTAAGTAATTATTTTTATTTGTGAACTGCTGCTGCTTCTGGGGTCAAAGTTACGTTAAACAAAAAGAAATTGTCCATCATGGCTAACATGGCAGTATCACGTATTAAGCGCGAATTTAAGGAAGTTATGCGCAGTGAGGAGGTGAGTCAAAGTCTATGTCGAAAAATTTAATGCAACTTTTATATCGGAAAAAATGCAGATTCTTCCTAAATGAAATCTATTTGCTCCTAACCTAGTTCGCTAATTTTTTGTTCTCATAGGCATGACATTCGTTGTGATTTTTTGTTATTGTTATTTTTTCCAAAATAGAATGTGGTCGCCCTTGATTATTCTAATTTTGTTAATATTTTTTTTTTTTTTTTTGTTTTATCTTTGGTTTTATCTCATGTTACTACGTCGACGATGAATCACTGGAATCTCCAATGATATCCTTTAGCTCTTTTTTAACATCTTTTTGTTGTGATTATGTTTTTTATTAGAACTACACATATCTAAGCAATGCTTTGGCGGTGAAGACAGTTAACTGGAACTGTCCGAAACCTGTATAGGAATACCAGAAATCTCTATAGCTTTTAGAAATTAAACAAAAATTTCTTCTACATTTTTCTATTGGAATATAATTATTACATACTTGTTATTCAAATACTTTGTTTTGTTTAAAATTCTAAATCAATATAGTTTGTGAATTTGTGACATGTAAAATAAAATATTTTTCTTCAGTTCCAAATAAATAATACTTTCTACAGGTTATGGGCTATTAAAAAATAGAAATGTATTCGCGTGAAGAAATTAAATCGACCGTCAGCAAACTCAATGGAGCAAATTATTCAATATGAAAGGTTAAGATGGAATTAATCTTAATCAAAGAAGATCTGTGGGATGTCGTTTCAAAGCCAAAACCCGCAGAGCCGGATGCAAATTGGATAAAAAAGGACGGGCAGGCAAAAGCATGTATTGGGCTCATGGTGGAGGATCCACAACTGATTCATTTTAGGAATGCGGATAATGCATTAGATTATTGGAAAAATCTAAAGGATCATTATGAAAAACCATCTTTAAGTACACGTGTACATGTAATGAAAACAATTTGCAAAATGCAACTTGTAGATGATGACAAAATGGAGACACATATCAATGAGATGATGAAGTACATTGACCAACTAGCTGTCATGGGAGATCCGTTAAGTGAATCATGGACAGTAGCAATGTTGTTAAGAAGCCTTCCGGATACTTATGATCCACTAATTGTTGCTTTAGAAGCTCGTAGTGATGAAAATCTAAATTTTACTTTTGTTAAAGGAAAGTTAATTGAAGAAGCAACACGTAAGGTACATAAAAGATCATCATCGGATACAACTGTAATGAAGGTACACAAGGGTAAACAACAGAAAGAACAACAGAGCAGTGTGAAAAAGTGTTTTTACTGTGACAAAGCTGGTCACTTCAAGAAGGACTGCAGATTTTACAAAGAAGCAATGAAGAAGAACAAAATCAACATGACTGGAATTTGCGATATACAGAACAACAATCAAGAACATTGTTTTTGGCTTGGTAAATGTGGTAAATCAGATTGGTTTTTAGACTCAGGAGCGACTTGTCATATTTCAAATCAAAAATCATTTTTTGAAAGTTTGAATGAAAATCATATTGAGTCTGTCAACGTCGCAAATGGCTATCAAATCAATTCACAAGGTAAAGGTTCGGGCCACATTGAAGTCGTAAAGGAAGATAAGTCAACTGAAAAAAATGTTTGTAAAGGATATCCCAGCCAGAAATTGCCAACCGTACCAAAACAAAAGTACTGGCAAAGTAATTTATTTTTTGTATAGCAAGCTCTTTTTAGTAAAGTACTTGGTTTTACCGAATTTAGTACTTTTCCAGTACTTTTTTACCAAACTAAAGACGGTTTCTTTATTTGAAATATTTTTTTAATAATTTAATTAAATTTTAACTTAATTATGTTGTAAAGTTATTGCAATAGTGTCATTATCAAATTTAGTAAGAATACACTTTGATTCTACTTTGTGGGTTCTGATTTCAATGTTATTGGCTACATTCAATTAAAATATTGACGTTTAAAAAAATATCAGGTCTATTCGATTACCTTTCTACAATCTACTATTTTTGTAGTTTTTGTTAAGATAACTTTTGCAAATGAAAACTGTTTTGGACAAATTTTTGGTCAGTTAATTGCTTAAGGTTTCCCCATTATATACTTTAAAATGGACCATTAAATCATCATCATTAAAATGATTCTGCTATATTAAAAAAAAATTACGATTTTTAACATGATGGTCCATATCATATAGATGTTTTTTGTTTACTATTCTTAGTGTTAGGGATGCCTTTATGATCCACTAAAAGCAAGTTTTTTTTTTATCAAAGTGCAATTTAGAGGTTAATTTCGCGAGAAACTTGAAAAATAAAGAAATTGGCGAATTTAAGTTCCTAAGATGAAAAGCTTTAAACCAAATTTTAAAATTTTTTTGTTACAAAACAGGCTGGAAATAAGATAATCTTTAATGATATATTGCAAGAAAACTGTACCATACATCAAAAAACGGAGTACGCCATTGGACTCAGCATGTCTCAAATAAATGGAAATTATAGTCATACCTCTTCTTTTCTAAAGTAGCGGTCACTTTTGTCATGCTGTGTTAATATATAATTTATTTAAAATTAAAAAAAGACTTCTAATGTACAAATTACACCGCTCTACAAATCTGAGGTTTGTTGCTGCGTTTTGGATAAAACCAAAAAAAGTTGATAGGGTTTGGTGCCCCGATTCCAAAACGGTCACTCAAATTTTTCTATCACGTCACAATTTTGAGAAAATCGCGATTAAAGTGTCAAAAAATGCCCATTTTGACCATTTTTGAACGCCTATAAAATAAGATCCTGACATGCAAATGACTTGGTATCAAGGTCATTCGAAAGTGTGTTATTTTCTCTTTCAGACAAGATCAAATCTTCTTGGAATTTAATTTTCTAAAATGGTAAAAAAATCATTAGCCACAAGTGCTTTAAATCTAAAATTTACGTATGAATTTGTATGGAAATTTGTTAAAAACACTGTGTAAATAAACTAAATATTGAAAAAATGGAAGGTTTTTTGCTAATGATTTTTTTACCATTTTAAAAAATTAAATTTTTAGAACATTTTATCTTATTTTTAAGAGAAAATTACAGGCTTTCGAATGAGCTTGATACCAAGTAATTTGCATGTCTTGATCTTACTTTATAAGCTTTTAAAAAGGGTCAAAAATTCCCTTTTTCGGCACTTTAACCGCGAATTACTCAAAATCCTGATGTGATAGACAAATTTGGGCTCCGGATTTGGAATCAGCGCAACAGACACTATCCAAATCACTAACCAGAATCCAATACGCATTTTCTTGTTGAGCTGTGTTATTAAATAAAAATAATAATTTTCTTCATACATTTTTAATTTTGTAATGGATTATTTAAGTTAAAAAGCTATTTAAAAAAATCTCGGATAATACTTTTCAAAGTACAGGGAAAGCGCTTTTAAAAGTACTTTGCCACTACTAAATGGTGTTATCATTTAGCAAGTACTAAAAACCCAAAAAAAAGGTACTTTGCCAGTATTAATACCACCTTATTAGGTACTTTGCCAGATCTGGCCCGTATGTATTTTTCTGCCTGGGATGTTCTTTATGTTCCATCGATTGAGTGTAATCTACTATCTGTCAAAAAGTTAGCTGAAAAAGGCTATGGTGTATATTTTGAAAATAAAATATGCAAAATTGTTAAGAACAACGAGACTATTGCAGTTGGTGATTTGGTGAGTGATCTATACAAGCTAAGGGTGAAGTATAATCAAGTCAACATGATCAATGATAATAAACATAACGGGTGCATACATGAGTGGCACAGAAAAATGGGTCATCGGGATGTTAATGCTGTAAGGAATATGCTAAAAAGTGCTAACGTCAAGGTAGTCGATTGTGGTAACGATGAGGATTGTGAAATATGTCTCAGTGGTAAGATGTCTAGAAAATCATTTCCCCAGAAATCAGGTGAGCAATCAAATAATATACTTGATTTGGTGCATACTGATGTAGCCGTAATGAATGAATATACTCCAAGCGGTTATCGTTATTTTGTTACATTCATCGACGATTACAGTCGATATTGCGTAATATATTTGCTAAAGAACAAAAGTGATGTTTTCGTAAAGATAAAGGAGTACTTTCATTATGTTCAAACCAAATTTAATAAAATTCCCAAAATTTTAAGGTCAGATCGTGGTGGTGAATATTTTGGTGGTAACGTAAATCAATTTCTTAAAAGTATGGGTACACAACAACATTTAACCGCACCATATACTCCGCAACAAAATGGGGTTGCAGAGAGGAGAAATCGTTATCTGGTCGAGATGGTAAGATGTATGCTTGCGGATGCAAGTTTATCGAGTAAATTTTGGGGAGAAGCAGTGGTAACAGCTAATTTTATACAAAACCGAGTCGTAACAAAATCCAACAACAGTATTCCTTTTGAAATTTGGGAAGGAAAAAAGGTAGACATTAAACAATTTGAGGTGTTTGGATCGGAAGCACATGTACTAATACCAGGACAAAAGCGTAAGAAGTTAGATCAGAAAACAGAAGTATTGGTGTTTGTTGGATACTCAGAAGAGTCAAAAGCTCTACGGTTTTTGAACAAGTCCAACATGAAAATCGTAATAAGTCGTTACAAGATACTAAAGTCTCATTCAAGAAAAAACGAAATGGTAAATAATAATACTGAAGATGTCGAAGTCAATTTGAGTTGCAGGAATTTAAGTAATGAAGTCAACGAAATGCCAACATATAATAATGAAGAATATAATTCTGATGAAGAAGTTTTAGAGGAAACTGATGAAGAAGATAACATTACACTTTCCAGTGATAGCAACGATATAACGGTAATTTCAAATATATCTGAAACTAATAATTTAGAACTCATTCCAGATGCACAAAATTCTTTGAGAAGATCAAATCGTCCAAACTTAGGTGCGATACCAAAGCGGTATGTCAATTTGGTCAAAAGTGTTGAACCAAGTACTTACAAACAAGCTGTGGAATGTGTTGATCAATCTAAATGGATTGAGGCTATGAATGAGGAAATGAAGTCATTAGAAAACAACAAAACTTGGAAGATTGTACCATTACCAGAAGGTCGAAAAGCTATAGGCTGCAAATGGATTTATAAATTTAAACGAGGTTCAAATGGTGAAATTTTAAAGTACAAAGCACGGTTGGTGGCTCAGGGCTTTAGTCAAAAATACGGCTTGGATTACGACGAAGTTTTCGCCCCCGTTGTAAGACAATCCACATTACGAATGTTTTTAACAATTGCTGGTTCTATGAAATACAACGTTAAACATTACGATATAAAAACAGCGTTTTTAAACGGCGATCTTAGTGAAGATATTTATATGCGACAACCTATTGGATATGAAGTAAAGAAAAATGGCAATGAACTACTGGTATGTAAACTACAAAAAAAGTTTATATGGTCTCAAACAAGCAGCGCGATGCTGGAACACAAAGTTGTTTGTGTTTTAAGTTGAAAGGTTCTTTATTGTATATCCCTTTTACAATTGTATACTTATAAAATATATATAACTAAGTACTAAAAACAGTGTTGTATTGTTAACAGAGTTGGTGATGAAAGATAATGATATGTAACAGGGTGATAAATAATACAGATTTGTAAATGAGTTAAAACACTAATTCATTATTACAACATCTTCCTTTTTTATATAAAAAATTATCTAACGATATCTTGTTGGTAATCTAGTTACTCTACCACTTTTAGTTACATTTTTATTACCATTATTTGCATTAACATTATTATTTAAATTTTCATTTAATTTTACATTAACATTTTCATTAACATTTTCAGTTTCATTTAAATTTACATTTTCATTTAAATTTTCATTAACATTTTTAGTTTCATTAAAATTAACATTTTCATTTAAATTTTCAATAACATTTTTAGTATCATTAAAATTTTCATTAACATTTTTATTTTCATATAAATTTTCATTTACATTTTCATCTTCAATTTCAAAATTTTTCTTTATGTGTTGTCTGTTTCTCCTATAGGTTGAACCTCCTTGATCCTGTATAATATAAGATCTAGGCTCTTTGGCTCTATCAACTATAGTGCCAGGATGCCAAATTGATGTTGGTGTTCTTTTAAACATTATGCGTTCACCTATATCTACTGGCTTTAGATTAACAGCTGATTTATTAAAATTATTTGCCATTTTCTCTTTTTGTTTAACAATTTGTTTAGAAATATCTTTTGTGTTAATAAATTTTGGTTTTAAATTTTCTAAAAGACACGGTATTTTTGTTCTCAAAACCCTTCCCATTAGCATTTCTGATGGACTTGGAAAATTTCCTTTTTTAGTTGTTCTTAATTGCAGTAATGCTGTATAAGGGTCAGTAGAATCGTCTTTACATTTGTATAACATTTTCTTGATTGTCTGTATTGTACGTTCTGCCAGACCGTTAGACCTAGGCAAATAAGGACTTGAGGTTACATGTTCTATTCCCCAGTTCTTACAAAAATTTGAAAATTCACTTGAGTTGAATGGAGGTCCATTGTCTGAAACAAAAATAGCCGGTATACCATGTCGGGCATATATGGACTTAAGTTTAGTTATAACTTGGTTACTATTATAGCCTGAACTAAGAACATCTATTTCCGCGTATTTAGAGTAATAATCTACTACTAATAGATACATTGATTTGTTAAATTCAAATAGGTCACAACCAATTTTGTACCATGGAATTGTAACAATATCATGTGGTAATAATTCCTCTTTCGGATTAGAATTCTGATACTTTTTACAAATTACGCAATTTGATACCATTACGTTAATATCATTATTAATGTTTGGCCAATAAATTGACTCTTTAGCCAAATTTTGACAGCGTTGTACACCCATGTGACCCTCATGTAAGTATGACAACATTTCACGCCTAAGAACTCTCGGTATCAAAATCCGATTGTTCATTAGTATAATACCATCTAAGTGTGATATTTCATCCTTAACAGGATAATACGGAAGCAAATTTGCATCAATTTTCTTCCTATCCTTTGGCCACCCATCCTTTATACATTTAAGTAAATTTTTTAAAATTTCATCTGTTTTAGATGCTTCCTTTATTCTTTCAATTGTAATATCCGGTAAGCTATTCTGAGACATAATAAAGTTACAATGTAAATCAATTTCTTTGTTTAAATCTAATAATGTGTTTTCTTTAAGAGGAGCCCTTGAAAGCGTATCCGCAATAAAAAGATATTTACCCGGTTTGTAAATAACTTTTATATTGTATGTTAATAAACGTAACATAAATCGTTGTAAACGAGCCGGAATTTTATAAAGTGGTTTTTCAAACAAAGTTACCAATGGTTTATGATCAGTTTCGACTGTCACATTTAAACCATATACGTATTGGTGAAACCGAGTACAACCAAACAAAATCGCAAAAAGCTCTTTTTCAATTTGAGCATAATTAGACTGACAATCAGTTAATGAAGCCGAAGCATAAGCGATTGGATTATTGTCATGCATAATTGTGGCTCCCACAGCAAATTTTGATGCGTCCACTGACAATTTAACTGGTTTCTTAGGGTCAAAATACACTAAAACCGGTGAATTAGTTATTTCTTTTTTCAAATTTAAAAATTCATTATTTTGTTCAGCATTCCATTGCCATAAAACGTCTTTTTTAAGAAGATTTCTTAAATTTTTAGATTTAGCTGAAAGATTTTCTATAAATGAACCTAAATAGTTCACCATTCCCAAAAATCGTTGAAGTTCCGAAACATTTACCGGTATTGGCAACTCTGAAATTGCTTTTATCTTGTCTGTATCAGGTTTAACACCTTCGCTATTAAAAATGTGTCCAATAAACTTTATCTCTGATTTTAAGATTTTCGATTTTGATTTATTGAACTTTAACCCAACGTTTTTGGCTCTATTTAAAACCTTTTCTAAAATTTGATTATGTTTTCCTAAGCTTTCAGCGTGAATCAAAAAATCGTCCATATAGATGATAAGACCATCTATATCCCCAAATAACCTCACCATTTCAGAATGAAATATTTCCGGGGCAGCGTTAATACCAAATGGCAAACGCAAAAAACGATACCGACCCATAGGGGTATTAAAAGTACATAACCTTGATGACGCCTTATCTAAAGGTATCATCCAAAACCCGGAGTTAGCATCAAGGCTACTAAAATATCTTGAATTTGTCAATTGTGCCCTACACTCATCAATGTTGGGAAAACTAAACCTTGGTCTTACAATGACTTTGTTTAGATTTCTTGGGTCAAGGCACAACCGCAAGCTACCATTTGATTTAGTAACCAAAACTATAGAGTTAACCCATTCGGTAGGCTCAACTTCTTTAACGATCACATTTAAATTTTCCATTCTACGTAACTCCTGTTTCAAAGGTTCGAAAAGTCCTATTGGAACACGACGTGGTGCTTCCACTATAGGCTCACTATTTTCTAAAACTTTCAAATGACATTCATTTTTAAGCTGACCAAGACCATTAAAAACTTCTTCATATTTTTCAAAAACTGAATCTATATTTAAAGCATTAACAGTTTTAACTAGATTCATTTGAATCGCTAACTCAAGCCCAATCACGTTCTTACACTGCATTTGTAATACATAAAATTTTGTAAAATATTTAACATTTTTGTAATTTAAATTCAAATCTATAGAACCTACTACAGGGAGCTTTTCTCCACTAAAAGTTAGTATGTTATTATAAATTTTGTTATTAATCTTACATATATTCAAAATACTTAAGGTTTGCTCCGATAACAGATTGGCTTGCGCGCCGGTATCCACCTGAAACTGGACCTTCTTGTTGTTTATTTCTGCTTCAACGTTCCACTCTTTATTGGCATCTCCTTTCCTATCGAATACGGATCCAATAAACAAATTTTCATCATCGTTTTCTATGGCCTTTATATATCTATTGTTATGTTTGTTGTTGATTTTATAGTTGTTGCTGTGATTATTCTTGTTGTTGTTGTTACTTTTTGCAAAACACATTTTTGCAAAATGGTTTAACTTGCCACATACATGGCATTTCACGCCATCAGCCGGACATTTATTATTATGGCTTTGGCCACATTTGTTGCACTTGGCTTGTTGTTGTTGATGATTTGTTAAATTAGATTTGTTGTTGTTGTTGAAATTTTTATTTTTTGATTTGTAGCTGCTTTTCTTTAAACCACATATGTTGGAACTGCTATGAGACACCTGCTCGATTGCCGTAGCATTTTCACGTGCAGCCTCCATACCCTTCGCTATTTGAAGTGCTTTGTCCCATGTTATCTCACCTTCACTCAATAACTTTTCTTTAATTTTCTGGAAATTCTGTGACAACCCACACGTAAAAATGTCTTTAACCAAGGACTCCCTTATGTCCCCAAACTCACACGTGATGCTCAGGTTTTGCAGCACCGTCGAGTACTGAGTGATGGTTTCACCGGTTGCTTGTTTACGGGTAAAAAACATGTGGCGCTCCATGGCCGTATTTTTTTTCGGAACAAAATATTTTTCAAATTTTTCCCATAGCACTTTATACATTATTGTGTCAATGTCTATGTTGAAAGAATTTACGATATCACCACATCCAATGTGGTGTAGCAGCAGTGCTACCTTACGTTGGTCTGGTTGTGTCTCCAACCCTGAAGCTCTCATAAAAATTTTAAAATTTCTGCTCCAACTTTTCCACTCCAAACACAAATTTTGTGCATTTGTGTTTAGCGGCACCATCGATGTTGAAATGGCCAACGACGTCTCCCTTACATCAACAGGTTGTATTGGATCAATTACTGGCGGCGCCATTTTCACTTACGATGGTTTCCAATAAAATTTTAACAATTGGATTTTTTTTTTTTTTTCAACAATCTTTTTATTTTTTACTTAAAAAGATTTTTATTTAACAATAAGATTTTTTAAAAATTTTATGTTTGAATCTTACAAGTCTTTTTTTTTTCACGTGGGATTTTAACCTCAAAAACTTCTTTTTTTTTTTTATATATGTACAAGAAAAATCACGCCACATCTGACACCATGTTTTAAGTTGAAAGGTTCTTTATTGTATATCCCTTTTACAATTGTATACTTATAAAATATATATAACTAAGTACTAAAAACAGTGTTGTATTGTTAACAGAGTTGGTGATGAAAGATAATGATATGTAACAGGGTGATAAATAATACAGATTTGTAAATGAGTTAAAACACTAATTCATTATTACAACAGTTTGATGTACTAAAGCAGGAAGGGTTTGTTGAAGGAAGTGCTGATCCATGTCTACTAAAGAGGAAAATTGGTGATGATTTTATTTTTATACTCGTTTATGTAGACGATATTCTGGTGACAACAAAAATTGATAAATATTTTACCATGGTTGAAAGAATTTTACAAAGCAATTTTGAACTTACAATATTGGGTGATGTAAGTTTTTATCTTGGTGTCAAAATTGAGAGGGCGGATGATGGTTTCTACAATATTCATCAAAGCCAATACATTGATTCAATCGTTTCAAGAGCTGGTTTGCAGGATAGCAAAATTTATAAAATACCTATGGATGTTGGTTACATAAACTTAGATCGAAAAATGTGTAATATAATGGAAAATATCAATGGAAAATATCAAGAGCTTATTGGATGTTTAATTTATCTGTCAGTAAACAGTCGTCCAGATATATCAGCAGCTGTTTCTATTCTAAGCCAACATGTTAGTCAGCCAGCAGAAGAGGATTGGGTAGAGCTGAAAAGATTGATAAAATACTTAAAAGGAACCAAAGATCTGAAGTTAAAGCTAGGAGGTAACAGATCAGAAAAACTTATTGGGTACGTGGATGCTGATTGGGCACAAAATCGTATTGATAGAAAATCAAATAGTGGATATGTTTTTAAATATAATGGTGGGTGTGTAAGCTGGTCGTGTCATAAACAACAATGTGTGTCACTTTCGTCAACGGAAGCAGAATACATAGCGCTAGCTGAAGCAGCACAAGAAACATTGTGGCTAAGACAACTTCTTGAAGACTTTCATATCAAACTTCAAGAACCTACAAAACTTTTCGAAGAAACGAACAAAACATGTGGATACTAAATATCATTTTGTATACGATATATGTATATCAAATGTATATGTATATCAAATGTAAGGTCTTTGGAAAACCTATCCAAGTCTGTAAAGAACGTGTCCAAACATGGACATTTTTCGTCATATTGAGGGAAATACCAAAGTTTTTGTAAATAAGTCTTTTTTGGCATGTTGTAAGCACCAAATATGCCTATGTTAATTTTGATTAAATATGCGTAAATCGTAAAAAACCGAAAAAGGTCAAATATACAAATGACGATAAAAACTCTCATCTAAACGGCTCTTTAATAAAAACAAAAAAAATCAAAAGTGTGAAAAATGTTAAGTATTTTTTATTGTTAAGTGGTGGGTGGTAAAAATCGCTAGATTTCCCGCTGCCCGCTAAATCACTTTTTTCCCCGCTAGACGCAAAATAAAAACGCTAGTTTTAGCGGGAAAAACACCAAATTGGTAACAGTGATCCAAGTTACAAATCGGAGTTACAAACCTTCTTGGTTTGTAGAAAATGAAAACAGTAATTCTTATTTTCTTTTTTAGTCGACCTAATATTTAGTTTGACCTAATTTAGTTTGACCTAATAAGGTACTGCGCAATAACTCCCAAATGAAATAACTCCCAAAAAAAAAATGAAACAACTCCCAAAAATTTTACATACGATTTGGGACTTATTTCATTATGAAATTAGTCCCAGTGTAGTGGGACTTATTGCACAAATTTTGTTGGGATTTATTTCATTATGAAATAACTTCCAAATGAAAAAAACCCCAACAAAAAATAGATTGGGAGTTATTTCATTTCTTGTTAAGCATTGGGAGTTATTTCATCAATGCACACTAGGCCGAGATGGTAGGTTTTTTGGCCAAAAGTCTCTACAGGTCATAAATGTTAATCGATTTTGTTGAAATTCAGAATGTAAGCCTATATTAGGGTAATAAATAAGTGACTTGAAACTTTTTGGAATCGGACCTACAAGGAAACTGTTTCAGGGTGGACACTTAATTTTTAATAAAATTTACAGATGTTATAGATGAAACAAATAAAGAGACACTTGTCTTATGTTTATGTAGTTGAATTGGAGATGGTCTCTGGTCCCGTGATTTGCGTGACTCAAAAAAAAAAAGTGATTCACGCGTGAGCGTGAGTGATTTTCATTTAAAATACGTGATTTGAAAGTTTTTAAAAATTGAATTGAAAAAAGAGTTTAAAAATAACGTGATTCACGCGTGAGCGTGAGTGATTTTCATTTAAATCGCGTGAATATACCGTTTTCCAAAATTGAATTGAAAAAAAAAAGTTCATAAAAAATTGGAAAAAATTAAGTTTTTGTTTTGAAAACCCCCTTTTTATACTCATCGTTATCAAAAAGTTCCACGCCCTTTTAAAAAACTGTCTGGGCCAGAATTATCCTTTCTATCCACACTTTCCAAAAAAGTTGCCCGCTTGTGCCCGTTTTCAAAAATGGAATTTAAATAAAATTTATAAAAAAAATGAAAAAAAATATTTCTTTTTTGAAAACCACCTTTTAAAAACTCATCGGTATAGAAAGTTCCACGGCCTTTCAAAAAACTGTCTGGACCATAATTAGCCTTTCTAACCCCACCTTACAAAAAACTTACCAGCTTGTGCCCGTTTACACAAATGGAATTAAAATACCAAAAATTAAAAAAATAAAAAAATGTTTGTGATAACCGCCTTTTTTAAAACTCATTGTGATCAAAAGTTCCACGCCCTTTCAAAAAACTGTCTGGGCCAAAATTATCCTTTTTATCCCTACTTTCCAAAAATGTTGCTCGCTTGTGCCCGTATGGAATTGAAATATTAAAAATTTGAAAAAATATTTTTTTATGAAAACCCCCTTTTTAAACTCATCGTTAGAATTATCCTTCCTATCCACACTTTCCATAATAGTTGCCAGCTTGTGCCCGTTTTAAAAAATGTAATTGAAATTTAGAAAAAAATTAGAAAAAATGTTTTTTTTTTGAAAACCCCCTTTTAAAAACTCATCGTTACAGAAAGTTTCACGCCGTTTCAAAAAAATGTCTGGGCCAGAATTATCCTTTTTATTCCTACGTTACAAAAAACTTGCCCGTTTACACAAATGGAATTGAAATACCAAAAAATTGAAAAAAAAAAATAATAACAAAAAAATGTTGTGAAACCCCTTTTTATTAACTCATCGATATCAAAAGTTCCACACTCTTTCAAAAAACTGTCTGGACCGCCTAACCGGGTACTTAATTTTTTTTTTTCAATGTATTAAAAACAAATTTTAAATAGGATAAAAAAACTATTTTTCGTGTAACCGGGTTTTTCTCGTAACCGGTTTTTTTGTGTATTCGGGTTTTTGGGTAACCGGGTTTCATTTTATCCCGTATTAATATAGAAAAACACTATGTATGTACTTTAGGAAAAACTTAAAAACTGTTAATTCATAAAATTGATTTAATTCAATAAAAAAGGCTCATTTTAACAACTTTAGATTTGTTCATCTCCCTTTCTATTGATATTTTATACGCAGATGAAAAAACGGGCAAAAGCGGGCAGGTCAGTCTGGAAGCTAGTAAGCCAACGAACATTTTGGCATCCTAACTTTTGGATTATGTCGCGGAACATTTTGGAAAAACTATATCAAATGGGACAATTTTTAAAAATTTACATAAAAATATCAAAAAATCATAAAAAAATAGGGAAAAAGAGCTGTTCATACCCATTTACATGTTGTACTTCCCTTTGTCAAATAAATTAATCCCCCAAAAAAAAAACAAGGTCCCATCTTAATAATGTATAAATTTGTTAGCTTTTTTGATTACGGTATATGGAAATTTAAACATACATATTTTATCTTTGATGGATCATTCCAAGAGAATGGGCGTACCGATTTTTACAAAAATTACAGACAAGGTGCAGCAATTCATACTTAATACAATAGTGCATTCGCTTTGTTTAATTTAATAATTTTGTTTTTTTTAGTTTTGGCCAAAAAAACAACCATCTCGGCCCAGTGTGCAATGGTGGGACTTATTTCATTTTAATTGAAAACAATATACACCTCTGTGCAATTGTTTTTTTTTTTGCTTAAAAGTTTTTTTGCGTAGCCGGCCTTCGGCCGGTCTTAGGGATTACAAAATCCATGCATTAAACCCACCCTCTCCGCAAAGTAAAGTTTTCTAGGGTAGCAGGCCTTTACGCTATCAAATTTGTTATGCCTCAAAAAGGCCTGATAACCAAAATAGCTTTGGTTTGCAGAGAGGGTGGGTTTAATGCATGGAGTATGTAATCCCTAAGCCCGGCCGAAGGCCGGCTACTCAGAAATCCTTTATTACAAAAAAACAATGGGAACTTATTTCATTTTCTTTGGCACTTATTTCATTGGGAGTTCTTTAATTTTTTTTGGGAGTTATTATTTTGATTTTAAATAACTCCCAAATATTGGGACATATTTCATTTTTTCTTTGGGAGTTATTTCATTTTTTAAAGTGTGGAGTTAATTCATTTTTCTTGGAACTTATTTCATTGGGAATTATTTCCTTGGGTTTTATTTCATTTGGGAGTTATTGCGCAGTACCACCTAATAATACCAAGCCAGAAATTGCCAACGGTACAAAAAAAAATGTACTGGTAGAACATTGGCTACACAAAAAATACTACGCTTTGCAGTAATATCGAAAAGTACAAAAAAACATGTACTGGCAAAACATTGGCTACACAAAAAATACTACGCTCTGTCAAAATTTCTCATTACATATCAAGAAATCTTTTTTAAATTTGAACTCAGTGAAACTGAAATAAATGTTATAAAAAACCGGCAGTTTTTGGAATTAAGAAAAACTGTAAATGCAGTTGTGTAAACAAGACCTTGAACCATCACTGAGCAATGTTTAAGGATTACCCCACTTTATCCGTAAAAGTTATAGAGGGTTAAAGTTGAAAAATCGATAAAAATGGCTTGAAATAATCCATAGTTTTTACATTATTTCGCTTTTTTTTAAGTTTTCCTTATATTTCAATCTTTTCCGGCATAACACAAAGTCAGTACTAGGGATGCCAAACGGGATTGACATTTACAAATCCCGGGATTCGGGATTTTAAAATTCTAATCCCGGGATCCCGGGATTTTTCGGGATCCCGGGATTTTTCGGGATTTCGGGATTTTTCGGGATTTATTAAAATTAAGGTTTTTTACGTAACATTTTTAATAAATTTTTTTATATAATTAAATATTCAATTAATTCATAACCATTGAATATTTTTCGTAAAGTTTCACATATTTAGCACAGAAAAACTGAAAATTTAGGAACAGCTATGACCGATTTGAATAGACTCGAGCGATGTGCGTCTGTGAAAGACGCGATGCAGTCGAATTCAAATGATTAGAAAATACTTTTTTTCGGTCGGCCTCTTTTGTAGACGTGGATATAAAAAATTTGTTTTAATAATAATAAAATTGTGTTAATAAATTTTTTACAATTCCTCGCGAGGGGAAGGTGTCCCAAACGTCCTCTGCCAATACAAAATTTGTATTAATTGTCCTATTGGTAGGCGAATCGCATTTTAACGGTTTTCTTTCCTTTGCGATAAATGTTTACAAATACATTTATTACGCTTAAGTAACAGAATTTTATCATTATTTATATTATTTTTTATATTCACGCCCCCAAAAAGGGGCGGGACGAGAAAAAAATGATTTTCTGGCTAGGTGAAACTTAAAAATGTGTCATTTGCTTAACAAAAGTACAAATTGGTAAACACATTTGGGTTTTCAGAGGCTGGTTCTTCAAGGGGGAAATTTTTCCCTCATCCGCTTTAACTCATTTACGAATTAAAACTGTAAAAAATAAACTTTGGAGATGGATTACTTAATGATCCCTTATAAATTAAAATCTCGACAAGGGATCCCTTTTAGACAAAAAAATGTGAAAGTTTCAAACGAAGTAAAAAAATGTTTTACTTTGTTCGGAATTTTCCGATTTTGAATACATTTCCCTGCAGGAACAATATTGACCATAAAAGGCATCAATTCTGACTCCGACAATTTTTAAATTCGAAAAAAGGAAATATGTTTCACACTTCTGTATATTAAGTAATACGACCTGAAAATTAAATTGTACTCCAAAAGAGTAAGAGAATTTAAGCCCAACATGCCTCATTTGAAAGATATTTCAAACACCTTTCAAACGATATCCATTTTGTTACCATCCGACAACAAACACTGAAGAAATAGTCAATTTTTATTACAATATTTGACAAAAAAATCCGGAAATCCCGGGATTTTTCGGGATTTCTCAATCCCGGAAAATCCCGAAAAATCCCGGGATTGAAAAAAATAAATCCCGGGATTCGGGATTTGTCAATCCCGAAAAATCCCGGGATTTCGGGATTTCCCGTTTGGCATCCCTAGTCAGTACATATAAGAGATTATTTTAATGTTGGTTTGATAGATACTTCATCGCTTGGTAAGAAGTTATAAGACGGTTAAATTTTGAAACCAAAAATTAAGAGTTTTTAAATTCTCTAGGTTTTTTGATCAGGGATTTCGGCCCCCTCTATAAAATGAAAAAAGTTGAACTAGAGTTGGTAGCTGTTGTAATTCTTAACATTTTGGAATTAATCCCGTTAATGTGCCACGAATAGTTAAGGAGTTTCAGCAGATCAAAGTTCGCAAGAAAAAACGTAATTTTTTTAAAATACCAGTTTTTCGCGAGGCACATTCGCGGTTTCATTCGAAATTTGGTGGACTCTTGCGTAAACCGAGTTTTTTGTGAGTTTACATAAAAAAATCACTGGCGGGTTTATAAAAAATAAATTGCAAAAATTTTATGGCATTTTTGAAAATTGTGCGAAATTTGCAAATCTGTTTCCTATTTTTTTTAGTAGCAATTAATGCATCATGTTCATTTTAATACACCAAAAGACGTGCCTTAACGAGTAGAACTGATTTGCTTTTTGACTTTTTACTTTAAGCCATTCTGAGCGGAAAGCGCGATGATTTTATCTAAACCTGTTTTGATCTGGCACATCCAAGGCTTTACACGAAATCGGATGAAATTTTTTTTAAATGAAAGCCCACTTGATGTGTCATCATAAAATCACAGGCGGGTTAAAAAATTTTGATGATTATAGATTTTTTGGACCATATTAAATTTTCTTGTTATAAAAAAGCATCACCGATTTTTTTTAACTACTGGTACAATGATACGATTTTCCGTGATTTTCTTCAGTAATACCACGCGTATTGCCTAAATATGTTATAAAAAATTGTGAAACTTTTCTTTTACCGCGAATTAATCGCGATTTTAGGTACTTAGATATTTTTTTTTTTAAATCGTTTGGTCATTAAAGGGTTAAATTTATATCATATATTTTAGAAGAAATGATATATCCTGGCATGTTTTAATAACGCATGCAACAAATGTGTAGAAAATAAAATCTTTAAAATATTTTTAAGATTTTTAAAACCGCTAAATCTTAAAACCGCCATAACTTTTGACCCCCTTGCGCGATTTAATTGACGCGAACGAATTTCTTATTCTTAAATAGCATCTAATATTTATGCCAACTTTCATCGATGTGCCATCAAAACAAAAATCACATCTTTTTTAACTCAAAATTTAAGTCTAAAACGGAACTCCTCATATACAGTACAAAAAAAAAATGTACTGGCAAAACATTGGCTATACAAAAAATACTACGCTTTGTCGAAATTTCTCACTACATATGTATACAGTACAAGTCCTGGCAAAACATTGGATACACAAAAAATACTTTGCAGAAATATCGATTAGTATAAAAAAATGTACTGGCAAAGCGCAGTTTTTACACAAAATATTACACTTTGTGGAAATTTTCTCATTAAGGGTATTCATTTCAGAAAATGTAAAAGTGGAAAAATGAAAAATGCAAGATTCCACTCTCATTGATGTGAACGGGTACATAAAAAAATAAGATAGAAAGTTTCCAAAAATAATTAAATTATTCGATGAATGAACCAATTAACTTATAAATTACACTTTTTACTCATTTTGTTAGGCTTTTCTTGTTGTTTAATTCTTAATTTCTATTAATAAAACCAAAATTATTTGTATACATATTTTTTTCTAAGAAAAATTTCAAACACATGTTCTATAAGGGCTGCCGTGGTAGAAAAAACTGACATGACAGTTGCAAATCTTGGTACTTTTTCTTTGGCTAGTAATGAATGGCAACGCTTTAAATAATTGGAAAAATGTAACTTTTTACTCTGATAATTTTACACTTGGATATAGGTTGTTTAAATTGCAACTTTTAAGTGGAAAATTTTTTCATGTGTTTGTTGTAATAAAAAGTTACATTTTTACAATTTTTCATTTTTACAACTGAAAAAAAGCTGAAATGAATACCCTTAGGTTAGGTTAGGTTGTAAGTGGCTGCTGACGTTTTACGTCAACACACGTAGACTCTGAGGTCCATTGTGATACCACGGGATCGTAATAGGTTTCCCTACTAGTCCCTGTCGTTAAACCAGTTTGAGCTTCTTATGAAACTCCTTAGATGTTGAATTTTGACATCCGACAAATCTGAAAGATCGTACAGCTCCCTAGATCCCAGTGAAGCAAGTCGCTGACCAGAAAGTGCAGGGCAATGGCAAATAAAGTGTTCGATAGTTTCCAACTCCTCTTCATCCATGCAACTTCGGCAAAAGTCATTCGACGGCACATTTAACCGCTCTGCGTGCTTCCCTATAAGACAGTGTCCGGTAATTATAGAAACCACCGTTGAAATCTCTCCTCTTGGAAGCGATATCAGCTCACTTGTGCGCCCCTGATTAAGAGAAGGCCAAATCAGTCGTGTTGTCTCACACGTCCATCCATTTGCCCATCTTTGATTAGTCTCCGTCGCAGAACAAAGCCGTAGGTTTTGCTTGCAAGTTTCTAGAGGCGTACCAACACATTCCAATTCTGTTGGAACCTGTAAGGTAGTTCCTAGTCTTGCAAGCTCATCGGCTTTGCAATTCCCTGGAATGTCTCTGTGCCCTGGGACCCATATGAGTCGTATGTTAAACTGCTTGGCCATCTCATTTAAAGACGTGCGGCAGTTAAGGGCAGATCTTGTTTTCAGAAACATTGAATCCAGGGACTTGACCGCGGCTTGACTGTCAGTATAGATGTTGACTGCGGTTGTAGACAAGACATTGCAGCTCAACCAGTCAGCCACTTCTTTTATTGCCAGCATCTCTGCCTGGTAAACACTGCAATGATCTGGCAATCTACGAGCCAGGCTCAACCCAAGCTCTTCCGAATAGACTCCAAAGCCCACTTGTTCGTGCAGCCTCGATCCATCTGTGTAAAAATTTATGGTAGCTCCACTACCCGGAGTATCCCCCATCCAAGACTCCCTGGATGGTATCATAGTGGTAAAGTGGCGCTCAAAGAGGCTCAAAGAGGGAGCACAGTCCACATTTTGTGGTATTGTTATCTTTTTCAAGATTGCGCTATGGCCACAATCACTGCTCCTCCATTGCAGCGTGCTATTAAGTCGAATTGCCGATGCAGCCGCATACTGCCTACCCAATATGTCCAAGGGTATCAGGTGAAGGAGGATTTCTAATGCAGCCGTAGGTGTAGTACGAAGAGCACCAGTGATGCACATTGACGCCATTCTCTGTACCTTCGTGATAAAGACAAAGTTCGCTTTTGTTTCCAAAGCAGGCCACCAGACAATGATTCCATACAGCAAAATTGGACGCACCACTACTGTATAGATCCAATGAACGACTTGAGGGCTAAAACCCCATCGTTTTCCAATGGCCCTTTTACAGGAATACAAAGCAATCGTTGCTTTTCTCACCCGTTCCTCAATATTACGCCTGAAATTCAGCTTCCTATCTAGAAATACTCCAAGATACTTGGCTCCATCTGAGAAGGTGATTTCAGTACCGTCCAGAGAAATAGGATCAAAAGCAGGAATCTTATTTTTCCTTGTAAACAAAACAAGCTCTGTCTTACTAGGATTAACTCCTAGGCCACAGTCTCTTGCCCATTTAGACAGATCTTTCAGAGAACCCTGAAGAATGTCCCGCAATGTTGGCAGATGCTTCCCCTTTACCGCTATCGCGACATCGTCAGCATATGCGATAACATGACAACCACGTGCTTCTAGAGATAGTAGCATTGAATTCAGTGCCAGGTTCCAAAGAAGCGGCGAAAGAACACCTCCTTGTGGTGTGCCCCTATTGACAAATCGAGATATGACGGACGCTCCCAATTCAGACGTTATACGTCTATTGGCAAGTAGGTTTTCCACCATTAAAACGATTTCACGCTTTACTCCCAGACCAGACAATGCCAATATTATCGATTCTGGAATGACATTATTAAAAGCCCCCTCAATATCAAGAAAGGCCACCATAGTGTACTCCTTTACCGAAAGCGATCTCTCGATGGTACCAACGAGCTCATGAAGAGCTGTTTCCGTTGATCGTCCCTTGCTGTATGCATGTTGCTTTGTCGAAAGCAACCTCGGGTCAATCACTCTACGCAAATATGAGTCTATCATTCGTTCCATTGTCTTTAACAAAAAAGAAGACAGACTAATTGGTCTGAAATCCTTCGGAGCTGTGTGGGAACTTTTCCCAGCCTTCGGGATAAATACGACTCTGGTATCCCTCCATTTTAAAGGAATATACGACCAGTTGATGCATGCTGTGTATAGATTATACAGCAACGGGGCTATATAGTCCAACACTTGCTGCAACTCAGCCGGGATTATACCATCAGGTCCCGGAGATTTATAGGGCCTGAAGCTTTTTATCGCCCAGATTAATGTTGGCATATTTATTATTTCCGAAGCAATTTCAGATGCTTGGGCGTCAGAACGTTCCAAAGCTTGAAACGGCGTCATGGAATTGCCCGGAAAATGCGTGTTTAAAAGGAGATCCAGCGACTCTCCACTGGAGGAAGACCACACCCCATTAGGATCTTTCAGGTATCCTAGGGTGCAAGGAGAAGAAGCCAGAACCTTGCGCAGCCTGGATGCCTCAGAAACGTCTTCTATGTTTCCACAGAAGTTTTTCCAAGAATCACATTTGGCATTTCTGATCATCTTTTTATAACTCTTAAGTTGCAGCCTGTATGCAGACCAGTCCTCGTCCGCTCTTGAAAATTTAGCCTTATTAAAGAGCTTTCTGCAGGAATCTCTGCTCGTCTGCAACTCATTTGACCACCAAGGTGGCTTTTTTTTCCCTCTAGGCTTTGCAGAAGGGCAAGACGCATCCAGGCACCTATTACAAACATTTGTTATATGGTCAACCAGACAGTCAATTTCCGCTAAACTATGCGGTTCAGATAGGGGTACTTCATCCAAAAGCAAAGAAAAAGTCTCCCTATATTTCACCCAGTTTGTTCTTCTCAGATTTCTAGAGACTGTCTCAACCGGGGCACGCTCCCTGAGTAAAAACTCAATGTACCGATGATCTGAGAAAGAATGCTCTTCCAAAACTCTCCAGTCATCAATTCTATCAGACAATGTATCTGATACAAGTGTTACGTCAAGAACCTCTTGCCGCGTACTTGTAACGAAAGTTGGTTCACTACCCTTGTTACAAATATACAGGTTAGTGCTTAACAAAAACTCCAAAAGTGATTCGCCTCTATCATTTGTGTCTGTACTACCCCATATCGAATGATGTGCATTAGCATCACAGCACACTAGTAACTGGTGTCCCCTAGATTCAGACTCCCGAATCAGACCGCCAACCTTCTCCGGGGGTATTGGCCCCGGATTAGGAAAATACGCAGAGGCGAGCCAAATAGATTTCCCATGAAGCTCTAAGCTAGCCGCTGTAACATCCATATCACTAAAAGTTGATAAAAAGAATATATTTAAGCCATTTTTCGCCAAGATGCAGGCTCTTGGTGAGCCCTCACCTTTGGCAACCATCAACTTAAACCCAGGGGTCTTCAATCCGCAAACCCTGCCACCCCGCACCCAGGGCTCTTGGATAAAAACCAAGTCAACTGCTCCTGTCGTCAGGCGCAGCAATAGTGCAGCTGAGGCTGCCTTACAGTGATGGAGGTTTATTTGTAGGAACCGCAACATCTTGGTTTTTTTCCACCATCCTTTCCACCACCGTGTTATTGGCTTCATCCTCCGTGTTATCATAGAGGTCGCATTCGTCCCCAGATTCGGTTTCGAATAAGCCAGATATGTGTCCCATCTGTTCTGAATCGGAGGCAACAGAACTCTCCGAATTCCTCACTGCATGGGCCTCGTCCTGAATGTCACCCATAGTGGCATCAGCTTTATCCTCCGTGCCATCACAGAGGTCGCATTCGTTGCCAGATTCGGTTTCGAAAATGCCAGATGCATCTCCCATCAGCCTAGAATCGGTCAGCTGAATATCAACCTTTTCCAGATTCTCCTCCCCAGCCGACTCTGCCACTGGCTTGTCTGCTTCCAAAATAGGCTTCTGGTCGCCCTTGTAGACATTGACTCTTATATGAAAAAAGCCAAATCTAATAATGCCGTCAGTCCTGGCTAAAAGCGGAAGCGATTCCTCATTAACCAAGACCACTGCTTGACGACGAGCGCCCTCCATCTCACCCAATCTGGCAATTTGCCAATTCTGAGTTGGAAGGTCAGGATTGCAGACTTTTATCATCTTTAGAATCACCGCAGTGTCACTTGTAGCCATTGGGATCCATGCATGAGCTCTGGGTTGCGAGGGGATATCATGTTTTTCCACAACGTCCAGTCTGGCTCCAGGCCATAACTCTCCCACTTGGCTAATGGCAACCTTAAACACGGCTGCGGATCTTTCGTTTCCAAAAGCAACGAGTTTTACTCGCCCCTGATACCAACCTGCGTTGACAGTAGTAGGGAGAAAATCAGGCATACTCTCAAGAAGCCTATAGTAGATTTCATTTAGTTTAGTTTCAACTAAACTCCACTTGTCCCTTGGAATACTACAATCCCCATTTTGCCTGTTTATCACAGCCCTAACGAAGTTACCTTTCACCACTTCACTAAAAGACTGAGTCCAGACGTTGCCGGTCACCTTAGATCTTTTAGGTAAAGGTTTCTCGTCGGGCGAGCGCAACCTTTTACCAGACTTCGATGACGAGGCCGAAACAGCGCTCTGTTTGTCAGATGCGCGCATTGCCGAAAGTTTGTCCTGTTCTTCAATGACTCCTTTCGCCCATGATAGCGACGCCTTCTCACGTTCGGAGAGCTTCGTTCCATCGAGTTGGCTTAGTCTGTTAATTATTTTCAAACAAAGCCTTCTCTGGTTGTGCCTGACCTTTGATGGCTTAAGTTTCTTTTTCTTTTTACCACCAATATTAGGCTGAGCACCCCTACCAGAATCAAGGCCGGACTTCAAGGTCGCAACCCTAAGACCAGTGCTAGGACCAGCACCAGTCGGTGAGGCAGAGCCTCGAACTAAATCGGTATCATTTGTGTCCATATTTTCATTTTCCTTGATGTGGTAATGAAAATATCACAAAAATACCTATTACGAACAAACCTATTACGAACAATTTTAGTAATTCAATTTATAGCACGGAGTTAAAATAAAACACGTCCACACTCGTCAACAGTTGAACGATTATTCATTGAATACCCTTATTATATACAGAACAAAATAAAATAATTTTTTTTATTAAATTTATTTTTAAAAACTTATTATTTAATAATGTTTTAATGATTACACAGCTCAACAAGAAAATGCGTATTGGATTCTGGTTAGTGATTTAGATGGTGTCTGTTCCGCTGATTCCAAATCCGGAGCCCAAATTTGTCTATCTTGTCAGGATTTTTAGTAATTCGCGTTTAAAGTGCCGAAAAAGGGGGCATTTTTGACCCTTTTTAAAAGCTTATAAAATAAGATCCTAACATGCAAATGACTTGGTATCAAAATCATTAGAAAGCCTGTAATTTTCTCTTAAAGATAAGATAAAATGTTCTAAAAATTTAATTTTCTAAAATGGTAAAAAAATCATTAGCAAAAAACCATAAATTTTTTCAATATTTAGTTTATTTACACAGTGTTTTTTTTTAACAAATTTCCATACAAATTCATACGTAAATTTTAGATTTAAAGCACTTGTAGATAACGATTTTTTTACCATTTTAGAAAATTAAATTCCAAGAAGATTTGATCTTGTCTGAAAGAGAAAATTACACACTTTCGAATGAGCTTGATACCAAGTCATTGGCATGTCAGGATCTTATTTTAAAAGCGTTCAAAAATGGTCAAAATGTGCATTTTTTGACACTTTAACCGCGATTTTCTCAAAATTGTCACGTGATAGAAAAATTTGAGTGACCGTTTTGGAATCGGGGCACCAAACCCTATCAACTTTTTTTGGTTTCATCCAAAACGCATCGACAAACCTCAGATTTGTAGAGCGGTGTTAACTTAACATTTAAGAAATTAATAATAGAACTGATAAATATTATTTAAATTACGCATGTAAAAGAGTCATTGCAATTTTTTCGTTATGAGATGTTGTAAGAATACATTTAAATTCAACCATGCTTATATTAATTTCAGTACAAATTTCATCTAAATTTTCAACACGATACAAACCAATTTCACTTGAAGGCATTGGATAATAATCAAAATAATCAGAAATTTTAAGAAAAATGTTTCCCTTTAAAAATATGTCTTTAGAATGTTTACGCATTGACTGTTTACGCATAGCATTTTTTGTTTTGACCACTGTTTGCCAACGTTTGCTAGAACCGTGGGCACATGTACAACTGGCGTTATCATTTAGATATTGTGCCAATACAGTATTTTTTGTTTTTAATACGGTTTGCCAACATTGGCTTGAACCGTGGGCACACGTACAACTGGCGTTATCATTTAGATATTATGCCAGTACAGTATTTTTTGTTTTGCCAACAGTTTGCCAACATTGGCTAGAACCGTGGGCACACGTACAACTGGCGTTATCATTTAGATATTGGGCCAATGCGGTAGTCGTTGTAGAACAGATGTTTTGCCAACGTTTGTTGTACCGGTTACAACGCTTTGCCAATGTAGGCCCCACCGTATTTTTCTGGCTGGGTTATGTTAAATAAATATTTTCTATGAAAGAAAGGCTATAAATTTTAGACATTTTGGAACGTCTCAGAATCTATGATTTTTTCTACAGAAAAATGTCTCGGAGCTCATACTTTTTATTTTTGTTTGTTTTTAAAACATAATATCGTCGAACTATATTCAATAAATGCCAACGCGAAAAAGCTTACTTTTCAGGAGAGCTAAAAAACTAGTTATTTCGCATATTATTGTAAAAATAAACAATGTACCTTCCATAAGATGGTTTAAATATTCTAAATAATTTTTACCTATGCCAAAAATTTCATATTTTGCACTGGTTTGCGTATTTTTTTGAGATGGCATTTATTACTATATCAAAAAACAAATATTTTTTTAGAGTTAGCATATTTTGTCGGAAAATAAAAATAAATTTTTTTTGAAAAATTTTTATTATTTTTTTTTTTTTTGGATTTTGTTATCCTTAGTACAGTAATTGCAAAAACTAAAAAAGAATAAAAATCTTTGCATATTTTTAAAAGTTACTAGCTCCGAAAGCCTTTTAATTTCAGGGTGGTCAACTTTGGCACTCTGTGTAACTCACACTGTATTGTATAAGGGTCACTCCAAACTAGCTATTTTGAAAGCTTATGTCATTGACTTTATTTGCCCCACTCATAATGTTCCAATCTGATAAATAGTTTAAAAGTTACATATATATAAGCAATTTTTTTTTTCGCAAGCACTATTTACCGATATTTTCAAAATATCAATATCTCGAAAACTAGCCATTAGATATCAAAATCTTTACCAGATTCGTGTTCAGCATGACAAATGCAATGAGATACGTAGTCTAATTTTTTTTAAAAAAAATTTTGAAAAATTTTTGGAAATTTACAATGGGAGTTGGCATTTATTTTCACCAAAAAAAATATGTACTTTGAGTTAGCAGAATAACAAAAATGGATGTAAAACGACAACAAATTATTTTTTTGCTCTGAAATTTTTACCACAGATGGGTATTGCATAGGGGAGCTATTTGCCATCGGAAACTCATATCGGTCAAATTTGAGTTGGCATATTTTGAATATAGGTTCACGATATATTTCATTTAATAAAAAATATTAAAATAAAATTGTTTTACTATATTATTTTGTATATAAACTTGTTTTATAACTTTCTCCCACAAATAAGGGTTCTATTTATTCCGAACTGTATCGTGTCCTTCACGGATAGACGGACTGGTCAGTAATATATATGTATACTTTATGGTGTCCTATTTCGGTGTATACCATGATACTGTAGTTAGAGGGTATAAAAACAGGAATATGTGGAGGGTATTTTTGATTCGCCTCAGCCGAAATGCTTTCTAGTTTGTTTTATTTTTGTTAGACCAATTGTGACGGTCAC